>MU551716.1:4835800-5008205 GCA_024362625.1 Silurus asotus
TCCTACATTTATAGACCCATGGGTAAATAGACAGCATGCAAAAAAACTAAGCCTAAGACTTCAGCCTGACCGTAGATTTTCCTACCTATAACAAAACTGCGCTTCTTCTCTTTTACCACTCTGTTTCTTCAAAAGCTTCTTCAACATTGTGTGCTTTGAAGCTATTCTTGACATTTATTTAAATTTTTTGGCTTTTGATTCATTTTACTGTACTTTTATTTTCTTTATTGTCTTAATGTAGAGCACCTGGTCCGCATATTTGCTTTGGACAGCAAAAACTGTAGTAACTACAGAGGAATAAAGTTGATCGAACACACAATGAAGTTATGGGAAAGAGTAGTGGAAGCCAGGCTGAGAGAAAAGCAACAGTATGGTTTCATGCCGAGGAAGAGCCGCCTTACAGACGCATTATTTGCTTTGAGAATGTTGATGGAGAAATATAGAAAAGGTCAGAAGGAGTTGCATTGTGTGTTTGTGGATTACATTGTGCGTACAACAGGGTGCCGAGAGAAGAGTTGTGGTATTGTATGAGGAAGTCGGGTGTGTCAGAGAAGTATGTGAGGGTGGTGCAGGACATGTATGAGGACAGTGTGACAGCAGTGAAGTGTGCAGTGGGAACGACAGACTGGTTCAGGGTGGAGGTTGGACTGCATCATGGATCGGCTCTGAGCCCTTTCCTGTTTGCAGTGGTGATGGACAGGTTGACAGAGGAGGTCAGACAGGAGTCTCAATGGACTATGATATTTGCAGATGATATTGTGATTTGTGGTGAGAGTAGGGAGCAGGTTGAGAAGAGCCTGGAGAGGTGGAGATATGCGCAGGAAAAAAAATGAATAAAAGTCAGTAGGAGTAAAACAGAGTACATGTGTGTGAATGAGAAGGAGGGCAGTAGTGTGGTACAGTTGCAGGGAAAAGAGGTGGAGAAGGTGGAGGAGTTTAAGTAAAAATAAGTTTATTAAAGGGACCGCACATGTAGGAGTCTTTAGAGACAATGCGAGAAAGAGGATAGATTAAGATGGTTTGGACATGTGTGGAGGAGGGACATGGGGTATATCAGTAGGAGAATGCTGAGGATGGAGCCACCAGGAAGGAGGAAAAGAGGAAGGCCAAGGAGGAGGTTTATGGATGTGGTGAAAGGAGACATGCAGGTAGTTGATTTGAAAGAGGCAGATGTAGAGGACAGAGGTGTATTGAGACGGATGATCTGCTGTGGGAGCAGTTGAAAGAAGTCGTCGTCTTAATATAAAGCGCATCTGTTGCGTTAAATGTCATCGATATATACAATTTGAGGTTTGTGTGGCTGAAATGATGGAAAATTTCCACTGAATGAACAACTGTCTATAATATAAAAATCCAATCCAGTCGCCAGGCTCTTGCAATGAAATAGCTTAAGATGTGGATCAAGTCAATAAAGATTTCAGGTCAAGGGCTTTTCCACTAGGTGGTTAGGACTGGCTAAGCTCTTTATATTACCCATAATCCTCCACGTTTTTGCCATTTCCCATGCCACATAAACTGTGCAGTACTCAATTACCCGTGCTACATCAGCTTCTCTACTTACCCATGTAATTCAGCTCCCTTCCTTGTCCTTCCTTTTCTTGCTTATTCATAAATGGCTGGGATTGCTATAGTTCAAATTATTGGTTTGGTTCTTTTGGGAAATAGAACCCATTAAGTTTATTAGAAAATCGCACAAGCAAGTTTGCAGAAGCAGGCGAAACTTTCTGGGGAAGAAAATTTTGCCCATAGGTTTTCATAGTTAGCTGATGAAGACAGTCAGACGCAAATCGCACCAGTGCAAAAATGAAACGTAAGCAATTGGACAAGAAACCTGGCTGACAAGTATCACAACCTCGTCTTAGATTCGACAGGTTAGACAGCATTCAGCCGTCCGATTAACTGGGGTTTCTGTGTAGTGACGTTTGGAGCTTTTCCATGATTGCCATCACAAATGAAACAGCTTATTTGTATGTAGCCTATTTTTGAAAGAGGGGGATAAAATGTGAGTGTTGAAAATGTATGATTGATAAACACTTAACATGTAGAAACGTATAAACTAACACTCTCTGTACTTATACTGCTTCATATAGTACAATTTTAGGTAATAACTAACAGCAATAGCTATAATTTTTGTGCAACTTCTGACATAAAATCCAAAAAGATTATTTGTGCTATTTATATATTGACCACCAATATGGGTAGACAATTTTGACATCATCATTCACACAAATCTTCATCAGATTTTCTGTCTAATTAAACGTCCTTTAAAACATGAAGTGTCCCACCACCAACATTATAAAAATCACTTTTCTGAAATCCCTTAGCTTGTGCTATGAGGTAAATCTATTGGCCATTTAAAAGCAGAGATGAGCTTAATATCCCCAGCCTTGACTTTTTTTATCAGTGGATATTACGTAAACACATTGAGACACTTCAAACCCAATTGGTCTCTTGTGCTAAGCTCTAACTCCTATTAGGTAAAACCATGAATAATCAACTTTTTCATTCACATTTTTGACTTCAACTAAAGTGCTTTGAATTGGTAAAAAAAATTATACAGTAATGTAGTACTCTGACTAAGACATTGTTCACTCTGTAGGTTTATTTCTTTTGTGAATGTTTTTAAGGTATTTCTATTACAAGTATTTGACACAATGCTGTAATGGTTGTTTTGGTACAGTCACAAATATAGTTATTTTACTAAAATGTAAACATTAATTTAGCATATTCCAGTTGTGAGAGATCATTGATCGCTAGTCCTAGATTAGGTTGACCCAGAACACTCAGTTCTTGTCTTTATCCTCTCTCCATACGTTTACGCTGTGAGAAATCCCAAACTGTCGCCTTCTGGTACGGCTAATCCGTGTTTTGTTGCTTCTGCTAAACGATTTATTTCTTTTCAACCACAATAGCATTTTGAATGTTGCTTATCTTTTTTAGGATCCAAGAAAAATCCGGTATCTTCAAAGAGCAAATGCTAAAAGGTTTCCTATTCATTCTGTTTACACCCTACATCGGATAGAACATAATGGCGCTGAAGATAAATAAGTGTTTGGCACACTTGGCTGTGTTTGGGTGTGTGGGCAGCCATGAAGTGAAGGTTCTGCCATTTGTACTCACAGTAAACAATGAAAGCATTCACACACTTTTGCTTGGGTGCCCATACTCCCATTAAAACAAACTTGCTATGTCTTGTCTTTTTTGTTTCACTCTAAAGCAAAGCAGCATGTTAGGATCAAATGAAAGGTGACTGGTTTCAGTTCAAACTTGTGGCGTGTTCAGCAGAGAAGTGCTCTATTTGAGGGTCTCTCATATATAATCTCTGACAGTGCACATAAAAGAAAACCCACATTAGAAACTCGATCGTGCAAATAGTCAATCGACAGCTTTTAATGTAGCACAGACTAGCAATAAATATCTCACTTGAAAGGTTCATACCCTGAGGCAAAACTTTGATTTTATGTTTCTTTAAGCACTTCGAACTTGATTTGGAAGCATTTTTATGATATTATTAAAAGACCAATCTATGAACAAGTCTGAACCTCCTTGAGACAACCAGGATTTGTGTTTAAATATCCTGGTACTTTGCAAAAATCATGATTCCATCTATCTACTGTACACAGGAGTTTTAAACAAGCAACAAAAGCATCCCCAAAGCGTCACTGACCCACCTTTATTATATTATATTTTAGTATCTATCAGGTGCTTTTCCATGAATAAAACCCCCGTTTTCCACCAAGCTAGATGATGATGTGCGTGAACAGAAAACTGGCTTTTGGTTTCATCTTCACCACAACTGCAGGTAAAATCCAGGTGCTGCCTTTTGTAAGATTCACTCTGAGACTTTGATTCTTGGAACAAACAGCGTGTTGCAAAAGTGGAATTTACTTTGAAACTCGACAACCACAAGAATTGACGAAAGCGTCATTCTAAAACTGTGATCTTTTGTCTCTTTCCAATCCTCCACACTGTGTGGGCTCATGGGCTCAATGTAAATTTAAAGCTTTTTCTTGTGGTCTAGGCGTGATTATTGATTTTTTTTTTCTTTTCCCAATTTTCTTTTTTACTATTTTTATACCCATTACCAAATTCAATTCAAGTACAATGTGTTGTGCATGGTTAATCAAAAGTAATCAGACAGTTAGCTGATTAAAATCTTCATGCTCATTTGACCCTAACTCTAATCCTAGAGAGATTAGATAGATAGACCTCACATTATCCCACAAGAATGGGAAATGGGCATGGGAAAAGGCAACATGAGCAAACTGGGGGCAAATGCAATCTAAAATTTTCATAACAATTCATCTGCATTCAGGTAAAATATTTCATAATTCTGCCATACATTATGGAGAGGAAATCATACTGCAAATATTGAGCTCAACGTTTATTTAAAACTATGATTTTAATTATAGGTGTGAATAATTCTGGAAGACATGTTTACAGGAAAGTTGATATTCTTGATCACCAAAATATTGGCAGCTCCTTGTGCTGAAGACTCCGAAGCCAATTTCTACAGAACTAGAACACTTTTTCTAATGTTTGTTCATGCAGCTGGCCTTGTTTCCTTCTGGACTGAATTCAATGTGTGGATTCCCACAATTACTGTTACCTCATATTTAGATATATGTTAAAGTCGATGAATCTTGTCATGGCATTTTGTGTTATCCTCTGCCTCGGAATGGAAACAAAAAAAAAAGTTTGTAATCAATAATTTTTTTTCACAAACCCACACCCCATGTGCATGAATCTATGCAGAAGATTTTATTCAGGAACTATAGCCTTTTTAAAGTTTATTTTTGGCTAATTAAAATTTGATTCACATCTTGTTTAAAGAAATCCTTTGGTACATACTGTGATGAAGGTTTCTCTTGATTGCTGCCTTTGACACAAATACACCGACCTCCTGAAGGTTGTTTTTTATCCAGACAACTATCCTCTCTCATCCTTCACAGTTGTTTACCATGCTCCTGAGAGCTTTTTGGTGTTCATGAGCTCCCACAGTACATACATTTATTTGAAGAATGTCCCAAAGACTTAATTTGGCCACACCTGATGTTTTTGTGATCTCCTTCATGGATTTGGTTTGATTTTGCATGTTAGTGATGACTTGCTTCATGAACAGTGAGAGCTCCTTGGATTTCAAATTAATCAATAACAGCAACAGACTGCATTTACCACACACGTGAAAACAATTTCAGACTATTTATCGGCTTGTAAGAAAAATAATGAGGGAATTGCACACAAATGAAATGTAAATTTCCCATTGGGATGAATAAAGTATCTATCTATTCATTCATCCATCCATCCATCTATCTATCTTAGGGATTTTTATCAGCCAACTATCTGAATACTTTAGATTCCTGGGTACATTACCCAAGTCAGAATTTTAACCTCATATTCAGTGTTTTTCTTTTATACAAGTAAAACTGTAACTCTATATACACCAGGTCTCAATCTCACGCTTCTGTACACCTGAACATTCATGCAATTATCCAACAGCCAATCATGTGGCACCACAGTTTATAAAATCAAGAAGACACAGGAAAGCTTCAGTTAAAGTTCACATCAAACATCTGAAAGGGATTTTTAGTAACCTTGACAGTGCCATGGTTGTTGGTTGCCAGATGGGCTGGTTTGAGTGTTTTAGAAACTGTTGCTCTTCAGACATTTTCATGCATGACGGTCTCTCAAGTTTACACAGAATAGTGCCTCGTTGATGAGAGAGGTCAGAGAAAAAATGGCCACACTCGAGCTCGAGCTGAAAAGAAAGGATAAAGTCTTTACAACCATGGTGGCCATAAATGCATCTCACACAGACAAACACTTTACAGGAGAACTCAGAATTAGGTTCAGTGAATGCTTTGCACGGTCGTGTGAAAGCCAGCAAATGAGAGACAATTTTTCTAGGACCAGGTGCACCTGTACGGTGCAAACATTTGTTCCTGATGATTTTCTGTATAAGTCACTATAATTATTCAGGAGTGTTTTGCTGAACCCCAGGATGAAGAAAAACACCTTCCACAGCCTCCTCAGTCACCAGATTTCAACAGATTTGAAGATTTGGTCCCTTCAAGGATATATCCCATTAAATTACCTTAATATCTAAACAAGAATGTGTTTACTGACTATATTTATAGATTTTATAACTAATGTATGGTACTTGGATTTACTTCAGACTCAAGGTCATTTTTTTCTAGAGCACAAACTATAGACTTTTCATTACTGCAATGTTAAAGCAATCCAGTATAAACTAGTAAAGTCTTATCATCGTTGTTTGGACCTTTCACTGACATTATTCTTTTTCTATGCATTAATATTTTGTCTTCGACTGCATGCTATTTCGACAGCTCATTTAAGTTGCATTATTTGTGGAAATTCAGTTTTCCTTATACGGACAAACCCTGTCCCAACAAGGTCAACCCTTATTCCCGGCCTCATGGGGACAATTTGTAATGCAGTAAATGGGTAGTTGAACCCTTTCACACTATTAATCACATATTAGGTATTGCAGGAATGTCACAGGTTACAGTCACAGTGCAAGTTTCCATAATTAAATCTGATTTGGTTTCTAAATCCTATTGTTCGCTTGTTTTTATTACTTTAAATCAATTTTTATCCATATATTTTTCATGTGAAAAATATCCAGTACGAATTTGAAGCTAGGTTAGCTCAGGTTAACTTCCTGAGAAGACTTGTGTGCAGAAGACAAATCATTAGAAGATAGAGGAACAGTTACAAGCATTGCTAAAACAGAAACTTTCAAAGGTGATATTAATCATGAGAAATGAAAAGTGATTAGAGTTGATTGTAATTGATGTCCTTTCAATGATTCCTCCTGAGCCAAAAATGCTTAGCAATTGTTTATAAAAGGTGGTCACATCACTGTGATATGGGCAGGTACTGGTCGATTTGGTAGATTATAGTAGATTTCAATGAGGGCTGCGTCTAACAATTATTTTGATGACCGATTATTCAGACAATTTTTTTTCTTTTAGATTGATCGAATTTTTCAAAGAAAATATGATTTGATAAATTATAGCATTTAAGTATGAAAAGGGTAGCAATTTGTGTAAATCAACATTTGTATTCTATTTTGAAGATGGCAAGTTGACAACCATGCTTAAAAAATCTATAAAAAATATAATACACTGATATTTTTTTCCTTTATTGAAGATAAGCATCTAGAATCAATTTAATTTTGTATACTAATTCAATGATATATGCACAAATTAAATATACAAACTGAAAACAAGCATTTGAACGCAGTAAAGCGGCAGTAAATCACGTTTGAAAACAGATAAATCAACTGTTGTAGTAGGCAAATGCTATAAAAAGAGAATAGAATAAAGAACAGTGACTAAAAATGTAAATGTTTACTGCTGCTGTTATTTGCTGCGACAGAACGGATCCAGTGCGACTGTCCGGAAGTTTAAACAGTTTACACAATAGCACTTCATTAAACTACACCATTTCTACAGGATTCTACAGTTTTTGCTCAGCGTGCTGATGTTTCGTGACACCAGAGTGTTTCTTTTGTGCTCGTGCATCACTGTGGTACCTCCATTCAACACAACCTTCCAGGTACAATTTTCTTTGCGTTTTAGTTGCGGTTAATATAAAATGATCCCATGCCTTAAAGGAATTGGGACCCACACTTTTTCCTGCTGCCGGTTGACCCTGTACTGTCCGCCATTTTCCCGGGCGGCTGTGTAATCTTACAGTCACGCAAACCCGCAACTTGAGCAGCCCAACTAATCGATAATGGCATGCGTTGACAACGAGTTTCATTCGTTCGTTAGTTGTTGCGGCTCTAATTTCAATATCTGTAAAACTGTGAAAAAAAAAATGTGATCTAACATATTGGTGCGTAAATAAAATCCTCAGAAAGTATAAAAACTGTACCACTATATTTGTGTAGCAGTTATAATACTTCTTTTTGTTATCACAACAAATTTGCTCAAAATCTATTACCAATGCGATTTTGGGGTTTAGGTCATCCCCATGTTTCTATACACACTGCCAGTGTGATTAACATTACCACACATGAAAAGGTTAAACATTAAACAGTTCTGACTTGGAGACCTGATGGACAGAGATGTTTTGGCTATGATGAGGCATCTAGTGAACAATGTATTAAATGCTCTTGATGTATATAAGATAGTTGAGCAAATATGTAAAGAATGCCAGTTGCACTGTTGCAGCTTGTGTACTAACCCGCTGGATGCGTCAACGAAAAGGAAATGCGAATATATATTCATTTTTTTTGTATTCACATATATTACACATATGTTACCGACTTAACCTTTCATTCCTCGCATTAAAAAAGTAGAGTTAATGCAGCCGGTATTTACCTTTTTTTATAAAATTTAAATACCGGCTGCATTAACTCTACTTGCAAAAAAAAAAAAAAAAGGACAGAATGCACCTTGATGCCTGCCTTGATTTTCAACCTCATGATGAATGGGTCATAAGCTGATAGTGTCTTACTAGACGCTTTTTAGGAAGCCTGTGCAACCGGCAGCAAGTCTGGAAAAAAAGAATGTGCTATAATTGTGCTCTTCCCATACCTGTACAAGTGCTTTCTACCCTGGGGTTTCTGCTACAGCTACATTTCTGCTATTCACTGCTTTTTTGTTAAAAAAATAAATAAATTCAGACTCAAGAGTTGAGAAAATGGTTCAAGAGCAGTCAATGTTTGTTATCTAAATGACTTCATCACTTGCAGGAAATGCATTCAACATTTTAATTTTATTTAATTAACAGAGAAAATCACAGAGAATGATGTTAGTTCACCTAAATCTATGTTTAGTAAATAATCCATAAGGTCCCTAGTGTGTTAAATTACAGAGAATGCTAAACTGTGTCCGTCAGAGACTACGTGTCCGTCAAGATCATATAATCTCACTCAAATTTCTCACAACGACTTAATGAACCAGAAATCAAACTGGGGATCTTCCAAGGAAAAAAACTATAATGGAAGTAAAATGTATGTTTACATTTACTGAAGCACCAGGGTTTTTTTTTTTTTTTTATTAACCCACACATAGAGCCTAGCAGGGAAGGGGATGTTCTCTAGCCTTAACCATTATAATAAAAAGTAAGCTTTTTTTTTTTCCCACTCATTTTCATCCTGTTCCGTTTCCCAAAATACGAAACAAATGAATCATTCAAACCACTAACCATGATAAAGCAGCTACTAATGAACAAATATTGTAAATGCGTCAGGAAGCACGGTGCAAACTCCCAATACACTGCCGTATTAATGAACACTGGTCCTGTGAGCTTCATGTGAGACCACCTGCTCCCATAAACGCAAAGAAGTAAAAAAAAAAAGTCAACGTTTTCGTCGGATCCCGCAGGATCAGTCAGGCTAACACATGTTTGTTTGCTAATGCCCTCTCAGGGCTTTCTGTTGGTCTTAATGAAGTCTGGACTGGCACACAGCCCTCTACAGGTGGCCCTATTGAAGCTGTGATCAAAAACATAGGAACAAACTGTTTTTTAGGGGTTTTTTTTGTTTTCTTGTGAATTGTGTAATTTGATATTTATTTGCTCGGGAGATTGGTCCATCTGGGGAAATACACCACAGACTTCTTAGTGCGCATCGTAAGTAATACAGCTATTATTAATATCAATAATAATAATATTTATAATAATATAGTCTTCACCATTTTTGGATATGGCAACCAGCCCTAGTGTGGTGGGGTAATGTATAAAAACGTGCATGTTTCCACCGTGTTTTAACTCTTGCACACGGAAAGCTATGAATTAACAACAAGCATAAACTCCACAGTTGGAAAGTACACATGCTGCTGTCAGTATAATAGGCCATTTATTTCACCCTGTGGTATCATGGAAATTTTTTTATTGTCTTTTCTTGTCATGCCTTTCAGCACAGTCTCCCAACCCCCAGTACTCCACATTTTAATGCGTTCCCTGCCATCAACACACTAACACTAATTCAACTAATCAGCTAATTAACCGAGATCTTCACACCCACTTTCTGGATTCAAACGGGTATGATAGAAGTAAGAAAACTCTAAAATGTGCAGGACATGGTGTACCAGAGCAGGATTTTGGATCTGTTTACACACACACACACCATTTTTTACGAGCCTGGATCACACACAACAGTAATTTTCTTTAACTACTACTCTATCATTAAGGGATCATCATCATATTATCTGACATTGAGATACACTTTATCGTACAGCTCCTTACAGAATTGACTGTTTAAATAATTTGCCAGTAATCTTTAAAGATTCCTGAACTCACACAGCGGGAATGCCTGCATTCAAAGCACAGGTTTTTTTTTTTTTGTAAATCGAAATGAAATCTGAATGTGGATTTCGTAGAAACGGTTTACATGTTCCCTAAACACTGTAACTCAGATATTCATTTAGATGTGCATTACTAACATTTCTGAATAAACCATGTTCACATTATAGGGTGCATGCACAAGGTATTTTTTACTCCAGTTAAGAAAAAAAACAGTTTCCAGCATTTACATGACCTTTTTTTTTCAAATTTACCTGATCGTATCACCTTTCGAGCTGATCGGCGTTTTATTCGGATCGATTGCGGTGTTTACCTGGAACGCTTTTTAATCCGATTGCGCAAGTAATCCAATCATTATTGGACTTATTGGTTGCACGTAAACAATCCTAGTGAAATCCGGGCTTTAGAAGCTGACTTTCAACGCAACGTCCAAAGGCTGCACTGTTTTATTGTTACAGTAACAGAGATACCTAAAAAAAATATAATGGATGGATGAACAGGGAATTTAAATGTCAATAGGAGTCTAAATGTTTTTCAAGTCAAGTCAAGAAGCTTTTATTGTCATTTGAACTATATATAGCTGACGCAGTACACAGTGAAATGAAACAATGTTCCTCCAGAACCCTGGTGTTACATTAAACAACAATCACAGAAACAGAAAACACAGGACTGAGGACTAGTAAGTGTCTTTGCCACATAAAGTGCATGTGTGCAACCTAGTGCAACCAGTGCAAAGACAACACAAGACAGTGCAGGACAACATAAGACACTGCAAAGACAACACAGGACAGTGCAGGACAACATAAGACAGTGCAAAGACAACACAAGACAGTGCAAAGACAACACAAGACAGTGCAGGACAACATAAGACAGTGCAAAGACAACACAGGACAGTGCAGGACAACACAAGACAGTGCAAAGACAATACAGTACAGTGCAAAGACAATACAGGACAGTGCAAAGACAACACAAGACAGTGCAAGACAACACAAGACAGTGCAAGACAAAACACAAAATAGCTACGCCAGTAAACCTGTTATAACAGGACAAAGTAAACGAAATTGAACAGTAGCCAAAATGCAAACAAAATGTTGTGCAAAAGAGCAAATATAGCAGCCGTTCATGAAAAAACAGCATGTAAACAGTTTGTAATAATGAAGTCATGGGTGTGTGAAGTGAGTACGAGTGTGTGTTGTACAGATCAGTCAGTCACACAGTTGTGTGTGTGTGTGTGTGTGTGTGTGTGTGTGTGTGTGTGTGTGTGTGTGTGTGTGTGTGAGTTCAGTTGAGTTCCCATGAATGAAGAGGATAAAAAGGTACACCGATCAGATGAATGTGGAAGGAGACCTCTAACATTGAAAAAGAAAGAAGTGCATTTACTAGAACTGGAGATGGAAAGCTGATTCAGTGTGAACAGGCTGATGTGGAAGGTTTTTATTTCAGCTTTTGTCAAGGTTACTGAACTATAAAGTCAGACATGGAAGGTGAACTTTTAGCTGAAGTTCGAGGGGTTTCCACATTCAAACACAATCAACAGCAGCAGCAGCAACAACAAAAACATCAACAACAACACATCAAAGTCAAGTGTTTTCTTATTTTTAGTCTGTAATTATTCATTTTATGACTGTGTTCCGGGGGGAAAAATTCCCATCAATACTTCGACCTAACAATGCAGTCATGCAGCCGGACTCAAAACAATGATTAATAGCTGATTTATTTTCACTGCATTTGCACAAAGATTCATAATCAAAAATATGAAACGCAAAACAGCCCATCAGCACAACATGCAGTGGTGGACCCCAGACTCTGAGAGCCACACAAATGCAAAGTACAACTCAAGGTATTCAAAAAATACAACAAAATAAAAGAACTGATTACAGTCCGCACGCGACAGGAGGAAAAGTTGCAAATGCCAAGTCCATACCTGAACCTAACAGTGTAGGTGGCTGCTTAATTCCTTCACGAGCGCGTGGATTAGTGACGTATTAATTCGGTCTTTCGGTTTTTCTTCTCTATGTTGTCTCTCTCTGTCTCCGTCTCTGTCTCTGCTGTCCCTCCTCCAGCTGTATTCTCCTCGCGCATTGCCAGACGGATATACAAATCAAACGACCATATGCGCCGATACCTGATCACAACTAACGAACACTTTGCTCTGGTTTTATTTATTTATTTATTTCCATCATTGATGTTTTCTTTTACGTAACAGCCCCATCCGTTCCCTCGGTGTTGACGCATCACACGCTCGGACAATATGGAGTTTCTTAAAGGGACATGGCAGCTATATAGCGAGATGCATCGACATAAAGTCCCTCACACACACATCTATAGTAGATTAGTTTATTGGCTTTTACAACATAGACATCCATTTTTAACCGACTATATCATTCAACACTTTCATTTCAAGATAATTTGGTCATCATGTGGCTGATGTCTGGTATATTTGCATTTACATTTAGATGAATGGTTGTTGACAGACCCCCTTTATCCAAAGTGACTTAGAATTACAGTACAGCACAGTAAAACCCTGTTGTACGAGCGACTAATAGTACGAGCAAACGACCTTAGGGTCAAATTTTGCGAGCAAATTTCGAAGGCATGAGCAAACCCACGCTGCCGGTTCCCCGCTTTCGGCCGAGGGTAGCATCGGTCGCTTAGTTTATCTCGTGTGGCTCGGTCGCTCTCGTTGTTCAGTGCAGCAAAAACGTAACTTTTTAGCGTTATATTTGTATTCACTCGAAATCTTGAAAAATGTCTCCCAAGAAAATCAGTGATGGTGTTGTGAAAACGAAAGTAAATAGAATTACCATTGAAACCAAAAAGGTGCATGGTGTGTGTCTCACACTCGCAATCAACCACTACCACATGGGTAACTGTTAAATGCTGTTTACCGTACGGTAATTTGAATTGTATTTGTTTGTTAAAATAGGCTATAAATACTTGTGCAGAAATAATCGATCGAATGAGGTAAATCGCCTTTACATGAATTCTAATGAGAAAACTAGTTCGGACATACGAGCGAATGGACCTACGAGCAATATTCACGAACGAATTACGCTCATCCACCGTTGTTTTACTGTATCTTATTAATACAGCTGAGCAGTTGAGAGGTAAGAGCCTTGCTCAAGGAGCCAGCTGTGGCAGCTTAGTGGTGGTTTAAATGGAACTCACAACCTTCTGATCAGAAGTCCAACATCATCAGACATAACCACTTACAACAGAGACATTTATTTTAACTGACTACTTTTTTTTTACTTTTATTTCAAGCAAATTTGGTCCTCTTGTGGCTGTTATCTGGGTTATTTGACCATGGTTGAGCAGAACTGGGCCAAATATCTCAAACATTCAAAATGGCCTCGATAAGAAGTTGTAGATAGAGCACAACAGAGAGAGAGAGAGAGAGAGAGAGAGAAAGAGAGAGAGAGTTTGGATTTAACCAAATGTAGAATAAAGGACGATGTGGGAATAACAAGGAAATTAAACATTTTGGAAATTCTGTTGGACAAATAAAACTCCTCATGTCAATATGTAACTAACCATCAGTGGAAGAAAATGTTGTTGCAGCCAATATTTTGTATCTTATCCATATTGAATGGAGGAAAGCCCAAATAGACATGGTTTACAAGACAATATGTGGAATACCGTTACCTTAAGGCCGACTGGTCTCAGTTCTGCCATGTGCTGCCATATGCTATCTATCTAAAATCTGTTTTTTTAAGCAGAAAATGGTTGAAACTAAACGACTTATGGTGAGTCAGGAAAACAAGCTGTGGAAATGTCCAGGTTCCAGGTTATTTGAACATGATATGAACAAACCATAAGGACAGCTGAGGTCATTTGCATGGCACTGTAGCCAGCTTAACTGATAAAGCATAGTGATTCCAGCTACAACCCTTGTGGTAGTTCAAGCTACATCTAAATAAATTCACACTAGTGTGAAAAAGCATAATTTAACTGTTTTCACTGTAATGTTTTATCTTTCCAGCATATTCTTTGACTAAAAAAAGATTTTTGAGGGGGTGGGGTGCTCTCAAGGGACAATTTTTTCATTGTAGTATGGACTGAGAAAACGGAGGTATTCAAATACCATGATGTGTTTTTTAGTCACGTGACCCTTTCAATTCAAAACAAACACGTTATAACTCCAGCTTAACAGCGTTGTTTGACTTCATGCACTTGCAAGTAAACATCTCTATGAGACGAAGAGTAAATAAATGCCTGATGAAGAGGAGGCAAAAGTTTTTAAACATGTTGTAAAGGCACGCATCAGCATGGACTAGCAAGCCCTGGAAAACGTTTCAAAATGCATGTATATACAGAGTGTTTTTAAAAATCTACTTTTCAGGTCTATCCAGCTGAATGTGCACATAGACTAAGTGTTAAGGTTCCCACTGCTAAATCCTCAAAGTTTAGGCACTTATAAGAAACATATCAGACAAGTGAAATTGCAACCGAAATATATTGTGAACAATAGCAGTGGCACCTCAAATTGAAGGACTACAAAAATTAGTATGTTTCTATTCGAATTGCTTCTGATGTTGGCTATTAAACTAAACAAACAAATGCCCTTAATTAATTGATCATCAGCAAGTGGGACCACCTCTATAAAAGCTGAAGTTTTAACAGTTAGCTGGTCTCAGCATTCAGGTGCATGTTAATTCAATACCAAGGAGAAAAGAGATCAGCAATGATCTTAAAGACACATCTGTTGCTGCTTATCAGTTTGAGAAGGGTTATAAGTCCATTTCCAAACAATTTAAAGCTCATAATTCAACAGTAAGGATCATTATTCAGTGGAAGTCACTTCACAGATATGTACATGCCAGCAAATTGATCCCAATGTTCAGAGAAATTGCAAAAAACCCAAGAGTTACCTCTCATACTCTATAGACCTTAGACCTTATCAAAGTACAATTAAAAAAGGACTCAACAAGTATGGTTTGATTAGAAGGGTTACCAGGAGAATGCATTTTATGTCCAAAAAGAGCATATCTCAGGTTTGCAAAGTTGCATCTGAACACACCACAAGACTTCTGGAACAATTTTCTTTGGACAGAGACTAAAGTGAACATGATTGGCCATAACGGAAAAAGCATATTAGTATAATCAACTCATACCTCCTGAGAAGCACGGTTGGTTTAGGGCGGATGATTTGTGTTTGTTTTGCAGCCACAGTACCTGGACAACAAGCAGTCATAGAGTTGACCATGAAATTTTCTGTTTACCAAGGTATTCTAGAAACAGCATAAGGTCATCCTGAGGCGAAGCTTGGCTAAAATTGAATCATGCAACAGGACAATGATCACAAGTACATCGTCAAAAGCAAAACAGAATGGATGAAAAAGTAAAGAATCGAGATGCTGCAATGGCCCAGTCAAAGTCCAGACCTCGACCCAACTAAAATGCTGTGGCAGGACATTAAGAGAGCTGTGCAACAAGTGCCCACAAGACCTCAATGAAATAAAACACTAAAGAAGAGTGAAAAATTATGACAATGTCACAATGATGGGAGAATGAATGTCATACAGTACGTGATTATTTCAAGGTATTGCTGCTAAAGGTGGTTCTATGAGCTCTGGAATCATAAGGTATACTTTTTTTTTTTTTGGCTGGATTTTTGTCAAATCAATAATGAAACAGTGTTATATGTCATATGTATTATGTCCTGATATACTTTATTTTTTCACATGACTGTATTCCCTTCAACCCATCTGTACTAACAAAAGCAACAGCACCACATCTGCTTTCTGACCCATTGAAGAAAGCTGTACTTTATATCATTATTGTAATAACAACTGTACAGTACAATGGATTTCAGTGTCTGTTCATTGCAACTAAAATTCAGATAGCAAACTTGTTCAAAGAATTGTAAAATATATTACAATACAGTATGTCATCCAGTGTTCCAAGCATCTCAGCAGTCCATACTGTTCAGTGTATTGTTAATATTTCCATTAATTATGTCCACATCAATAAAACATTCACTTACACACTTTCAGTAATCCATACAGCCTATACGGTGCACTAAGCAAACACATTCATATGCCAATTCACAGCTTACCCAGTACACCAATTGAAGGGTTTCTGGAGATGGGAATAAACTGGAGAACCTGGGGGAAACTTCTGGACCCCCATGAACTTGGAGAACTTGGAGCTGTGCGGTAAAGACACCACACTGGCTGTCATTAAACCCAATAAATGCAAGAAAGAAAACAGCAGGGAAGAATTTTGAAGATTGAATGATGAAGTAGGATAAAGATTCATCCATGACACCATAGTATTGCACTGTGGTTTCAAATAAACCATAATGGTTTTAATTCCTGTATTCCTCGTGCTTAACGTGTAATGCAGTACTACAATAGTTTGCATTTGAAAAGAATTCCTCTAAATTATATTGTACTGGCTATGAGGTGGTGAAAGAAAACTAGCTTCCTTCTGTTCTTCATACTTTTGCACTTGAAGGATACAGACAGGAAAGAAAACATTTTTAAAACAGATTTTCTTGATAAAGGGGCCCACAGCAGTCAAAAAGATTAATTGTTACATGAAGAAACAATGCTTATAAAGTGCATTTCTTTACATGGACCAAAACACCTACTGGAAAATGACTTTCATTCCCTTCTCTGATTACAGCCTCACCCTCAAGTATAGCTTAGAAGCTGATGAAAGTGAACTGCAATGCAATGGGGAATAACCTTCACTGTTGCATCTTGGAGAAAAAAAAAAGCAGCTTTTACCCTGAAAATTCCATAACTTGGAACTATTTTGGTGGAATTGGGGTTTTGAATAAAGATTTGCTAAGACAAAGAACTTGCATTTATATCAGTTAGGTGTTGGCCATGTAATCTGATTGATGAACTGTGCCATTGCACTGACCATAAAGAAGCAATTTTACAATTTAGCAGTTCATTTATAGATATGTGGAATGAATACTTATATAGGGGCAATGGTTTAGTAATGATAGTAGCCATTATATACTGGTCATGGTGGATCCAGAGTATTTCTCATTCCTGGAAAATGACTCTAAATGGGCCTGCTCCAATTACAAACACACCTCCAAGTACAACTTAGCTCTGTGCATTTCAATCTTCGCACTGATGCAATAGACCAGTTAAAGTGAAATACAATGCAATAGAAAAGTGCATTCACTGTTAAGAATGTTCTCCATAAGATGTTCACCTTTCACGTGTCTATCTGGTAATAGAATGTGAAATAGGAATTACAGCAATATTACTTCACAAACCTGTCTAGACTTAGAAATTTCTGAACACAAATACGGTAATCCTTCCATACCCTATATTGGGGAAAGGAAAAAAAAAAACAGACCTAATGATAACGTGACGACTTAAAAATATAAAACTGAAGTATAACATTGACAGAAGGATTCAGACTTAAATGTCTCTGTGCATGGCCCATGTCTTTGGATTATCTTTGAGATGTTTCAACACTTTAATTGGAGTCTACCTGTGACAGATTCAATTGACTGGACATGATTTCGATATGCACACATCTGACTGTATATGATCTAACAGCTGAAAATGCATATCTGAGCAAGAACAAGTCATTAGGTTAAAGGAACTTCTGGGAGAGCTCAGAGAAGGTTTGTTTCAAGGCATAGATGCACAGTGGTCTCCACAGCTCTTTAACTAAATACATTAAGAAAAAACAGAAAAAACTCTTCCTTGAGCTGGTCGTCTGGCCAAACTAAGCAATTAGGGGACAAGGGCCTTGGTGAGAGAGGTGACTAAGAAACTGCTGGTCATTCTGGTTGAGCTTCAGAGATCATTTGTTGAGACTGGAGAAACTTGCAGCATTTCTACAATTGCTACAAAATGTTTAACAAATTTCTTGTGATAACCATGTAGACTGCATTAACAATTAGTACAAGCAACTCGTCATCCCTTAAGAAATTATTTCTTTTTAATTGCTTTCCGTCACTTGCTCTCTGTTGTAGCTTCTTCCCAGGAGTATTAATCAGACATAAAACATCAATTATGCTGAGAGGAAATACAGAAATACACACTTGTTAAATACAGCGAAATTGCTCATAATCGCAATCAGGGAAATAATACTACGTTTTCAGAAGTCTGGAACTGTTAGAAATGTGTTAGGAAGAGGCCCCAGGAGCATACTGCCCTCACACATACTGCCCTGAGGTGGATGCTGAATGAGACTATGAAGAACACAAAGATCACTATTTCAAAGCATTTGTTAGCTCTAGAGGATTTATAGCCACCTCCTTAACAACTAGTTGTCTAGAAGGGCTGCCTGAAAGAGCTCAGTCCTAAAAGCAACACGCAATATGCAGCACAAGAACTTCAACCATATTTAAAACTGAAGCAGGAGTAAAAAAGAAGATAATATAAATAAAAGAACATAATTATATAAAATAATAAATAAAATATAGATATTATATATAGTGGCAGATTTAGGAGACATGTGTATCTTCATGGGGGTCCGGCACAGGGCACCCACCGAAAAAAAAATCTATCATTGTTTTGTTTTTGACCACTTATTTGCACAGTCATGTCAATTATTATGTCATGTCAAGGTGAATAAAGCTGGTCAGGACTGTGTGCAGCTATCGACCAGAGAAGTTACCTCATACACTCAGAAAGGAGGGGCAGGGTATCAATAAGGCGTGGAAACCCCAGGGATTAGCGGGGTTCAAGCAACTGAGGTACTGGAGGTCATAAGGAAAAAAAAAATTAGGAACATTCCCACCGAGTATCGTTGTAGTACGCCTCTGATAACCTGGTCCAACAGGTGCTCACATGTCATTGGCAGATGACGGCCATGTTTCTTCAGATACGCAAATATGACACTTGACACTGCGTGCCAAGTATCAAGTCGAATGGATGAACGGTGGTGTCGTTATAGCCATTTCTTTTTTTGTTTTTCGTTCTTAGCACCACCAAATGTCAAAGCTATGAAATTTTTGTTTAGATGCCTCATTCCGTTCATGAGTTAATTAATGAAGGATTTGATTAGAGCAGTGGTCCTTGAGGCAAAGTTGCTCAACATAAGTAGACCATATGAAAATTGAGCGTCTGCTTGAAATATTGTGCAATATACAATTTACAGACTTGAAAAACATGATATTTGTCCAAAGTTTAGACATTTGGGGCCATGGGTCAAATATGTCCACTGGGTTACGTTTTGATTGGCCTCCAGTAACCTTGTCAAACAGGTGCTCAAAAGTCATTGGCAGATGGCGACCATGTTTTTTAAGGAACGCAAATATCCTCATAAACCTTTCTGGAACATTGGACAGAGACACAACATGCCAATTTTCAGGTCAAGCTGATGAACAGTTGCGCAGTTATAGCTATTATTAAATTTTTCTTTGTGTAGCGCCACCAAGTGGCAAAGCTATGCAACGTTTTTTCCAAAACCAAAGATAAAGCACATAGATATTTCAAGTTCCGTGAAGATATCTTATTCCCTTCATTAGTTAAAGCCACTTTTGTCAAAGTAGCCACACCTACTTCGAAGTTTTTGGCGAGCCTTTGCAACTAAACATTGCTACACTGGTTTCGTTCCGATGGCACGAAAAACCTAGGGCTAGTTCGCAAAAGTATGTTTTTAACATAACTCAAATTACTAGAAAAAGCAAATACGTCAATAGTCATTTTCTTTGTTTTGACCCAAGGATTCTAAGCTTCCAAATGTTTTGAGTCTACGATAAACCTTGTATGAGCTATGGCCAAAAATGTGTGAAATTAAGTTTTTTGGACTGTAGCGCCCCCCTTTGGCCAGCTGGATTGATACTTTGTTAACCTAAATTGAGTGCTGCCATCTGGCCAAGTTTAAACTATTTAGGCCTTACGGTTTAGTCTGCACGATCAGTTTTAGGGCGTAATAATAATAATAATAATAATAATAATAATAATATTAATAATAATAGTCTTTACAATAACAAAAGGGATTCAGCATTTCATGCTTGAACCCCTAATTATGGATGACAAAAAAAAAGCTCTGAACCCTCAGGATCCCAATTCAGAAAAAAAGAGAAAAGTTGTAGTTCCCATGTTTCCATGGGAAATGTGCAAAAGATAAAGGTGTATATGCAACTCTATTACTCATCTCGTTATGAGGATAGTATAAGCTAATGCATTTAATAAAATTGGCTAATATTTGTACATCACAGGTTATACTGTGTCACAGCGGATCATCGTCACAGCGGATCATCCACATGTTTGATTTGGCACATGTTTTTACGCTGGATGCCCTTCCTAACGCAACCCTCCCCATTTATACAGGCTTGGGACCGAGAGCGGCTGGGGATGGTTCCCTGACCGGGGATTGAACCCGGGCCGCAGCAGTGAGAGCATCGCATCCTAACCACTAGACCACCAGGGACCTATGCTTTAAATGCATACAGCAACAAAATTATTTTTAACTTGCATAACAATATGATTTATGGTGGTCTAGTGGTTAAGACGCAGCGCTCCCACCGCTGCGACCCGGGTTCGATTCCCTGGTCAGGGGACCATCCCCAGCCACTCTCAGTGCCGGTCCCAAGCCCGGATAAATTGGGGAGGGTTGCGTTAGGAAGGGCATCCAGCGTAAAACATGTGCCAAATCAAACATGCTTCTCCTAACGGGAGAAGCCGAAAGTTGTCATAACAATATGATTTATAGTATGCAATTTATCATAATGTGTGTAGCAACAAACAATTACAACCTAAATAGTCTAGTTGAATTGTAATTAAAATAGCACTTATGGATTTCTGTGATTGCACTGAATAGGCCCTGAACTGAGTTCAGTATGGGGATTTTCCAGTGCAACTTTAACGGCTATTTTAAAAGACATATAAGGATATAGATGTTGTATGTATCTTATGGCTGGAATTAGCCAAGGAATTTGAGGGTTCTTTGATCTGAGAGTTTGATAAATTGACATTTGAATTCAATTGTGCAATAAATTTAGGATGGTATTTATACATGAAATCGAGCTCTCAGAAATGTATACAGATTTGTGGACTGCTCTGAGAATATGTCTTACTTATCCAGTGACGGTAGCTGATGCAGAGAGGAGCTTTTCAAAGCTGAAACACGTCAACGCAGGAGATGTTGTGTCATGGCTCTTGATAATTAATTAGATATCAATCAGTGTTTGACTCATTAATATAATTTGATTAATAAGAGTAACAGAGTCTTTTCACATAAACTGAGTTCATTAAAAGAGTCTTGTGATGAAAATAGATACTTAAGTACATTTAAAGGCAAACACTTTTGTACTTTTAATCAAGTGAAAGTTTTAAGTGAGCACTTTTACTAGGGTAATATTAATAATATATATGTTAGACCCTCATTCAAGACAATCATTTATAAATGTTAAACCCACCTACAACTCATTAGAGAATAGAAATGAATACAGAAAGTACAAATGCTAGCAAATATATACAAGGAAACAAGGAAACAAAGCACAAACTAACCTGACATAAAAACAAGAGCAACAAACAGTATGAATGCCAAACAGTGAAGTGTAGGAAGAGACTTTAAAACATGTGCTAATCAAGGGTGACAAGTAACATGTGACATGCAGGGACTGATGGGTAATATATTCCGGTTGGTCTAGGCATAATCCTGACAGGAACACATTACACAAAGAGGTTTATGTGACACCTTTGTTTTGTAAGCTTTTCCTGTGTGTTTGAAAGAATATTGTGGTTCTGCAAAAGCAACAGAAACTTCTGTTGTGTTAAATATCTATGCCTGCGTGTGTTTTTCATTTTGCTAACATTAATTATAAGTTCTCCACAGCTACATTCTTGATGGTTCAGTGTTTGTTTCCAAGCCAACATAAAAAAAGACATTATATTTTTGAAAACACATGCATTTAACAACCAGTTCTTTTTCATTTTTAGGTCTCTTTATTTGTTTATGAAGTTGTCAGGAAGAACTACTGCTCCTCCAACTTGAGTAGAGTCAGTTAAAGTGGTTAGGCATTTTACAAGGATGCCATCTGCTCCGAGACCTCAGAGCAGACCTAGAATCCTCAGGTCAGAGTCAACAGTATGTCTCAGTTGGTTTGCAAACAAGTCAGAATCTGTGGCTGGGGAGAGAGAAGCTTGACCTTCTCAGACTACTGCCGTTGCAACCCCACCAGGAAAAGTGTAAAAGAAGTCTTTATATTTTTTTTTTACACATACTTTTTTTTCTTTGCATAACCCAGCTTGTTACGGTCAAAGCACAGAGTCAGTCATGATATTGCACTTCTTGAGCAGGGTTAAATGTCTTGCTAAAAGGCCCAGCACTTGCAGTTTGACAAGACTGGGGTTTGAACCCCTGCCCATCTGAACACGAATCCACACAAATCTTCCACACATTAATGAAAAATTATTAATTTCTGTTGTGTGGCACATTTTATGTAGTCTTATTAACAGCTCGGTGTTACATCATGGTCCTAAAGATATGATATTTTGTTCCAATGTATACAGTATATAAAGAGAAATTGCGATAGAATCCATTTGACTTGAATAAATGAGTTAGGGTTAGTCTGAATAAAACTATTGACCCATAAATAGAAGGAGAAGAAAAAAGAGGAAAATATATATAACAGCTGTACAAATATTTTATCCATTATATTTTCACATTCACTACCTGTGAATGTTTTCATGTCTATTAATAATGGGTAATTCATTTGTACTAGAGGTGTAATGGTACACAAAATTCACGGTTCGGGACGTGTTTCGGTTTTTAATTCACGGTCAGGTTCAATCTCGGTACAGTTAGGGGGAAGAATTGCTTGTCGTTTCTTTTTAACGCAGTTTATTATTATTAACATTTGTGAACATCAACAGTTTTCATTTTGAAAACAATTTTAAGTAAAATATCTGCTCGGTTAAATAATACTTAAATAAGATTTTATAATATTTGATACAATGAAAATAGAATAAGTTGAATTAATGCAATACACTTTTTATTATACTGATTAAATTGAGTAATCAAATAAATTAAATTGTTTAAATTCAATCAAATTAAGAAAAACATTTATTTTAATAGCTTTCATTTGTTAAAACCTATTTGGGTAATACAGATGTGTATGTGTTGTACATTTAATATTCAATTCTTTAACTGTTCTACTTATTACAGCATATTTTAGCAAATGTCTTCATTCTCTCCATCCTTTAATCATTCACTCATTTGATATGCAGAATTGTCAAAATTTTCTCCTTTTAACAGAAATTCTTAAAGCTGGACATAAAACGCTAATGAATTCATAGCGCTAGCGTTATCCGAAAGCCACTCTCTGGTTAGTGGCTAATGCTAGCGCTATTGATTCTTTAGCGTTTTCATGCATGTGCTAACTCTACTTTCTTTTCTTTTCTTTTTTACCCCTGGCATTGTTGTGTATGTTTTCAAGTCTAATAATAATAATAATAATATAATATATATTATATATAATAAACGCACTTAAAGTGCAAGGTGGAGACTAAACAAACTCTTAATTTCAAAACTCAATTAATTTGTTCCTGAGGGAACTCAGATTTAAAGATTTTTTTTGTTCTGCACGTAAAAAGGATTGCATTCAGTACATGTGTGTATCCTGTAGCCCTGTACCGAAAAATTTTGGTACGAATATGTGTCTCTTTACACCCCTAATTTGTACTATAATAAAGTGCATTTAAATTTTTCTTGAATTATGTTGTTTGTGAGTTAGCCTTATAACACCAGTTGGGATTCACCAAAATCCGAATACAAGAAGAAAGCTGTATGTCAGCAGTATTTATTGCCTATACATGTGAGCAGCAGGGATGAGATACAACTGTCTCTCGGTCGAGTGAAACATGCTCCTGAGGTTCCAGTGACCACTGTTCCTGCCACTCTTCCCTCTGCAGATCTTTCCAATTAGTCCAGGCCTGCCTCTGGATAGTGTCCTCATTGATTGGAGGCCACACTGGGGGGATGATTTCTAATCAACGCCTTGGGTGGTTCCATGAGATTCCGGAGTAAAAACGGGAGCTTTGAGGATGAATTTATGTCAACAGTCTGCTACACTGACTCATTACTACAGTTTGCTCCCGATCACCATCACTGCATCCCACAACATCGTTTAGCTGCAATAAATGGACATTCGGTGCAACCCAGATAAGGATGGGTTCCCTCTTGAGTCTGGTTCCTCCCAAGGTTTCTTCCTTATGCCATCTCAGGGAGTTTTTCCTTGCCACAGTCGCCACCGACTCACTCATCAGGGACAAACTTACACTTATAAAGAACATCATGCATAACGAGGATGATGTGGTCAAAATACTCATTTGCCTAATAATTCTGCACTCCCTGTAAAGAACATCTTATTCATTTTTATCACCACATTATCTCAAAGCAGCTTTACAAAGATAATGTCCATTGTTAAATGCAATAAATAAGTAAAAATTATTTTTTATTTTTAAAATACTTACAGGTGTATGTAAAGTTAAGGATGTCAAAAGATTAAAGAGATCTATTAAGGAGCTCAATCTCTATTTTAAGTGGGTTCAAACAACATACAGAATTTATTTGCCCTTTGCAATGTTCTAAAATTTCCATTTAAAGTAAAATTAAATAGGCTTTTACACACACAACAAACCATAATGGCAAAAAGAAATGAAAGAAAATACACAAAAAACAACAACAACAACAACAACAACAACACACTGCATACCTGTAATGACAAAGCTAATTCTATTATTTTATACAGATATGGATTTTTAATTTTATTTTTAAATCAACTGGAAAAACACTCAGATTCTTTAATCAGTGATTTTTGGGAGCGTTTCCAAACTGATAATTGCTAGAAATATGCCACGGTTATTAGCGCCAGACAGACTCGTTTGATTATTTCCAAACCACATGTATAGAAAACCAAAACATCCAGTGGCCGTTTGTATTAAAAAAGAAAGGTCACAGGAGGATAGTCAAGAAAGTATGAGCTGGCACTAAAGGCTACAGCTACTTAAATAGCCATTCTTTACAACCGTGGTGAACAGGAAGTAAAATCTTTAAATGAACAACAAACCACATCAGGTTTTTACTGCTGTCACAAAATATAGGAAACTGTGTGCAGATGCAAACAGAAACAGGAAACACTCTAAAAGACTGGAAAAACATTGCCAGATCTAATGACTCTTGATTACTTAATTTGATTTCTCAAGTCAGAATTGGGCATTAATAGCGTAAATTCAACCAGCTCTGCAGATTAGCCGAGTATTGTATCTGATCACACGCATCCCCTTAAGCCCACAATTTGTGCATTTCCTAAATTCTACTGCCAGCATTATTGTAACAAAGCAGTTATGTATCAAATTGGTTTCATGAACATGACAATGAGCTCAGTGTACTTGAATGGTTTCCCCAGACACCAGATCTGTATCCAAAAGAGTACCTTGGGGATGTGGTAGAATGGGAGATTCACAAGACAAATGTGCAGCTGACAAATCTCCAACAATTATGCGATGCAATCACGGACCAGAATCTTAGAGCCGAGGCTGTGTATATACACATGAACAAATAAATATTGCCATCATGCATTCGAAATATTTTAATTTGAGCTATAATTAATGCAGTATCAATTATGCTGTAAAAGCACATTTCAATGAACAAAACCTTTATTTGCCAAAATATAGTAGCCTATTTGACTTAATTTCGTTAAGAATACAAGGCATACAAAATACTTTGCAACAGGCAATTATATTGGAAAGACACCATCAACAATTGATTTATTTTATACACAGGTCTATGTATACTACAGAATTACATGAGGTGTACAGACGGCAAAAAAGAAAAAAAAAAAGAAAAAAAGAAAAAAGAGAAACAGCTTTCACATTATTATAGTGTTTTTCCCCCCTAAACTGCAGGAGCGAGCATTGAAGAGTGAGTATTATCAGTCTGCTTTATATACAGTTTTTTCACATGTTTAATCTTTGCTAAGAGTCACACAGACTATTAATTGCTCACCAAGATTCACCTACTGAAACTAAATGCATATGCTTATCTCCTTATTTTCTGTTCTGTTGTACAGCACCATTTAAAAGTATCCATCTGACAAGCCTTTTTCCCCCCTTATGCAAGTATATTCTGTGCATATACTGTAATATAATAGAAATCAGTGAAAGGCATCAAACAGATCTCTCGTAACAACTCTTTTCTGGATTGCAGTCTTATTTGAACATGGAGTTGAAGGCTCTGCCAATAACCAGCCTTCGGACCTCACTGGTACCTGCGCCGATCTCGTAGAGCTTAGCGTCTCGCAGGAAGCGGCCCATTGGGTAATCGTTGACGTAACCGTTTCCACCTGTGGGTACAAACATACTGTTAGATAGACATACTGTCAAATAGGCATAAACCAAATACAAGTCAGTTCTTTTTTTTTTTCTTTTTTAATATTTAATTTACCTGAGGGTAGATTCTATAAAAAATATTATAAAAGTAAACACTACAAAGTCTCGGAATTTTTCCTGAACTGGGAATATCACGGTTTAGTGTTCGAAGGTTTGTATGTTATTATAATTTCGCATGACTGAATACGATAGGAATCTCATTAAGATTTTTAGAAATGTTGTTTCTAATGAATACTATTCATCATTTGTATTATTTTGATGTTGAATAAATCATATGTACCAGTAATGAATATTCAATATTCCCTTTTTACACTATCCCTCCAGATCTCTGCTCTCGAAATGCAACTACCACTGAATCAATAACAGCATTTAAACATAAGCTTTAAACGCATTACGAACTTGTGTGTTAAACCTGATCAACAATCGCATATTAAAAGACACACAGCTCTGACTTCAATTTTTCATGCTGTGCAAACTGCATAAACGCTCACCCAGGCACTGAATCCCGTCCAAGGCAACCTGAGTGGCGTTCTCAGCACAATAAAGGATTACCCCAGCACAGTCCTGCAACAACACGACAAAAATCAATACCGCTACTACGGCACAGTTGAAAGGCTGCATGCTTCAATTTAAAGAGGTAAAAATTATCTGAATAACTCACCATGCCGCTGAAATGGCCTTTGTCACACGCACGGGCTACGTTATACACGTACTGGCGGCATGCACTGAGTCGTGTGTACATGTCGGCCATCTTTCCTTGCATCAGCTAGATGATTCATTTAATAAAAATAAGAAAGAAAAAAAAAATGAAGAAGGAGCATTAGTATTAAAGTGTGTAATCCAGAGCGTGTTTCCGCCTGCTTCAATACGCCGGATTTAACTCATCAGCAATCTTCAATGCCCTTCATGAGTTGCATCAAGCCTGAAAGACACTATGCAGTTCAGTGATCCCACTGCATTGGAAAAGGGAAGAAAAAAAACATACCCAAAGCACTTTTTTCTGCATACAGCTACAAAATTTAGTTGTTTGCACTGAAACGGCATATTTTCTTATTTTTTTAATAGTGTTATCTTTTTTACAGGGCTGTTTAATCAGCTGTTAAAGATTTTTAAAGCTTTTTATTACTTGAAATGTTCATAAAAATCTTACATTTCATTGTTTAGTTTTTTTTTAATTGAGACACGACCCCCTTATCTTCTGTATATTCTAAACCTTACTACGGGAGAACTGTACTTCTGCAATTAGCATTCTTTAGTCTCAATACTCGATCCTGATTGGCTGGAGGGCGTGCATTTAAAACGCTGAACATACAGGTAATTCCGGTTGTTTCATTTTTATCTCCATTGTAAACGAAAGACGTGCCTTGGAAACAACTGTAACCATAGTAACTAATAGCTACAGCTGCACACAGGGTGAATATGCTGAATTTGATGCATGGGCCAACACACAAAATCAATGAGGAAAAAAAAAAAAAACAGCACAAGGAATTAACACCAACAGCATTATAACAGCAGAAATTATTGAACATCAGAGAACCAACCTGGAAGTGGCCGATCTTCTGGCCAAATGCTTCTCGGACATGCAGATAAGGAATAGCGTGGTCAAGCACAGCCTGCATAATGCTGTATGATTTAAAAAAAAAAGGTTTCAACAACCAATCCAGCAAAACAGGAAGTCTATTTGAATGCAAGTCGGTAGTGCTTTAATTACCCAATAGGCCCGGCTGAGAGCACAAGCCTCTCCAGGTCAAGTCCACTCATCAGTACGTACACACCTTTGTTCACCGGCCCCAACATGTTCTTCTCTGCAATGAGCAATTATATTTAAAATACTGGAGAAAACCAACAAAAGCAAACTGACACTATTTCTCCACTGGACTGTTTCAACACAGACCTGGAACTCTGCAGTCTTCAAAGATGAGCTCACACGTGTTGGAGCCTCTCATTCCCAGCTTATCCAGCTTCTGTGCTGTACTGAAACCAGGCGTTCCCTTCAAGGGACAAAAGCTAAATCCGATCAACACTTTAAAAATAGATGTAAAGTTATTACTACTTATTAGTGTTTTTCTACAGGGACCAGCTGGAGGCTACGTAATATGTGCGTCTCGAACCTTTTCCACGATGAACGCAGAGATGCCACGTGCGACCGCGTCGACGTCTGTCTTTGCATACACAATCAGAACATCCGCATCGGGTCCGTTCGTAATCCAGAACTTATTACCATTCAGCACGTAGTGGTCACCTTAAAGAGCCAGACGGACCGAAGCGGAAGGGAAACGTGGGAGAGCTTAACATGAGTACAAATGCAAAACGGGTTTATAATCGGGCGAGACGGAGAAGACATTTCTGAAACATACCATATCTTAGGGGCTAAATTTGCTCTCAACATGCAGCCATATAGACACACAGTGTGCCTTAAAATAATATTTAAAAAAAAATCATAGCATTGTACAGTAATTAGACAAAACAGCTTACCCTCTTTCTTCGCTGTCATCTTCATGGATACTACATCAGAGCCAGAGTTGGGCTCACTCATGGCCAGGGCACCCACATGTTCTCCTGTAATTAACTGGAAAACACAGTCTCATGTACACATTGTTCCAGTTTGCTGGAGATTTTATTTGTATTTTTATTAAAGCATTAACAAAGGATGTGGCCTTAATTAGGGAGCAAATGTTTCGAGAATATCATTTATAAAAACATTGATTTTGGGTGTTTGACTTCTGTGTAAACGCACATTTAGATCCCAGTGACTCAGGATGTCCTGAATAAACACTTAAGGGCTTCTAAATCCCTCAAATAAGTTTCAAGTCAAAGTATAAATGGAATTTACTCAGAAATGGAAATGGAGTTATATACGTTTTAAAAGAATGTCTATCCGTAGTGATGACGATCACACAATTGTGTAAAAAATAAATAAATAAATAAATATAAATGTAAAACTTTCGATAAGTATAATTATTTTGTTTAACTTAAATAAAGCTGCCATTTCTATTCAACTTTCAGTGCAAGTTAATTAACTTCAATTCTTTTTTTCCTCTCATCATAAATCATTGCAACAATTCTGGAGTCGGCTGTAATTAAACCGATCCAGACTAAATAATACACTTGATGCAGTATAATTTATGTAAAACAGATGCCTGGAAGCAAGTGATTAAGAAGTAAATGTGAGAGGGAGAACAGAAATGAGAATGAGAGCGAGAGCGAGAGAGAGAGAGAGAGAGAGACAGAAAAGAAGATCTGTATTTGTGGAACTTCTGCATGCATGATTTAACCTCCTACCTTCGGGAGATATTTCTCTTTCTGTTTCTGGTTGCCATGACGCACAAGCTGATTGACACAGAGGTTAGAATGTGCGCCGTAGCTTAGCGCTATAGCTGCTGACACCCGTGATATCTCCTCCATCACAATTACATGATCAAGATAGCCCAGTCCTGTGCCACCATACTCCACTGTGAACAGCAAAAAAAACAAAACAAAAAAAAACCATGAAGTTGAAAGCTGAAGTTGTCATTTCTTTGATGACCAATTTTAGAGGCGACTTATATTCTTAATCAAGCACAGCCAATTTACTGATAAAACAACGCTTTTGTTCTTGCCTGGAGCTGTGATCCCAAGCAATCCAAGTTCACCTGCTTCTTTCCAAAAGTCCTGAAGCAAAGAACAAACACATGGGATGTTACTGCATGTAAAACACATGTATTTAATGGGAAAGGATTAGAACTGTGGGATCAGGGCATTTAAAATATAATTTGTCTCACGACTTACTCTCAGGCGCGGAAACTCGTTCGCCTTGTCTATTTCATCAGCATAGGGAGCAAGCTTCTCCTGACAGAACCGCTGAACCGTCTGTCTGAGCTGACGCAAAACATGAGATCGGTAAGAGTTTGTTCAGCAGCCATCACATTGCTCATAAATAGACTATACATTAGTAGGCCAAGCAGAAAGAACCCATCCACATGGTCAAATCCGGATCGTTCTGAGAAGTTTCGGTGTTCCTAAACTAAAATTTACATTATTTGCAAATATCTCATTCACATTTTAAAAATTCATTTCAAATTCTTAGTCCAAACCAATAGCATGGAAAGACACTGCACATACCTCCACATTTATAAATTAATCTTAATATTTACGGCATGTTTTAATGGATCCCAAGTTTACAGTGGAAAAATGTGTTCAGAGTTTGATCATCAAGACCACACAGATCACCTAAAAATCTCTTGCGACACCTCGTCATCTCTTCACGTCGATGATCTCTTTATCTAGTTTCATGATATGAATGCGTTTTATGTCATCATGTCACCGTACCTTTACAAAGAGTGTAAGCATTTTATTTCTGCTTTGTCACAACATCTAGGAGCAGAATCTAATTACAAAATAAACTGATCAGGATTATTAAGACTAGCAAGGTTTTATATGTCTTGAAGGCAGAATTGAGCTTGTAACCCAACCAATTTAGAAAGTGGCAACCAACCTTTAAAAAAAAAACTAATATATTAGGGCTGCAGCTAACGATTATTTTGAGAAGTGAATAATCGGACAATTATTATTATTTTAATTTTTTATTAATCAGATTTTGAAAACAACAACCATGATACTAATATTTGATGTTTTGCTTATTAGAACTATATAAAATCCTAATTTAGGAGGTATTTATGAAAAAGTGTACTTAAAAAAATTCAATAAAAATAACAAGATTTTGTATAAAAAAAATCAACAACAAAAACAACACACATTGTGTTCATTTGTGAAGATATAAGCATCTAGAATATATAATGATTACATTTTGTATAATAATTAAATTATACATGCATAAACACACATTGAAAACATGCATTTGAACGTAGTAAAGGAAAGGTAGCAGGAAATCACGTTTGAAAACAGATAAGTTTACAATTACAAAGAAACATAATGGAGAATTTGTATGCATCCGAAGGTGAAAAGTTGTCAGCCAATCAGAAACCCTGTCCTGAACACGCCCCCTTGGGGAAATGGCGACTTTGTAGAAGTGCATACTTGCCACACGCCGGAAGGAGGCGTACTACTTTCCCATACTACTAGTAAGTAAGTTCAGATTTTCACACATAGACCTCTATCGTGTCGATAAGTATATTCTAACTGCGTTTTAGTGAACTATTAGTATATTAGGTGTTGCTGTCATGCTTGTATTCGACACACGAATGAAGCGAGATTTGTACAAGGTCAGGAGTGACGTCATAAGAAGACGCCAACCAAGACTAACCTACAGGTGACAGTACAACCGGCAATGTATATTAGACACAAGTGCACAGCATCCAAAAAGAAATCATTAACATTCTTATAATTTACTATTAGTGTCTTGACACTGGTGAAGGCTTATGTTTCAAACGTGTTTGAATTTGTTTAATAGACTGATGTGTTGTTACGCAGCTATTTTCTTAAATACCCCAATATAATGATTGCTCCGCGTAAATAAAACATCATTCGTTTTTTTTTTTTTTTTACCTGGATCTGCTCGTCTGTAAGTCCATTTACGATGTCGTCCACGGGAACTGCACCAGCACATCCCCGCCGAGACACACCAACCCCGGCCAACCTCTGTGCAAGCCGCAAAATTCCTCTGGCTGCAAACATGATGCGCTTTTACTGAGAAAATAACTGAAAATGATATGTATCGGTACAAACACACTGACTATTTGCACAGTGTTATATGAATGCACACGAAAAGGTCACTTCTTCTGCCAGTCACAATGCACACACTTGACACTTCACTGCCATCTACTGGACAGGAGCGCCGCCTCAGCAAAGAGCAGGCTTTTTGAAGCTAATAAAACATCCCGCTGCCTTGTTTATGTATACCGCAGAATTGGCAACTAAGTAAAATTAGTTTGAATTTAAGCCTTTCAATTATGCCTTGAGGCTCAACTTTGACATTTGCAGTTTATACACAATATACATCCATTAAATCCACTTGGGAAAGTACACCGATCAGAAATAACATTAATACCACTTGCCTAATGTAGGTTCTCCATGTGCCACCAAAACAGCTCTGGGAGATCACAGGGATTTATGTAATATTTATGTAAATATTTGATCTGTTAAACTGGTGGCATTTCTCTGATTTATTGCACGATCCAGCAAGAGCTCTTTTGCACAACATTTTGTTTATTTACGATGTTCAATCCCGTACTCAGTACTTTTTCACACGCTGCAGAGTGCAATATACAACAGGTTTACTGGTGGCACAATTTTGTGTTTTGTGTATTTGTCTTACACTGTCTTGTGTTGTCTTGCACTGTCCTATATTGTCTTGCACTGTCTTGTGTTTGTCTTTTGCACTTTATGTGGCGAGGACACTTACTAGTCCTTAATCCTGTGTTTTCTGTGATGTAGCTTTATGTTGTAAATGTAGCACCAGGGTTCAGGAGGAACGTTGTTTCATTTCACTGTGTACTGCTGAAATGACATGTATGCTTGAAATGACAATAAAAGTTCCTTGACTTAACTTTAAGAGAAAGTTGTTGCTATCAAACATTTTTTGTTTAAGTCAGTGTAATGGTGAAGTACAGATCAAATAGGCCAATTGATGGAAGTTTTGCAGAGAAATGTCATGCTCCCTGGCAAAAGTATTTTTTTAGTATTTTTCCAATACATATTTGTGTTTATAAAGTTTATTTTGATGCATGGTGTGGCTGCTGTATTTTATTATATTTTTTTATACACTTAATAAGTGTATACACTTACACTTTTTACAATTTAAAGTTAAGGTATTTTGTATTTGATTTTCAAATACATCTTGATGAATCTTTGCCCATCCCTGCTTCAAGTACACCCTACAGATGCTTGATCAGATTGAAATTTGGGGAATTGAAAAAACAAGTCCAGACCTTAAGTTCTTTGTCATGCTCCTCATAGCATATCTGAACAATTTTTGCAGTGTGCCAAAGAATTATTCTGCTGAGAGTTTATTGCCATTAGGGCATATTATTGTCAGGGGTGTACTTAGTCTGCAACAATTATGGTATGACCCGAAGTTTTCCAGTAAACCAATTTTGTGAGGATTATGCATCCTATGATGGCCTGCACTCTTCCCATGGTCCATTTGAGCTACAGAGACCTTCCCGGACTAGACTGGCTAAACAACACTCCCCATATTTATCAGCGAGCCTTGCGCACCCATGGCCAGTTCAATGGTGGTCCTTCCTAGACTACTCTAATCTAATCTTTAGACTACTTTAAGCAGGTACTAACCACAGAGACCTGCTGTAACCCACCTACAGGAGATTACAAACCTGGAGAGATGGTGCCAAAAGAGCAGCAAGACTAAGGGGTTGAGTTTAGCATGCAGCAGGAGCGGTCATCCTAACCGCTAAAGGTTCAGGAACAGCAGCATGCAGGACAGGCGAGCCCTCCAGAGGGTGGTCCGGCAGGCTGAACGTACCATCCGCACCGAGCTCCCTGACCTGCAGTACATCTATATCACGCGGTGCCGGAACAGGTCCAGGAAGATTGTAGACGACCTCAGCCATCAATGGACACTTTTCCCTGTTGCATTCAGGAAAGCACTTCCCCTCCCTAAAAGCAAAAACATAGAGAATGAGGAAGAGCTTCTTCCCGCAGACCATTCGCTGTCTAAACCAGGAGACACACGGCAACTAGTACCTAGACTTCTCTTTCTGTCTCACTTTTTCGTCCCTACACAATTACACTATTATATATGTCACTTTAACTCTGACCTGTCACTTTAACTCGGGACTGGTACCGCACAGAGTCACTTTATGTCACCTTATAATAGCATATGGTCATTTCAGGGACAAATAACACTGAATTACTTTAATCTGTACTTCAGTCAATATCTGTCATACACATATCCATGCCATCCTGTGTTATTTGTGTGTGTGTGTGTGTGTGTGTATATATATATATATATATAATATAATTATATATATATATATTATTTATATTTTTAATTATACTTTTTATTGTTGTGGTTGCTGTTGTTGTTGGTATTAGTAGTATTTGTGCTATTTTTATTTTATATTGTTGTAATTTTTGTTTTTAGTCTATTAGTTACTATACTAGTTTTGCTGTTGTTAGTGGTGATGCTTTTAGTAAAATTTTTGTTGGTAATAAAGGTTATGTGGTTGCTGGTGGTGATATAGTTGTTATTAGTAGAGGTGTTGTTGTTGCTGTCAGTAAGGTATTAGTACTGTTTTTGTTCATGTTAGTGGTGACAGTATTAGTACAGTTGTTGTTAGTAGGTATTAATAGTAGTGTTGTTACTGTTGGTGACGTCTTATTACTGTTTAACTTGTTGTTAGTAAGGTATTGTTGTTGCGGGTGGTGATGGTATTAGTACAATTTTTGTTAATAAAGGTACTTTGTTGTTTTTAGGATAGATGTTGCTGGTGTTAGTAAATATTAATACTATTGTTGTTGCTTATAGTCAGGTATTAATACTGTTGTTGCTGTTGTTATTGGTGACAGTATAATAGTTGTTGTAGTAGAAATTAATACTATTGTTCTTGCTGTGAGGCAATAATACTGTTGTTATTAGTATTGTTGTTTTGGTTGGTGATGGTATTAATTCTGTTTTTGTTGATGTTAGTGTTGATGTTATAAGTATTGTTATTAGTACAGGTATAGTTGCTGTTGGTGACAGTATTAGTACAGTTGTTAGTAGACGCATTGTTGTTGTTGACGTTAGTGGTGATGGTATTAGTAGTTTTTTTTATTAAAGCTCCTGCTGTTGCTGGTGTGAAAGTATTAGTGCAGTTGTTACTTTAGGTAGTAGTGTTGCTGTGTCTGGTGTTAGTGGTAGTAAGTGGTGGTGTGATTGCTGCTGGTGGATTGCTGCATGAGCAAAGGGAAACCTCTGTAGGTGAGGTGTAACTGGCTAAGCTCCCAGGTGCTAACGAGGAAACGAGTAAAACCAACGTAGAGTCAGGAAGCAGAAGAACAGAGAGAACGAAACGCGGAAGATCTTGTTTGGCCAAGTGAACCGCGCTGAGGTTATGAGTGTCACAGGGTTTCCCCACCGCTGCTGCTCTGAGCATCAAGACAAACATGACCAACTGGACTACAACTCAAGTCTTTGGTGATTCGGTCGGACGGACGTGATTTTTAAAACCGGAGATAAAGGTGTGGTCAATCCATCGGCGTAAAAAGTGGATCAGGGAACGCGGATTATTTTTTTCCTCTAAAAAAAAAAGATATCGTCCATAATCGATGCCAAAAGAGAGGCGGAGGTCTATTAAGGAGGCGTTGACCTGTAGATCCTCTCCTCTGCGCATTGGGAAAGAGCGCCAGGGCCACTGCTCGTCCTCGCACGTCTGTGATGAGCGGCTGCCGATGGCGAGCGCGCGCCCGGTGCCGCAGCTGACCGTGACGGCGGAAGAGGAGGAAGGCAGCGGCGCGCGGGAGATCGGCTACGAGGAGGCGGAGGCGCTGAACGGAGGCGCGCCGCTTCGCCGCAAGCTCTCCACCTCGTCCGTGTCGTCCACCGGCTCGTCCGTGGGCTTGGAGGAGTCTGAGGACGACGTTCTGAGCGACAACGAAACGAAGAGTAAAGGCATCGTTACTTTAGAGCGCGTCGGAGACGGAGGAGAGGTGGGTTCACGTCTGCGTTACACACGTGCGGGGCTTTTGATCAGGGGACATTCAAACGCATTGGAGTCGCATGGTGATGTTTTAAAGGGTCTCAGAGTTTCAGTAAACCTTGGGCAACTTTTCTCCCTCTCCATTTCTCTTTCCAAGCATCCTGCACTTTTTTTATTCCCATAAAGTGTCTGTATGAAAAAAATAGACTTTGGTATCTAAACTTAAAAACAATAAGCATACTACAATTTCAACCTACAACTATCATTTTCTTTTATTTTGATCACTGGTATATCTTTTCTTTGTAATTTTAGTTTTACATTTCCCCTGAAAACTTGCATTTACTATTTATCTGACTATATATTTACTAAATGCATACCTTAAATACTATTTAGGATGCATAACTGCACCTTATAGCATTGAAAAAGAAAAAATGTAAATAAAAATTCATCACATGCATCTTTGCAGAGATGCACACGAAAGGCACAAACCTAAATCTATTGCTGATCGTACCACCGCAGTAACAAAGTAAAGTCAAAGGCATCTTGGTACCTCTGTTTATATGTGTAAGATCATGATTTTCAGTAGAAGAAGCTAAACTTTGTAAGTAGTAAACATGCTTTTTAAAAAACTGCTGTAGGACACGGTCATGCAATCTGCAAGAATGACATTGTAACTCTCAAAAGTGTGAAAACAGATAAGAGCCTATTAGTACGAAGCCTCAGAAAGAACAAATAGACATTTTTATTATACACCAAAACATATACTCATGATTTAACCTTTGTCAGATAAGCTCTGGCCTTGCTGGTCAACTGCACTGTTTTTTTTTTTTTATTTCCGTAATAACTAACGTATTGTAGAGAAATGGATTTGTGTGCAGCAGCATTATGCTACAATTGAACACTGTAGAAGCTTTCTAGAATGTAGGTAGTCTTCTTTGCCTTATTTAGAATTGAAAATGATTTAATACATCCTTTAGAAATCACAAAGGAGTATTTTATCCGAAGTGTGTCTCCCATTGTATGCCAAGCTCTGAGCATTGTTTTGGATAAACTCGCTGTGCTCGGAATCCTGCCGGTTGATCACATCCATAGAAGGCGTTAGCAGTCACCGAACTTTAAACACATGCAGCGTCTTGAAGTCTGAAAGGCATGTCTGTACAGTATCCAACCTGAGCCTTCCGAGGACTTTCACAGTTCAGCACCTCCTGCTCGATGAGCGAATTTATTGACTCGTTAAATGTAAGAAAGACAAAACCCTGCAGTGTTCAGTTTCTTTACATAAGGGCATTAGAGTAGATTGTTTCTCAAATATCCCCAGGAACCTAGCAGTGCACACAGGCAATCTTATCTTGGCATATTTGAAGAAAAACAAACCTTCAGTGCTGTGACATTTAAAGCCGGAGCCACATCGTGCAGCAACACATTTTCACTACCTCTTTAAAAAGGAACAACTTCAGGCCTGTTGAAATGCCACTCAGCTGATCATCACAGTTATTATAATAAGCGTGCTTCATATATTCCACACTTGGCTAAACAAAGAGGTCTTTATTTAGCTTGTTCTGTTTTTTTTTTTAAATAGTGCACGGTTGCACTGTTTTGTGCGTATGTGTTTTTTTTCCATCTCAGTTCTTCTCAGTAAAATGTCTGTGGACTGTCCACGGCTGTGGGTTGACATGGCAAACCAGAGTGTGATTTATCCACTGCCTGTGCATGAGGTGACATTTTGGTCAAGCCCAGTGTGTTTACAAAGTGGTATGATCTGCTTAAGCCTCCCCCAACACACACAGATAGTCTGCATATGCATACGCGCGCACACACCCACACACACATGTGTGTGTGTGTGTGTGTATGTGTGTGTGTGTATATATATATATATATATATATATACATATATAAATTATTATTTTTTTTTAAATGAAAACTTTGTTTGCTATACTAAAACTCCAGAGAATATTGAGGTAAGGTATTTCCTGGTGAGTACATGATGCAATATTTGCTGCAGACAAACATTTTGTTGTTTTAAGTGTTCTCCCCTTCAAGATTTATAGGAGTTTAAAAGCTAACTTAGTCATGTTTGTGTATAATGTCCAATATGACTGTTCAATTCAATATTTGGCTAATGGGTGTGTTGCAGATCTGTGCACTTACTGTTCTACAAGGTTTAGCTTTTATGTTGGGTAAAAGCTTGATTGTCCTTTCTGCTTATCTGTACTCATGGGAGTTCTCCACCGATGCCGTACACATCGACATACAACTCTTGTCATGGAGTAGATATCATTTGAAAAATGACTTACCTGATTATATTTTATCTTCAGTGTTCCGGTATGGTCCTGAGGTTATTGTCTTTTGTGAAGATGTACCAGTTGATCATAACTGGCACATTCTTAAAAATGATGTATTAAGTCTTTTAATAATAAGATCAAATAGTGTGCTCTGCGTTCTCATCTGTGACCTTTTACTAGACACACTGTTGTGTGTCAGATTACGCAATTTGTGTGTAGGTGGAGGAGCGTGTGTAGGAGTCTGCACATGTTAGTGGAGGAAAATGGCATTTGAATTCAGCAAGGTTAATAGTTTCTAAAAAAGCAAGTATTACTCGTAGTACTTTTTCACATGTATGTATTTAGTGGGCATACTTTAAAGAACAGTGTTGGTGTGATAGTGGTCTGCACCAACCTTATTCTGGTTCTTTTTCAATAACAACATGCAAGAAAGTACACTGTTCCTCTTATATCTCAGCAAATTGTCAATACTCAGACATTTTATTTGTAACAGTCGCTCCCTCACCACGTTAATAGGACAAAATTATGCAGCTTGTCATGTGACAGAGAAACTAGAACAGAACTGGGGGGTTTTCGCTATTCGGTTTAAAGAAATAAGACTACCATCCTGTGTACTGAAACTTTCAGTCTGTTTGTCAAAAGAGGAAATTTCTACTGTGAGAATTACTTTCAAACATGTATATCAAAAATGATATGTGGAAAAACTCTTCTGTAGACCCCATTATTCAAGTCTCCACTGCATTTAATTACACAAAGTTTGCGCTATGGCACTTCATTCAAACCGTAAACAATATTAAATAGAAAAACGCGGTTGTTATTGGTTTCATGAAGCATTTAATGTGTTGTATTTTACCGTACTTTCTGATATATATATATATAAAATACAGTTTTTGTAATATTTGTTAATTAGGATATTATTTTAAAGGAAAACTTTAATTAATAATGGAAACAAAGATTGACCTATTTAATAAAACAAAAATTAATATAATATACATTATTTATATATTATTATTTAGAAATGGCACTCTAATGAGATTTTTTATTTTATCACTGGATCTTTTGTCTTAAATGATGTCTCGAGTAGCATACATTTATTTTTTTATGTTAATAACTTGGTAACTATTAAAAAAGAACATTATGCTAATATTACCTATTAACTCTAAAGCAGCACAGTCCTGTGATAAGAAGCATGAGTGGTTCAAATAAATACCACAGAGCGGTTTGTAAATATTTGAAGGATTTTGGTTTAGAGCTTTTGCACATTGGCTTTCAAATGGAAAAATGACTAGGATCTTCACTTGCAGAAAGCTTAGCTTTAATTTGAGGGTGTTTACATAAACTCAAACTGAACTGAAAGATGGCTGTGTTATAGGTCTGAAGACATGTGCCAGAATATGGTGGTGTGTATGGGTCACATAGTTTACACAGCTTTTACATTGAAAGGATGTGCGACTGCCTACTGAATAAGACTATTTTATTGAATAATATGTTAATTTATATATTATTGATGGCTCTCTGAATTAAGTAATGACTGTTAACTAGCAAAATTGAATTATTTCCATGCCAACTGCCATGCTGGCTGTGTTTACTGAAAAAATAAAAAAGATTCCGTTGGCATTGGCAATGAGCGGGAACACAAACAACAGAGTGCTTAGCCGAGTCATCTTCATTAAACACTGTTATTGCTGCACATGGAAACAAAACCTGAAAATCTTGTAGTCTACCACGTAATATATTGTTGCAGGACAACCTACAATGAAATCCTAAGAATATTTACATTCTTTGGTTTTACGCCGGTTACATGCTTGTAAAACAGGTAGCAAACATTTGCAGTTTAATCCTGAACCAATTTAGCACACGGTTCATGTAGTCTTGGTGTTTGACAATGCGGTAATAGAGCTGAGTGTGACTTTCCATGGGTTGAGTGTACAGTTGCCTGTTGAATGACGTGTATATAAGCGACACACTTATACTGACTAAATTCTTTCATACTCAGTTATATAACTTTTGTAATAAGAACATTCAAATCTATTTATACCACAATAGTGTTGAATTGTAGTCATGTGTTGATTAATGTACAGATTCTAATGGTAACAAAAATAGTTATGATTGTTGATGTGGTGAAGCCTTTCAGTGTTAGATCTTTTAAGCTTCGGGAGGTTTTTCGGGAGGTGTTTATATAGCTTTGATTCCCTCCTATCGATGCTTTCTCTTCAAGTAACCTTTCATTTTAAGCTCAAAGGTGTTTTCCATGTGGAAAATCATTATTATGCGTTCTTCAGGACATGCTGCTCTGCTGATATATAAAGCGATTGAGGAGTTGTTCTGCTGTACTGCCAACTACTCTTCCATTACATAACCCAACATTTTTGTTTGATGCATTAAAATATTGATGTGAATTTGTGGTGTTGTTTTTTTTTTGGTGACATTCCAACATACTTCCTGTCGGACTTGCTGTTTGAGAGGATTAACCAAAACATCTTTTCAGTATTCAGGTACTTGCATCTTGCACGATGAACCAAGATGTTGACAGTAGTGTTTACTGTTTCTCAGCAGGCTAAGACCTGGTGCACATTGAAGACTGTTGTCCGTTGGCATGGTATAGCCTCACAGAGAAAGCGCTTGTCTTGGGTTCAGTTAGCCGGTCATAAAGGTAAAAAAATAAAAATAACCCACACATTTCACTACGAAAGTGTACCTTGTGAATTCTATTGAGCAAGTCTTCTTCTGACTGCAGGCAGCTTTAAAGCAGGAGAGGAGGGCACGATTCTGAAGAAGTACGCCGAGAACGAGAAGCTGTGTTTCGAGCACTTAAGGGGAGACAGGCTGGAACGATTTGTACCAGCCTACCGTGGAACGGTTGAGAGAGATGGAGAGCTCTTCTTACAGATGAGTGACCTGCTAACCAACTTCAATGGGCCGAATGTCATGGACTGCAAGATGGGAGTGAGGTTAGTCACTTAAACACTAAGCACTCGACTTCAGCCCTGAAATGTAGTTATAGGGGACAGAGCAATTTAGTAAGCTGTAATGTCAGAGGGAATGTTGGATGCAGACTAATAGCTGTTCTAATTGCTTCCTTAAAGCCAACAGATGGTCTGTTATGCAATAAACAGGAGATTAGTAATCCATGTGGTCATTAAGTGTCATGAAATAAAGAGCTGCTGTGGTTAAAATGAGGTGGATGAAGAAGTGCTGTAAATGTATAAAGCAGGATTGCTTCCTTGACTGTCTAATGCTAGTGCTTTTTATGATTTAAATAAAGTATGGCCTTAATAGTTAATATTAACTAATATTTAGCAATCGATGATTAAGTAAACGATTATTTATTATGATTCGGAGGTAACGCATATCGTAAAACTGTGTTTGTGTGTGTGGTTAGCCTCAGCTTGTTTAAACACCTGTTACAGCTCTTGGTCTGTTTCCTGTTGAGGCAAAGAGAGCAGAGCGCAGAAGCTCATGAAAAATGAAGCCACTCACACTTAACAACTGAGGCATGAATTTCCGGCACAGAGCACAGTTTTTGTCTATGCACAGCTACACAAGCACACACGGGGTGTCCCTTAGGGCTTCCTTCTCATACACTCTACACATGGCAGACACTTATACATACGCACTCAGACATGTTCGGAGGAGTCCCCTGTCGACTTCCTCTTTTCTAAAAGGAAGGCAGCACGAGAACGAAACTAAACATCACACATGAAAAAAAAACAAAAAAAAAAAAACAAGAACAGCCACTCCAATCTACACTTTTTAGCCTGATGCTAAAATATTTGTGGATACCCATTTTTTTTTATACAATGTTTATAAGTATATAGGTATAACCGTATTCAAGGAAGTGGGTTTTTGTTTAACACGAAGTCAGTGACTTCCTGTGACTTTTCACCTTACTGATCTCAGCAGTTTTGTACATTTAATGCCCTGACAATCAAACGATCTTTATGATATACAATGACAGAGCCAATCGAGCACTTGCTTTCACTAAAATGCACTGGATCACCAATAAAATAGATGCTACTTTTTTTTTTTTTTAGCTTCAGAGAGTCGATTTCAATCCAGCAAACCTTCAAAACAGGCTTCATCGGATGTTCTCAGCGGGCAGCTTCTCTTTCAGCGAGTGACTCACGCTTCGCTATGCATTCTCTCCTTTTCCAATCAGAACATATCTGGAGGAAGAGCTGGAGCGAGCCAGGGAGAAGCCCAAGCTGCGCAAGGACTTGTATAACAAAATGCTGGAGGTGGACGGCCAGGCTCCCACCGCCGGGGAACACAAGCAGCAGGCCGTGACCAAGCTACGTTACATGCAGTGGAGGGAGACTATCAGCTCCACCAGCACTCTGGGCTTCCGTATCGAGGGCATCAAGGTACCTGTGCAGGCCAAAAAAGCAAACATTTGATGAGGGAGGGCACTTAGTGTCAGTGGAAACAGGATACAGCGTATGAATTATTCATTGTTATCTCATGGGCATGTAAATGTCAACATAAAGGTTACGCCACAAATATTGACTTGTAGTAATTGTTTGTACCACGGCTCGCACCCGGCCTTAATTCTGTGTGTGTGTGTATATATATATATAATAAACATGTACAGTGGCCTGGGGAAGCCTTCAGGATTTCACATCTACTCTTTTTACTTTTTGATTGTATCTCAACCACAATTACAGAAGCTTATTCAAATATTTCTGGTGTTTTGCTTCTTTAGCCAGAGTGACCGATTTCATCACCATGTTTGTTCAAATGATCTCCTTACCCACAATCATCTTTGTAAAAAAAAAAAAGATTACAAACTACTTGAATAAGAATTAAGTGGCTAAACATGCTTATGGTTTCTTCAAGTCTAAGTGTCAGAGCACTTTGGACGGTCGTCGGAATTCTGTTGGGTTTTCTCCAGATGATGAACATATATTTAGCTTTATGATGCCTAATAGTCATAATAATACTACTAATAACAAGAAGGATTGTCATCAAGATTATTAGCGAATTATTTCATTTTGATTTTGATTTTTCAATCGGGCAGAAATCGGATGGGACCTGCCGCACAGACTTTAAGAAGACTCACTCGAGGGAAGAAGTCGCACAGGTCTTCAAGGACTTTGTCAGCGGGAATGGAAAAATAATTGTGCGTAAAAAAAACCCGAACCAGGTCATAATAGATGTACACATACACATACATTTGCTAGCAGTATATGAATTATATGTATTAGCACAGAGAATTATGTTTAGCCCAGATGTAATAATTTGTCTTGGATTTGTTTGACATCGAGTGGATTATAGTATGATGATGATTCACGGGGAAGATATTTTAATCTCCCATTATTTCACCTCTTTGTACACTCACTGGCAGAGTCAGACTTGGATTCCTAACACGTACATTTTTCACTGCGGTTACTGAATAATGTATACAAGTTACTGAATCAAATATTTATATTAGAAATCAATCAAATTGTTTGACTTAAGGAAGTTAAAGCCTAAGTGAGAATAATGTACAGTCAAAAGTGTTGAACTGGAATGAATTATTTGCATGTTCGATACGGAGGTCAGTGCAAACAAGATGAGGAAACTAGTTAGAACCACAAACAATGCAAGAACAAATATACACCATTAAAAGTTGGGGCGTGTGTTTTTTTTTTCCGAATGAATTCAAATCTATGCTAGAATTGAGCCACTGAATAACATGTATTTACTGTATAGTGAAATATTTAATACTATGCTTTTCCCTCTTATGTGTTTGTTACAGAGCTCCTACATTAGGAGGCTGGAGGATATCAAACAGACCCTGAAGGCTTCAGAATTTTTCATGAAACATGAGGTAAATTCCAGCACTTTTATCATTTGCTCGTGTTTGTGGCCTGACTATCCCTTCGTTCCTTCTTTTTAAATAACTCAACACGAATTGTGATCGAGTAGATCGCACTGTCGGGAAACAAACACTCGTCTTCAACGTGACGTGACAGAACAATTTATTTCCCAGGTCATCGGGAGTTCAATGCTGTTCATCCACGACCACACGGAGCGAGCTGAAGTTTGGCTCATCGATTTCGGTAAGACCACGGCTCTTCCTGACGGACAAACGCTGGATCACAATATCCCCTGGAACGAGGGCAACCGAGAGGACGGATACTTATGGGGCCTCGACAACCTGCTGCACACCCTCAGCTCCCTGCCAGCACTGAGCTCATAATGAACTTTTAAGATGGACCCTTTTACATCGTGCCATGGGGAAATCTGTGTTTCATTCGCAGTATAAAAATCACACACTCGACACAGCTTTTCTTTCATATGAGTAACTGTCCAAGAGTCCAAGAGTCCAAGAGCAGAATTTAATTCAGGTGCCTCATGTCCCTAGCTGATAATGTTGGAGAATTTATAGCACACAGTGACATCAATTAGTACTCAGTTTGTCAGTAGCCTCAATTTAAATGACCAGTGAAGAATATTACTGCACCCTTAATACAGTATACCATGCTCTATTACTGAAAGTCCATTACCAGCAAATTACCATAAAAAAAAAAAAAATGCAAAGGCAAATTACAAAAATGTAAGCTTGAATTATTAGTCAAAGCTAATATGTACCAGACAAGATACCGTTTGTTTTGTTATTCCTCCCAGAGGACTAGAAACACGTTTAACACCGAGCCGATTGTGAGCGCACAGCACAACCAAGAAATTCTAACAAGACATCCGCCCACATTTGGGGGTGACTCACTAGATTTAGCTGCCACACTCGCTCGCTTTTATCTTTAGCCTTATCTCCAGACCATTGCTGTGATCATGCTTTGTTTCTCACTTCCAAGGTGTCGTAAAATGACTCACTTGTTTGTTCGGTGCCTTTTAACTTTAATTGCAAAATGAACACTTGCCGATTCACGCGATTACCCGTTTAATGGCAAGTGTGCATTAGTTGAATGCAGGTTATGACTCATGAGCAAGCCAAACAGTCTTGGAAATAGGAGAAGCACAGCAGGAATCTTAGTCATCTATTCCACAAGCGCAGTTAAGTGTAATGCTAAACGGTTGCATATAATAACTAAGTACATACTCCAGTAATGAAATAACTGCAGTATTAACTATTGCAGACAGAATTTGTATTATGTAACGCCCCTCTGAATGTATTTGCACCACAAAGAGCTGAAGTACAATCCAAGCAGTTTTCCTTTTTGCTGTTTCTTTGAAAAAATAAAATAAAAATCAGGCAGTGATAGCAATTTAAAGCTCTGCGTTTGCAACCAGAATGATAAGTTAAAATCCCAGGACTGCCAGAGAGACAGCTTTGGCCCCCCCAAAGCAAAGCACGTAACCTTCAACTTCTTTTTGTGTTTTACTTATGAGGCCCTTTGTTTAACCTTTTCAGACCGTTTCAGACCGTTTTGCGATAAATCACCAATCTGTAGAGACTGTAAGACACATTAGCATGTCTCTCTGTATGTTCCCCCCCCACCCACCAAAGCTCTTTCTGTTCTCTATCACCTCCTGTATGAGTTTTCTTTTTGTGGGACAGACCACTAATATCAATTCCCCCCTTTTGAAACTTTTAAAACGTGTATGTTTACGAGGTTCTGTGGGTTTTGACCGTGTTTAAACCCAGGATCAAATTTAGTTTTTTTTTTTTTTAAGACTTTCCTACTTGAATATCACTAGTATGCAATTAATTAGTGTCTATAAATATATACTGTACTGGTAATTTTTTTTTTCGAGTTTGTCTTGTGGCAAAAAGTGGTACTGCGATTTTTCCTGTTTATTTGTTGAAGGCTTTATTGTATTCTTTTCATGGTGTGAAGCATTAAGTTTTAGGACCTGGGCTGCAGTTTGCTTATCTATATTTCTGTAAAAGTATTTTCCATGTCAAAGCGGACAAATTTTTACCTTCAAACACTATTGTTTTTAGGGACAAGGTGACAGTATTTCTTGTCACAGGACAAACACATGTGAGATGTTCTCATAATAAATATCTTTAAAATAATGAGCATTTTATGCCTCTATGACAAATCTTTTAGAGACCTTGGTGTTAATTTGCGTGCTCATTTTTATACCAGGATGATGTTTGAGTTAACAAGTTAATAAAATTAATGAAGTAACAGTAATAAGAAAAATCAGTATATTTGTCAGTCAGAAGGAAGGAAATTGTTGTATAGACATGGCTCAAATCAGTTTATTAAAGTGTGGTGAATGTATTAAATCCATAGTCAGAAGTATAATCAAATATGGTTTTTATTTAAGTTTTTGGAATGACTAAAACTAACACTATTATAGACAGTAGAAATAGCATTTTCCCAAGATTCAGGAGCAACAGACTCTCAACAAAATCTATTGCTCCCCCTTGTGGTTATTGAAGATGACCGTTTCCTGCATAAAGAGTATGTATTTATGCAGCCCATTGGCAGTGATAAAGTCACTACTTTATGGTAATTAAAATGTTCAACAAACAAACCACAGAGTACAAATGGGGTTAAATTATACATTTTATATCTATTTATACATTACAGAACAAAAGTTTGGACACACCTTCTCATTCAAAGAGTTTTTTTTATTTTCATGACTATGAAAATTGTAGATTTACACTGAAAGCATCAAGGGCTATTTGACCAAGAAGAAGAGTGATGGGGTGCTGCACCAGATGACCTGGCCTCCACAGTCACCGGACCTGAACCCAATCGAGATGGTTTAGGGGTGAGCTGGACCGCAGAGTGAAGGCAAAAGGGCCAACAAGTGCCAAGCATCTCTCGGGGAACTCCTTCAAGACTGTTGGAAGACCATTTCAGGTGACTACTTCTTGAAGCTCATCAAGAGAATGCCAAGAGTGTGCAAAGCAGTAATCAAAGCAAAAGGTGGCTACTTTGAAGAACCTACAATATGACATTTTTCAGTTGTTTCACACTTTTTTGTTATGTATATAATTCCATATATAATTCCACATGTGTTAATTCATAGTTTTGATGCCTTCAGTGTGAATCTACAATTTTCATATTCATGAAAATAAAGAAAACTCTTCGAATGAGAAGGTTTGTCCAAACTTTTGGTCTGTACTGTATATATAAATCGCTACATATCTGCAATTGTTAGTCAGAGTAAAATATCAATTTCTATATAAATATATATATAAAGAAGCTTGCTCTGTGGATCAACTCAAAAGTAGTAATATCTTCAATGACAAAGTCAAGAATCTCAAAGTAAAAAAAATATGTCAGGGTAAACTTCAATGAACAGTGTATATGAGTTTGTTCTTAAAACAAAAATATATTTTCAACAAAACAACATCCGGCATATTAGGTAAATAACACTTTACTGTCTTAGCTATTATCGCTAACCAACAAAAATATAAAGATAAAACCTTTACATGGGAATATCATATTATTAAAAATTAATATAATAATAAAAAAAAATCCTTAAAGTTTAGAAATGTATCGTTGACGTTTTACATTGCTCTGGGGCAAGTCCTCACAGATGGTTCTCCACTTGTTTACTCACACAACCATGCAATAAAACACCAGCACTTTGTTTAACAAACTGTCAGCTTCCTACAAATCCAAACAAAACATAACATCCAGACAAAATTCTTGGGAATTTGGCACATTTGACAAGTTTGATGGTTCCCATTAGAGATATTTCGCATTTTTAAGCTGAATAAACAGCTCTTTATAATAGCAGTGGCTCTGTTTACAATTTATTCAAGTTTTTTTTTTTTTTTTTACCATCATAGTAAGACCTATCAATTTCAAAAAAAGTTAAATTCTTGTTTGTTGGTATTGCTTGCAAATCTCAAAAAAATTTGCAAAATTTTTGGCTTTGACCATGGGGTGTCTCTCCCTGATAAAAAAAGAAAAAAAAAAAGAAAAAAAAATGCTGGTTCTTTAAAATATATCCATTGAAATATCTTTCACAGTGTTAGATCAAGTGTAAATGGTTGAAGATGCAAAGGGGGGGTGGGACTTGCTTTCAGCTTTCATGAACGTACCTATAGAAAGCTACATGCTCATGTTTCGTACGTCTTGGCTTTGACCATGGGGTGTCTCTCCCTGATAAAAAAAAAAAAGAAAAAAGAAAAAAAATGCTGGTTCTTTAAAATATATCCATTGAAATATCTTTCACAGTGTTAGATCAAGTGTAAATGGTTGAAGATTCAAAGGGGGGGTGGGACTTGCTTTCAGCTTTCATGAATGTACCTATAAAAAGCTACATGCTCATGTTTCGTACGTCTTTTATCTCTACAAGAGCGAACTTTTTTCTCTTCTCCAGCAGGACGCAGATCCTGCAAAGGCTTACAGAAGGTCACGGCAGAAGCACAATTTCTTAATGATCTGATTAGAATGGTCTTTAATCTGGAAGAAATTCATTTGGTGAACTACAACTTTCCTATACCTGGATTTTATATATATATATATTTAAAGCTACTGCTTGAGCACAGTCTCTTTCATACGTATTCATTTACATGAATCTGGTTTTGAATACAGGAAGCAAAAACCTGTCATTGATTTGAAGATTTAGTATAGTGAGTTATCCAAGTATTATAGGGTGCAACACAACCTGTTCATCAGGACCCCCAGTGTACACACATACCACCTGTAAATGTGTGCACCCAAATAATAACACCAGATTCAACATGCTAGAAACATTAGAGAGACTACATAGATATTATTCCTGTAAGCAATGCAGTCTGTCATCTGCATGCTATACACTGCACCAGGGGGGCCAAAACAATGGGGAAAATGTGAATGATTCCAAAACCCATTGAGTGGACAGGGGACACAAGGAATGCCCATTAGGTTGAAATTGTTCTTAAGAATTATCCACAGTACAGAATGCATTGTCATAACCCACTTAAGATACAACAACATTTCCCAAGAATTGGTTTGTGTCTGTTTTGAGTTGCACATGAACTGAAAAAAAGTCCAAATTCTCCCAGATCTTGTGATTTTTTTGAGAAGAAAAAATAATTCCAATGTTTCTACGATGCCACTCATGCCACATGAGGACAGGTTTGTGAAAAAACTCCTGCTGATTTGCTCCTCCGGTAATGTTTGAACACCTCTGTAATATGCACAAGATGCTTGTTTTGAATGACCCATGTATATGGATGCCATAATATCTTTTTTCACAAAAAGAAATATGGAACTATCTTAATTTCGTTTTCTGTTCCTTTAACCTGCAGGAGCATTGCTGGCCTCCCAATTTTTTTTCTGTATTATATCTGGCTTGAGTTCAGCGTCTTAATCTGCTACACAGGAGTAACTGTAAGATCTTCTGACAAAGAGAAGCCTGAGTCTCGGTCCCGTGTGGGTTTCTCTGGCTTGCTATGCCTTCTGATATCTTCATGTCCGTAACTGGCATGACGCTTGACCAGTGGTTTGCGGGTATTGGAAACGCCCAGTGCTGTTAGAGAGGAGCTCGCTGCAGAACTACTGCTGGCTTTGTGAGACCTAGCAACTACCAGGGGTAGACCCTCAGCTTCAAAGCTCTGCTCATCATATGCGTAATTTACATTGCCACAAGGGAAGACCTGGAGCTTAGCCAAGTCCATAACAGCAGCAAGAGAGCCCCCTATAGCCCCAGCCTGCATTTTTCTTGAAGTGAGACTCAAAGACCCTTGAGGACTCACGCTAATTTGAGAGGGGGCAGGTGATGAATTTGAGCATGGTGATGCATTATCTTCCATTCCAGCATTATGTTCTGAAGTTAAGGTAGAATGTGACAGAGCAGTGGTGGTACAGGACAAAGGCATGGATTGGGTGTGAGACAGTGCTGTCCTCCCAAAGCTCTCCAGAATCCATGAACCATAAGTGGGGTTCCAAAGGTTCTTGGTGTTGTTTTTTAGCTTTTGGCTTCCTGAAGAGGAGCTAGACCTGGAGCATGGTTGGTGCTCTGGAACTTGCAACCAAGAGCTTGAGCATGCTCCAGAATCAGAAGGCGACTCAACCCAAAAAGGCTCCAAAGCTTCACGTACCGCCACGTCCTGAGGTATTTGGGATGGTCGCTGTAACAGCAGGGAGTGTTTCTGGACCTGAGGGAGTGGAGTAAAGATCGCAGGCTGCACTACAGGCGCATCCAGTGATCGGCTAACTAGAAGAGGAGTCAGGCTGCCAGATGCTACTGGACGAATCACTGTGCTGCTCTCTTCATCCACAGTTGGCCCATACTCCACTGGAAGGGGTGTATTTATAACATCAGGATCCTGCACACAAAAGCAGGTGAGGAGCAAAAGAGGAAAGGCACAGGTAATTACGGCTTGGACTGAAACCAGATGTAATTTTTTTATGGTTGGTGATTATTTTTACCTGAGTACAATATTTGATCCTCTCTAAAATAGCGGAGAAGTTTGGCCGATGTTCTGGGCAGTGTTGCCAACACTGTGTCATAATCCGGTAACTACAACAAGAATCTCTGTCAATGAACAAGTCCTTAAGTAAACCAAACCATTTGGCAGACTACTTATAAAACCTAACACTAACTCAACCCCTTAAGGAGTATTTCATAAAGCCCAAATTAATAATTTGAATAACCATACTGAACAAATTGCTCTAATTCTTCTAAGAAACATGCATTTATTTGCATTATTTACACTCCTCCACTAGTGTAGTAAAATAGGCAATAAGCAATTATTCTTGACTAAAAGATTTAAGCATTTACACTGGTCCTGGGCAGCTCTTAGGTGGATCCATGCGTCCTCCACTGGTCACAAACTCCAGCACCTCCTGATTGGTCTTACAGGGATAAGGCATGTAGCCCAAGGAGAAAATCTCCCACAGCAGTACACCAAATGACCTACAGAGGGAGGCAAATGCTACATTTAAATATACCTCCTTCATAACTACATTAACAAACTAGAAAGTGCTCTGTCAGATATTTTAAAATAGGTTTAAACGTTTTCAGCAAAAATCAACTGGTATCTTAAAGAAATGTCTCTCGCGGAAAATAAAATACATTTACCACGTATCAGTCTTGCAAGTGAAAATGCCCTCAAGGAAAGCTTCAGGTGGCATCCATTTAACTGGCAGCATGGCACGTCCACCCTTCCTGTAATAACTGGCCCTGCAGAGCAGCAGGTTATAGGTTGAGATACATGAAAACAACTTGGTTTCACAAAACATCTATTTAATGTGTGCACTCAAAAAAACAAGATGTTTAAACTGAAAATGCAGAAAGATATTCCAAAGTATTTGATTTAAAGCCAAATTAATCTTTTCATGTATACTTTTTTATACACTCTAGATCACAATTAAGATCTGAAAAAATTGTATGGAATTTTTATGAAAAAAAATTTTTTTTTATTGCTCTTGTAATGGTAGCTTAGTGGAGGTGGCAGCTCGGTGGTTCAGGCACTAGACTGCATTGGAAGGTCATGAGTTCAAATAACAGCATCCTTATGCTACCACTGCTGGGTCCTTAAGAAAGGCCCTTAACTATCAACTGCTCAGTTGTCAGTCACTCTGGATAAGGGTGTCTGGCAAATACCATAAAGGAAATGCAAATGGGGCTGTGAGTGTGTCATAAGTGAGTGTGTGTGTGTGTGTATGTATATATTTATTTATAGATGATAGATATATTTGGTACATTGGTTTGAACATGGACAGTAAGATCACCTGTATATATCACGAGCCATTCCAAAATCTCCAATTTTGGCTACTCGGTCTGGACCAGGACAAGTCAAGAGGCAGTTCCGTGCAGCAATGTCTCTGAAACAAAATGATTTATAGAAGCATTTTCATATTTTCTCCAACAAGATTCTAAACTGATCCCAGAGCTATATATTAGAGTTTACAAATGCAATATTTCTGCAGACTACCTGTGAATGAAATGGTTTTCCTCCAGGTATCGGCAGCCGAACGCAATGTCTCTGGCCATGTGCAGCAGCTCCAGCATAGTCAGAGATGAGGGCTGATTCTGTGGGAGCCGACTTGTCAGATTACTGTCTCATCACACTGTCACCTTACAAACCACACTGACTCAAAGACACCCACTGTACCACACAGTACACACACCTCCTATGCATTTCAATCTGTACTCCCACTTATGTGTGAACTACAACATGCATTCATGCACAGTCACAGTACCTGTCAGGCAGACAAAAAGCACACCTAAAAACACACACACACACACACACACACACACACACACACACACACACACACACACACACACACACACACACACAATGTACAGCACAAATACTTGAGGCACTTACAGCTCTGGGGCGGTTCTGTCTTAGAAAGCTCTTCATGTCACCTCCAGTCATGAGCTCCAGAAGAATAAATCTGGGCAGAATCTGAAGACTGACTCCAATACAGCTCACAATGTTCTGATGGTTGAACTTACTGTAAATGCACATGTGCACACACACAAACTCAGCTTTATGTTTAAAGATCATACACAGAACAATAATTATTGGCACCCATAAAACTTTCTTTAGGCTTCTCCCGTTAGGGGTCGCCACAGCGGACCATCCGCATGTTTGATTTGGCACGTGTTTTTACGCTGGATGCCCTTCCTAGTGCAACCCTCCCCATTTATCCGGGCTTGGGACCGGCACTTAGAGTGGCTGGGGTTGGTTCCCTGACCGGGGATCGAACCCAGGCCACAGCACCGCATCCTAACAACTAGACCACCAGGGAACCTAATTATTGGCACCCATAATAGGAAAAAATAAGTTGTTAATTAATTTAATTTCAAACTAAATATAAAGAACTACTCAATAATTTTGTTTTTTTTATACTAAGAAAACAAGACCTTATAAAAATCTATTTGCCATAATTACTGGTACTTTTGTATACAAAATATGAACAAAACACTAAACTAAATGAAATTCATATGTACACTGAAATCAAACTCTTATGAACTCTTAAGTGGCCATTCATGCCTTCCTGTTTTACTCGAGTGAAAGTATGAGGTGACTCTAAAGCCAGACTGAGACTAGCGAATACAAAAATAAACTGACACATAATTGTGCAGGCATTCAAAAAAATCAGGCAATAGCTGTAATAAACCCGTCTGGAAAATAACGCGGGTATATTGTGCTTCCATGCACAATGACAAGGAGGTTAGAGATACAAAAATACATCACAGTTGGAGTTTTTTAGAAGATTATAGCATTTTTGGGGTCAACTCCTGTCCAAATCTATAATTAGATATCACCTCTATATAAAGAAAATCTGTTTGAAAAGTGTGGCAAAAGAAAGCATTTTTTCCCCATTCTTTTATATCAGATTCTGCTGGAACTTTAAATAAAACAATGTCTATGGCTATTTGCTCCAAAAAATATACTTTATTTTTTTGACAAACAACAATCTCCACTGTTTTTAATGATGAAACATCTGTGTAACGTGGGTCTGTTTTCTTCAAAGTCCCTGAGAACATTGTTACGATACAAGAAATCATGGACTACATGAAATACCAGGAGATTTAAACTGAAAAAATGAGTGCCTCTTCCAGAAACGTACAACTGTGTTGTGACCGAAGCTTCCAGCTGGACAATAATCCAAAACACAACAAGTCCAAATACACATGCCTTTGACATGCCTAGCCAAGTCTTCCAGACATAATCCTCACTGAAAAGCTGTAATGAGAGCCACAGGAGCTGTGGCTGGGTCCTCATGGAGGATCTAGATTCAAGATTCTTTACCGAGGATCTTAGATTTCTGCTCTGTATTGTTCAGTCTCATCAAGCATTACAGAGCTGTAATTTTAGCATAAGTAAAGAGTAAAGAGATTTTTTAATTTTTTTTTTAGTATAGCTAATCAAGCACATTGACACTCTTCATGACCATTTTTTTCCTATCTTTACCAAGGGTGCAAATAATTCTGGAGCTTTAATTTAGCTCTAACTGTTTATAAGAACTTGTGGCAAAAACAAGTTAAAGGATGCTTTTTTTAAATAGCCATTCAGCCACGTTTATGCTGTTATTAGCTCAATGTGCCGATCGTAATAATATGTCTCTGTAACGGAACTCACTCAACCAATAATCAACACAGCACAAGAGAGTTTCTTTTTGCACTTCAAACATATCACACACGGTGATATAAACGCATGCCTGTACCATAGATTTATTAACAGGATACTGCAATAATGTGACACAGGAGACACAATTAATGTTGTCTATAGCTGTCAGTACAGGGACCAGTTTATAAGCCAGCAGGATTACATTTCCTTGTCCTTTCTTATACTATGTTTTAAAGTGTTCTGATATAAAACTCTCAGAAAGAATTTAAGCAGGAAAAAAGCATCAAAACTCGACACTTCACTAATTATCTGCTAAACAAAAACTATGGATTTGGTTTTCACTATCATCACTCTTGTCCTCACTCCTTTTCAAATATTACACCCATGGGTTATGCTCCAAAGAGTGGAACAATTCAAATATCACGGGGACATTTTTTTCAATATATTATTTGAGTCTGAATAAAGGCATAACACATTTTTGCATAACACATTTTTGCACCAGCTTATATATATATATATATCAAGTCTATAAAAAAAAAATAAAAAAAAGACCTCACATGCATCGGGACTTCTAACTCTGGGCTCTGCACAGTCGTCTCAAGATCTTCTACCCCAACCATGACAAACCGAATCGACACAAACCTCACTTAGTCCACCAGGACACTGTTATGTTGTAACATGTTTGGGCTCAACCTCCAGTAAAGGATAATCTTAATGCTACTGTATATGCTTTCAATTGTTTGGCAACATCCTGAGAAACGTAGACCTATGAGTGTGATGTTCGGATGTCCACATACATTCGGCCATAAACTGCATTAAAGGCCACTAGCTCATTGTGTATTCTGTAAAATGCGATTCTTTTATGTGAAGAATCAAGGAAATGATTTCGATAGGAGTTCTATTGTAGTTCTATTATAATTAATTAAAAGCAGACTCATTATCAGTAGCCTTTAGGGTATTGTGCCTCCCACATGTCTGAATTGTAGAGATAAAAGAACAGCTGCTGTCTGAACGCAGTAACTGTATAAACTGGACCTAAACTACTAACGGCTGTGAACTGCACAAACAAAACAAACATTTAAAGAAAACAATTCATTATCTCTCCTTCGGGTAATTTTATTAAAAGGGGGTGGAATGGCTTTCTATTTTGTCTGTTGGGCACATTTGTTTCCATAGACGCTTTATTTGTTTGTGTAAATACACATCTGTAAAACATACCTCATAATTAGTGCCTCCATGAGGAAATCCATCTCATCTTGCTCGGAGCAGATTTCTGGAAGAGTCTATCACACAGGTGTGGAAAGAAAGACAATATATTTAGAGCTATAAAACTCAGACCCAAGTCTGAACATGCCACCAGTGATACTGACCTTGATAGCAACCTGCATGGCAGTGTTGTCTCCGTTCATACCCAAAACCTGACCTTCATACACTTCCCCAAAAGCACCATGTCCCAAAGCCCTGCAAACAAAATGTTCTTTACTAAAAACAAATAATGAAGAAATCATGATGGGAAATTAACCTGCATTTAAAAGAGGGATACTTAAAGAAAAACCCACATTGAATGACACACATTAAACTTCACAAACTGTATGGGCAATAGTATTTATTTGTATTGAGTGTACTTGGATGCGTTAGCATTACATTTGTCTATCACTTATACTAGGAAACCCAAACCTGTTCCAGCATAACACTGCCCCTGTGTACAAGTGGAGCTCCATGAAGGAATGGTTTACATGAACTGAAGTAGAAGATCTTGAATGGACTGCTATAGAGCTCTGACCTCAACCCTATTGAACAGCATTGGGATGAATGGGAACACTTACTGCACCCCAGGCCTCCCTTTACCCTACTTAAGTACCCGACATTACTAAATTCCTTGTGGCTAAACATCTTTACAGAAGATTAAAGGTTATTTTAATAGCAATTGGGGACTAAATGTGTTAAGGGGTGTTCAAAAAAGCACATACAGATGTTATAGTGACGCATCCGTAAATCTTTCCCCATATAGTGTGCATTTAGTTCAAGAATAACTTTTTAATAAAAGGCTGGGATTTTTTTTAGTTTATTGACTAACTGGTCTATACTTTCACTATGATTAACACTTTTCTACTCTAACCACAATGCCATCCGACTATTTAAAATATGATTATCATCTCATAGATCTGTAACTAGCCTAGTCTAACGCTCTGCCGTAACTCAGTACGACTTTATTTTATGCAGTAGCTGCATTGCATTTTGGGACTTGTTGCCTGATATTACGTATGCTGTCTTCACTATTTCTACAGTGGATTTTCCATCAATATGATCTAAAACATCACTGGAAAATACTTCTTACTCTATTAATATTTTTGGAACTAACACTGATGTTTTAGCTCTTTTATGAAGAGCTTGTGAGCTTACTAAACAGGAAAGAAAAAACATATTAACAGCCAAAAACAGTATTTAAATATAAAACACACTACGAAGAATTTTGATGTACACATATTATGTGTTCAATGCCAGACTATTCCTTTAAAGGTTCTATAAATAACATCACAAGAATTTCTTTTTCCTTTTAGAAATCTAGAACTGTGTGACGTAATTGTAATATTATGCATGCTAGCCTACTATTAGAATATACAGATTACTCTGGATATGATTTTAACCAATTAGTCCATATAGCAAGATCACCTGAGGAGGGTGATGTTCTTGCGTGGAACCTCCTTTAGCTCACACAGTGAGGCGGCTTTACCAGCGAAGCAATAGTTTGGGTTGTAGTCTGTCATTATGATGGAGGAGCGAATCTTGCTCAGCTTATGCTCGGGGCTCTGTAAACAAAGCCGGACTGCATGGAGTTGGTTCTTCTTGCGGTAGTACACTGCAGGACACAGAGCACAAAGATGACAAAACAAGAAATGAGCATAACAGAAGACACACTGTTTTCAGCTCAATATTGTTCGAAAGCCATTTTTTGAAAGGATTGTGGACGTTCTGGGATATTTTAGTTAAGGAGAGCTTTGAAACTCACTTACATTCTTCCCTAAATAATACTCAAATGCCCCCAAAACCATTTTTAAGGTGTAAACTGTATCTGGTTTGGTGAGGCACTTGCTATCTGCACTGCCAGATGAGCAGAAAACACTCACCCTAAGGAATGGGCGTCCACATCCCCACTGCAGGTTGGTAGTCTGCCTGTGGGGGGCACTGCGTGGAGGTGAGGGGTTCCCTTTGCTGTCGGGCGTGAAGCGAAGCCGGCAGGTTGTTGACCCAGGGAAGTGAGTGGGACAAGAGAGGGGAAGGGATGAGGTGTTGCCCAAGCACAGACTACCAACCTGCATTAGGGAGAGCTCATGGGAAAAGACAAGCGTTAACCACCAATAGAGCTCAGGAGTAATCACCAGTTGATATGCGTATTAAGATTCCTAGTCTAGCAGTAGCAAATCAAAGAGATTGGGCTTCTGGATAATCCCTAAAAACTAGTTGAATTTTTGTCCAAGCAAGTTATTTACTTATGTGCAGAAAAAAAAAATAAAAAAAAGGGTCTGAGACATATTTCTTAAAAAGAAATGCTCTAATACAATCCTGAATATTTATTCATGAACTAACAGTGATATGAAGTGTATCACACTGAAGTGTATCACACTTCATAACATTATATATCCAGTATGAGTAAAAATCTTGGAAGCTTGTAGATAATTTGTGAAAATAACGCTGTGGCAGCAAGGGGGAGGTAAACCGTGAGCTGTAGGATGAGGAACTAGTCACAGAGAGACAGTGCTAAGGAGTGAGTGTCCACACTTCTGTGTGATTAACTGGTTGCTATATATATCCTGTGAATCTTGCAGTGAACAACTCAATGCCAGAAAGAGAGAGAGACGGTGCATCTGAGCAAAATGAGTAAGTGACACTGTGCAGCTGGACACAGGGTTTCCTTTCATTTTATTTTATTTTATTTTATTTAGAACACCTGCACTAAAACATACTAAAGGAAAAAAGGTTCAAAAAAGATAACTTTCTTTATTATACTGCATACCTCCTTCATCCACAAATCTGTCATACCTATCAGGGTATCACTAATGCCTTTTTACTATTGTGCTGTATTTATTTCAAAAGAACAAATGAATAAAACTAAGCCAAGTGCTCAGCATATCTGGAAACTTATTCATGACTGTTGGAAAAGCAATGTAGCATGCTACCTTATAAAGCCACTTGAGAGAATTCCAAGAGCGTGCAAAGTTGTCATTAATTATTAAATATAAAACCTTTTCCATTTATTTAATGCACTGCATACCAGATGAAGCACTGCATGAATCTTATTATTGCTTTGATATCATTTTTAATTTTTTTTTCTAAAATTACAAACTAGTCTTTAACAGATTCTTCTTTTTAATACAGGTGTTTAAATGAGTATTTCAAAGACTTAATTCCAAACAAGCAAGGCTACACCTGAATGTTGTATCAGGGTTTTGTTTTGTTTTGTAAAAAAAAAGCATTATGAAGCTGAGTTTGTGACCAATTTCAATGTTTCCAGGAATAAGAATAGGTGAAAAAGCATAAAATTCATCATAATCATGTCAGAAGCTGGCAGGTCTGATTACTTTGATTTATTGTTCGAAATAAATTGGTGCCAGGGTTTTTTTTTTTTTATCTTTCAGACTTTGGAAAATCTGGTTCTCTTTTAGTCAGCAAGAAAGCAAAAGTAATGCATGCATGGACTGAGATTTTGGTCTTAATCATTACATTAGATGAAGGGTCAAATACCAACACTTCATGCCTGTTTATTTATATAATGCTTACATTAATGCTCACATCACATTTTTATAAACAGCACAGAGATATACATGAAACCACCCTGGGCTAGAAATTATACTTAAAAAGCCCTAGGGTTTTAGGTATTAATCAGCAGCAATAATAATGAATAATTAGCAGCAATAATAGTTGCACGCTATAAACTAATGTAGCCTTACATGCACATGCATACATTAGTTTTATTAAAAAATTATGAATTGGTTAATAACGGTCTCATTATTGACTCCCTACTGTACTCAATGCTTTGAGCAGTAGGGTTCAATATGGCTGTCATGTCACTTCTGGTTTAAAGACTCCATCTGCCACATGATCTCCCCTGACTTTTGTTGTACTAAGTACATCCCGGTTCGTCTGTGTTTCGCTGTCAGGCTTTTGTTGCATTTCGCCTCAGTTGCCCCATATATGCTCTATACCACATGTTCTCTGTCTTGTGCTATCTCTTATCTCTTAATAATCATTGCTAATAAACAATAAAAAAAGAGGCTGCCAATAACTGGGTATGCGGTTGGCTATTAAAAGCCATTTGTAATTGTTTAAGTTTGATATTACTTTTTTCTCTAAAAATAAAAAAATATAAAGGCCACATTTTTGGGGAAATTCTTTGAGCTAACATTATTACAAACCATGAACTTCAGCATCAATGTATCATGAGTAACATTAGTTAAATATTTTACATTATTGACTTCTGTTAGCTCAGTCAATGCTTAAAAATATACTACAGTATATTGGCAAAAGTATTGGGTCACCTGGTGTCTCCTGTGAGCATTGCATTCCACATTTAGTGCCAATTTGCTCATTCCCTTTACTATTCTGGGAAGATGTTCCACAGATTTTGGAGTCTGTTAATGGATATTTGTGTTCATCAGCCACAAGGGTATTACAAAAGTCAGGTACTGATGAAGGTGATGAGACCTGGGGTGCAGTCAGCGTTTTAATTCATCCCAAAAGTGTTCAGTAGAGATGAGATCAGAGCTCTGTTGCAGGCTATCAAGATCTTCCTCTCCAAAGCATGTAAACCAGATCTTTAAAGATCTCACTTGCGCAGGGGCATCGCCATACTGGAACAGGTTTTGGGTTTCCAAATTTAAGTGAATGCAAAATTGTATTATAGCGAATCCTGTACAATTGTGTGCCTCCAGTAGAGGAACCACATATAGCAGGGAAGGTCAGGTGACCCAATACTTTTGGCAATATAGTATAAGTTATTATATAGTTATAATAATATATGCCATTTATCAACTACAAACATTCATTAAGATATTTGTATACAAAATACTTGGTTGAAGATACAGATGTTCAGGTTAATACAGATGTTTACAATTTGTTTATTTATTCAAATAAACCAAATTGATATAGATTTTACTCTCCTTGATATTATTAGAGTTTATTTTCATGGTTTGTTCATTTAGCAAAGCATTTAGCGATCATACTTAACTATTTTATTGTTACAAGTGTTTTATATCCACTATGCATGGACCATTACTGCTCACTTAAATTTTACAATGCACCTAAAAGCTCATTTGGAAACCTCTCTATGAAATTTTGGTCGACTTTCTAATAGCTGTTTGCACATGGGCTATTGTGCTGCTATGCACTTATATGGTTTCTAAAGCATTTTTGTCTAATATTCAAAGATTCTCAAAGATCAGTTTATTCTGAATCTATTTCATTGTCTGAGTTCATTTTGATCTCCATTTTTATAATATAATCCAGCATGTAACGTTGAACAGTGTGGCCTAACCTATTATTATAGGTTGAACACAGCATGTCATTTTTCCTTCCATTTTTTTCCCTGTTTGTGTATTTTCATTACCATGTAACCACACACTCTGACTCTAGCAATCCTAAAGTTATAAAAATAAAAATTTTAATATATTGTCTTATGACTTGTTCCTGTTTAGGACTCATTTCACAACCGGTGTTGTTCTGCACCAGTACGGTCAAAGAAAACAAGAGGGGTAGGAAGAGTCAGAGGCGGTGGAATGTTGAAGGGACGGAGTTGAGGCACAACTTGAAGAGTCTCTTACTGAGAGTGAGGCAAGCACAGGTCAACACTACACCCGTCACCACAGCGGACGCCACCACCGCCACTACTAGAGACAAGGACGGGTGTCCAGTGACCATGGAACCCTGTGTTTCTGCTGAAATAAAACAAGAAAAGTGAGAAAGTTGATAGCAGATCATCCATACTTCCGAACAAACATTTTAACGTTTGGGAAATATTTTGACATATTTATAATCTAGAATAAAAGAGATACGCAACAGATGTTGTCTATACAAATGAATGGGATAATGACATATGGCAGAATAAACTTAACATGCTATATTACTTGTATACGGCACATAAAATGACTGAGTTATATCACATCACTATATGTAGTGACAAATTATTCATTATATACATTTAAATGCGATACATTTTCTCTAAACTTATGGTTCTGACATTATCACCGTAATTACTCTAAATGATTGATATGAACTTCTATAATGTGTTATCATTTCTATAATAACCTTTACTTTATATTGATTTATATGCTGCAAGTCAACCTTTATTTAATATTTATGAAATTCCAAGGTCCCATTCCACAACATTAAAATGACAGCAGTGTTAGAGAACTTAACACTTCAGGACATGCTGTTATAGAAAGATAATACATGTTGTGGTTGTAATGACATCACATCTGTCTGCTTACCTATACAGCTAACATTGTCTGGAGCAAGATTCTCATCGTTGTGACATAGGCAGATAATGAACCTGATATCTTTATCACGTTTGCAGCTCTGAGACTGGCAGTGGCTGCAGTTCAGGTGCACTTCAATTACAGCTTCTCCATGACTCTCCATAACTGATGACAGAACAGGGACACAGAATACTACCTTAAACTGGTGAAAAAAAATTATTTGATATTTAACCTTTTATTTGTGACTTTTTTTTGTTAAATTCAGCAAGGCAGATGTGTCACATCATAAGGCACAAGTAATACATTCATTACAGGTTAGCAGATTTTAGAAGATCCAACTCAACGACATCTTACAGAAGAAATTATCAATAAGGATGATTTTATACTAGTCCAATTTTTTGTAAAAAAAAAAATAAATGCTGTAATTTCCGGACTATAAAGCGCACCCATATATAAGCCGCACCCACTGAATTTTTTTAATATTTTTATTTTGAACATAAATAAGCCGCAGGCTTATACACTGAAGTCTACACTGAAACTAATGTACTTTACACGGGCTCTAACGAAAGACACGTTACACACGGTGTAAGGGGTGAAATATGTTGTGCTTTCTTTAGAAGCATAGCGTTATTTTGGGAATAGCCTGCCACTGCAGGAATATGTCCTTATTATTTTCTGATGCTCATTTCTAAGTTTCTTTGAATAACCCGTAACGCTGTTGCCAAGAAAAATAAAAAAGCACGAGTTTTGGAAACCTGTCTGTGCTGTTTTCTGTTGCAACTGGAGTTAGTGAGCTCTCCCTTCACCCAGACTCAACGCGTTACACGGCTTGTATCTAAACAGTAGCCTACCAAGAAAGTCATTGTTCACTATCTTCCTCCTTCCTTTCACAACTATATCTCTCGAGAGTTTATCTTTTGGCATCGTCTTGCGTTTAAAAAAAAGTTTTTTCTCCCGATGCCGTGCAGCTCAGAACACAGGTGAGGTGCGTTTTTTCGTTTCCGTTCGAAAATTTCATTGGTCTAATGTTATGTCACTCAGTTTTTTGGCTTGAAGTTTGTGAAACCGAGAAAAAACCCAGGAGAAATTCATAAATAAGCCGCTTCGTTGTTTAAATTGTCTTTTAACATATTACAAAAAGAATTGTTCTTGTTGTTCCAATACTTTTGATAGGAACTCTAAACTGTGAGGCTCTGCCACACACACCCATATGGATAAACCACTGTATGATATACATATTGTGTGCACATTTATCATTGTTACAATCAGACCAACACATGTGTAAACACATTAAGCATTCTAAATGATCATGATATAATAATAGACTTGAACTGATCAAGGTCTGCATACACAGCATTCCTAATGAAGGAGCCTTTTCTGCATTTCTATGTTCAGATTGACCATAAAATGGACACAAGCAGTAAAAGTGAACAAATATCTGTCCAAATGAGATGAATGAGAATGTGAAGGAGTGGTGGAGGAGAAGCAGCTGGGATTAGTGCTATAAGAAGGAAGGAGATGATAAGACATGACATGAGGGAGGAAGATGAGGAGGAAGGGAGAAAAAAAAGCTTGAGAGGGCGAGAGAAAGTGTGAGAATTGGTGTGAAAGATAAAAAAGCACGAGTTTTGGAAACCTGTCTGTGCTTATATGATTTCTGTTGCAACTGGAGTTAGTGAGCTCTCCCATGACCCAGACTCAACGCGTTACACCGGCTTGTATCTAAACAGCAGCCTACCAAGAAAGTCATTGTTCACTATCTTCCTCCTTCCTTTTACAACTATATCTCTCGAGAGTTTATCTTTTGGCATCGTCTTGCGTTTAAAAAAAAGTTTTTTCTCCCGATGCTGTGCAGCTCAGAACACAGGTGAGGTGCGTTTTTTTCGTTTCCGTTCGAAAATTTCATTGGTCTAATGTTATGTCACTCAGTTTTTTGGCTTGAAGTTTGTGAAACCGGGAAAAACCCAGGAGAAATTCATAAATAAGCCGCTTTGTTGTTTAAATTGTCTTTTAACATATTACAAAAAGAATTGTTCTTGTTGTTCCAATACTTTTGATAGGAACTCTAAACTGTGGGGCTCTGCCACACACACCCATATGGATAAACCACTGTATGATATACATATTGTGTGCACATTTATAATTGTTACAATCGGACCAACACATGTGTAAACACATTAAGCATTCTAAATGATCATGATATAATAATAGACTTGAACTGATCAAGGTCTGCATACACAGCATTCCTAATGAAGGAGCCTTTTCTGCATTTCTATGTTCAGATTGACCATAAAATGGACACAAGCAGTAAAAGTGAACAAATATCTGTCCAAATGAGATGAATGAGAATGTGAAGGAGTGGTGGAGGAGAAGCAGCTGGGATTAGTGCTATAAGAAGGAAGGAGATGATAAGACATGACATGAGGGAGGAAGATGAGGAGGAAGGGAGAAAAAAAAGCTTGAGAGGGCGAGAGAAAGTGTGAGAATTGGTGTGAAAGGAGGTGATAGTGAGAGTGTGTGTGAAATTAAAGAGCTGCTCAGATGGTAGATGTAGGTCAGCAGGAAGGATGTAGTGTTGAATAATATCTCTCCTAATGGAAAAAAATAGCATGATATTTATCTATCCCATGCCATACAACTTAGGTCCATGTTTCTAAAACACTGTATAATAATTTTGCTTTTTTGATGCTTATTTCTGAGTTAATGTAAACAATTGGGAATATTGGAATGTTGTAATTGCATGGAAACCTTCCGATCGTTCTCAAAATATACTTTTATATTTTATTAAATATAGAATATGTCCTGTGACCATGACTAATTTTGTGTGTATGGGTGAGTGTGTGTACCAAGCACCTGCCAGAGGCTGCAGAAACAGCTCTGCTGAAGGGTGGACAAAAGAAATGCCATCCTGTCCATCTGCTGTGAGGTCATCAGCCTGGGACACATCACCACCTTTACAGAAGTGGGAAGCATGAAAGCTCTTTGAGAACAAGACCAATTTAACATAAACATGTACTTCAAAGCTTTTCTTTGATAGGCAGACAGACGTGTGGGACGCGTCGGCATGTACTGATGAGTCATATAATGGCTGATGGCATAAAACAAAAAAGACCATCATATTTATAGTTGGCTTCAAACTAAAAAACATACAAATTCTATTTGCAAAAAAATAAAAAATGTTATGTACTCATCCAGTTGAATAGCATATCTCTGTTCTGTATCAGTATTCAGGTCATGTACATTGTGTGCCTTTTTTTTTATTCTATTTTTAAATAAAAAACAATTCATAATTCAGTATTGAAAACACCTTCTTATTGTTTCTGAGAACAAACACAAAAAACAGAAAATTATATTTATTAATTTTGCCTACTTTTTTGATTACACAAATCTTAAAATACCTAATATGATTAATATTCTATATATATCGATATTTCCAATGTAAAAAAAAAACCTGACTTTAAAGTAAAAGTGAATTTCACTTCGCATCTTGTATTAGGACGACTTTCACTCTGGAGCCTTTTGCACAAATGATAAATAATATGATACAAACTACATCAACATATTCAAAGATCACAAACAATAGTAGAACATGTTGGGGGGCAAAGTGGCACATGGTGGGGTTTGTTCTGCAATTTGTGCATGCCACAAAATGATAAGAGAAGTGTCCACTCTTATTTATTTTATGTTGCTTTTGAAAAGCATATAGTGATCCATAATTAACCTATTGTACCTGTTATTTTACATCTAGGCTATTCAAAAGCTAAATAACTCCAAATCAAATAATTAGATGTCACAAAACTATCAATGAGTCATATTTAAAATTATTTAATATAGTTAGTTATATATAGATTTAAATAGTTATTTCATCATTTGTTTTCTATTTTTAAAAAGAGTGAATGACAGCAAAGTACACAGACCCATTCATGCGACATTAATGCAACGTTTTAAATTGTCCTTATATTTTCTCGAATATAATCACCACTGTATTTGTTTAATTTGTGTTTTAATACTGCAAGTTACAAATGGTTTCCTGAGTTTAAGCCTCTGATACATTCCTTGTAATATAAATCATTCAAATTATATATTAATGTTTAATGCTGACAATCAGCACTCAGAAACATCAAAGAAAGTATCATATGTTTTGTTCTGAAACACTGTTAATGCTAATTTTCCATTTTTTACATCCAAACCAATTTTCATCCAAACCACTTAGTAATCAAATGAGGTATCAGGCATATTAATGCCTTTCTCACTGCTGATTCTTTCTGAAATTAGAGCTTTCATTTAATCAGAACTACATTAAACCATTATCTTCATTACTAAACTTGCATTTCCTCATTAGACTGACGTTTTTTTTTTTTATCAGCTCTCTGGATGACCTTTTCCTATTACTTTCAAGCATGTGTTTCAAACCATAATTTCTGCTTCATGAATAGTATTTCGTGCAAAATGTTACATTTGCTACACCTTTAAAAGGCAAACGATGTATTTTAGAGACCAGAATATTGCATAAACAATATTTTTGTGCATGCTGTATATTTTTTATGTAAAGGTCTTATCACAGAAAGTTTCATATGTAAACACACAATATCTCTGGGGGCAAATCAGTTTGTTTGAAGGTAAATGTGTGTCTAAATCAATGCACTAACCTCTGTATCCTCCACCTCCTCCTCCAGCAGTACAGGATCCTCCTCCTCCTCCAAACCCTCCGAAGGTTGCCCAGCCGAGTTTAGACAGGGCCTGAGGGCAAGGTGAGCCGCCTTCAGCCCCTTCAAAAAGAGATTTTCCTGCCCACAGGCGAGTAGTGGAGTCTTTCCAACCACCTCCCCCTCCTTTATAAAGACACACGCACACACACGCACACACACACACACACACACACACACACACACACACACACACACACACACACACACACAGAACCACTAAAGGTCACTTGACAATCATCCATCAGCTATTGAATTGAGTTGATATTGCACAAACTCTCCAACAAATGATCTCCAATTTGTTCTCTCAAAACATAATATAAGAAAAATGTGCCTAAAAAAATTCCTTAATGTCAGACTGATTAGTTTTTTAACAGCACAGACAAAACAGGTCTGCTTCAGAAATCTGACACACATTTGGAAAATGGCGCACATGACAAGACTGCAGAAAAGTGTTCCAAATTTGAAGTGGGTTTTTTTGTAAGGCTTCAAAACGCCTGGCAATTCACTGGCCATTTCAGTAAGTTTAAGTGAAGTAACTATCGATTTTCTGCTGCTAAGTGCTAATTAGAGACGTTCAATCCGTCTAACAGCTAAAGAGGTAGATCAAGACCTGCAGCGCCAGTTTTGCCGTTGACTCCAGACACCACTGTGTCATTCTCATACTGTTCCATAGGGATCTGATCCAAACTGCTCTCAGGGTCCTCCAGATAAGCCTTTCCTCCTCCACCTGCTGCTATCAGAAGAGGCACTGGCTCCCCATTCTCCATCTGCACCAGTACATCCAAAAAAAAAAGAGATTAGCTTTTTATCAAAGAACAACGTAAAGCACTGTTATTATCTATGACCTCCGCCCACTTCCATCTGCTGGCCCAGTTCTGATGACTTCAAATGCTTTCAGCATGTCTCAAGAATGCTGTAGTCATGCATATAACGTTAAAGATTGCAAACCACATGGTTTCCTTTAGGCTCTGTCACCCCTTTAAAGGAATATGCTCATGTTGGGAGAGGCTAGCACGAAGAAAAAAGTACCAAGCTTACGCGGAAAATGAACGTGGCGCCCCCACCACCGCCTCCACCCCCGGCCCATTCCGTAGCAGATCTGTCACCTTCAAACCTGTCCTCAATCACTGATGACTCACCTAGGCAAATCTTGTGAGTCAGAGGGTTCCTCTGTAGGAATAAATACAAAACACAAGGACGGGAGATGAAAGTTGCGAAGGACGATCTAAATTTGCACCAATGTGACATAACCAAAAGAGCCTAAAAGAGACACTACATTTTGTATAATACATTTTCCTTGTTCGAAACAACCATAGTTTCCATTTAGTCAACTGAGACCTTAAAACAGCAGATAAGTACATTATCTGGATTATATTTTTGTTTCTATGTTTTAATTTTGCAGTTATACTCACCCCTGGGCAAGCATCTTCCCCTTGGTGACCAATCAGAAGATAGAGGGTGTCTCCTTTTTCTAGTGTGAAGATGGCTGAAATGATGACACCATGCGAGCGTTTGTTATGGTTTTTTGCCCCTTTGCCTCCTGCAGCACCATATGCTGAGATTCTGAGAAGGAAGTAGGCACAGTGTTTATAAACTACAGCAAAATGTTAAGAATTTTTATTTTGCATTCAATTAAATATGCAAATGAATTCTCCGACATTCCTACAATTAATTGTTTCTATTCTATATTGTCCTCACTTTAGATTTTAATTGAACAACATGGTGAGTACAGCAGATTGCACTGCCATCACATAGTTCCAGGGTTTTAATCCTGAACTCGTACTGTGGTTGCATGTTTTTTCCACATGTGCAAGTTCTGATAGACCTCCAAAAAACGTGCCAGTATGCAAATTGCTACTGTGTGTAAATATGTGTGTTCCTCCTTCATTCCCAGTGTTCCCAAGAAAAACTCTGGATCCACCACAGCCCTAGCCAGGACAATGCTTACTAAAAAGCAGGATGCTTACTGAAAGTGAATGAGACTATGTATGTGTCAACTATAGCAATGTGCAGGAAAGCAAGTGAATGCAAGTTTTTGTATCGTTAAAATCTTGGAAAGTTGAAAAACCTTGCTGCCATAGTGAGTCTTGCCGGAGTCCAAACTGCACAGTGACATCAACTTTCATACACCAATAGGGACACTTAATAATCCATATCCTTCCCTTCCCGTTACCCTCTCTCTCTCTCTGTCTCTCTCTCTCTCTCTCTCGGTCGAGTTAAACATGCTCCTGGGGCTCCAGTGACCACTGTTCCTGCCCCTCTCCCCTCCGCGGATCTTCACACTTCTGTGCAGCTTGGGACGGTCTCTTCTCAACACCCTGGGTGGTTCCATGTAATTCCGGAGTAGAACGGGTGCTTTGAGGACGGATTGGACTGTAGTTGGTGTCGGCGGTCTGCTGCACTGACTTGGGAGTGCAGTTTGCTTCTGATCGTCATCACTGCACCCCGCAACTTTGTATATATGCTTCAAATGGACATTTGGTGCAACCCAGATGAGGATGGGTTCCCTCTTGAGTCTGGTTCCTCTCAAGGTTTCTTCCTTATGCCATCTCAGGGAGTTTTTCCTTGCCGCAGTTGCTCATCAGGGACAAACATACTTACAAAGAACATATTTACATTTAATCACCACATTATCTGTGTAAAGCTGCTTTGAGACAATGTTCATTGTTAAAAGCGCTATACAAATAAAAATGAATTGAATTGAATTGAATTGTTCACAGTCTTTAATTGTTCATTTTTGGTAAGCATGTGCTCTCTAAAGCCTCAGTTACCTGCTAACAAAAATTGAACTACATGTGGTCTGTGGTTGTAGACCATCTACGTTATGGTTTGTGCATTCTGTGAGGCTTTGTTGGTCACCATAATTAAGTGTAAGCGATTATATTAGTTACTCTAGTAAATACCTCTACTGCTACTACTACATCTATCTATCTATCTATCTATCTATCTATCTATCTATCTATCTATCTAGCTAGCTAGCTAGCTAGCTAGCTAGCTAGCTATATTTAAAGTGTTGGAATCTAGCAGACTTTTTAAAACATAAGACATTTATTTTTGAAATAAAGACTTAAAAATCATGACAAAATATCTGCTATTCTTTCCTTTAATCCTTTTCTCATGTCTGATAGTACTGCCGGCTGACATCTATTATTTTACTACATTTACAGGCACAAAAAAAAACAGTAAAGCTGTGTTTTATTGCACTTAAGAGTAATCATGAAGCCCACTGTAAAATAAAATGAATGGATAACACCGCAGCTTCAATAAGGATTAAACTCATAGTCTTCAAAGTTCAATGGTTAATGATCAGCAACAAAGAACAAGGCATATGTCTTTTCTTTCCAGCTTGTTTAAACACAGAGCAAAAACAGGCTCATGGATGTATCTATTGCCTACAGTCTGGGAGCTTGGCTTTGTGTGGTACTTTGAGACTTTTTCTGTTTTTAATAACTCTTGATATCACATGCCATGTAGATGTAGTAGTAACATAAGATGTTAAAAGGCCAGCCTAGAATACTGCCTAGACTTTGTCTGAGTCAAAAACAATGGTTATTGGAACAAGTTGTTTTTACTCTCAGGTTGATGGAAGTGGGCGTTCAGAAAGTTACAGCCTATTCTCTATTTGTGTGTATTATACCCATGCTCCATGCACATGCAGAGCTTATAATGCAAAGATGACCCATTTGTATCTGTTTTGGCAAATCATAATCAGATGTTTATCAAAGACAGTTTTTAAGTGACAGTTTTTAAGTGTTCGTTAGCTGGCTATTATGACATGGTTGCAAAAGGGACAAAGAAAAGTAAATTGGTGCTAAATTTTATATAATGCAACATCTGTCGGTTGGTATTTAATTATGACGTGTTGATCAGAAAGAGGTACTTTATAAAATTATGCAGATTCCAAATTGATTTGCCTTTGCAGAAAAACAACCAATTTGTTCCAGCATCTGGAACAGCACCAACAACAGTAAGACAAAAGTATAACAGCCACAAGACTAACGATAGAACAAAACAGGATTGCTCAAATTGTCAGTGGAAGTAAGTGGAATTATTAAAAATTATTTTTGATTCATGTAAAAGTGGTGTTAAAAACATGTCTACATCAGTGCAGAAATTATTGAATTGTATCCGACAGTAATCAGGGGGATTGCTGGTTTGTGGTATGCTTTTAACTTGACATTCAAGTGAAGTGAAGATTTGCTAATTAAATACAATCATTTGTTCAAATGGACTAAATTCAACTGAATGGAACATTTATTTCCCTCACAGCAGCCTTCAAGAGACTTTGATGAACACTTACTTGTATCTGTTGGTAGCAGGCACCTTCCACATCTGAACACCTCTAAGAGGGCCTTCTTTTCCAACCAGCACATCAATATCAGCGTTGCGATAGGCACTGTCACACTGCGCTTGAGTAGGGCCCCGGGATCCACTGGCCCCACATGAGGTGAACAACCATGTCAATGGAGATACCTCTGAAAAAGTAACATTAACTGTGATCTTCTTTGTGGTTCACTTATGTGCTTTTTAGTATAGTATACTTGATTTTAAAAAACCAAAACAACCATTGATGTACTGTAAATTTGTCATTAATCAGTCAGAGTAAAACACTGCACCTAAAGCAGAAGGCTCAGGAAGAGAACTCAGGATATCTAACTGGCTGATGGAGTCCAGGTCATGTTGATGGCCAAGAAGCAAAGCTTTTAGATCTGATTAAATCATGAAGACAAGAACAAACAGTTTGCAGCATTTGGGTCAAACTCTTTTAGATAACTGCATGAATGTGTTCCTAATAAAGTGGACAATCAAGTAAAAATCAAAATCAATTGCAACAGCAATGTGGTGTCACAGTGATGAAACGTGTGTGGGATTACAAAAAGTCACCTGTGTCAAAACATGTAGCACTTAAAGAAATATTATCCAGCGCAACATCAGCTTCCGAGTCAGTTTCCCAAAGGGCTTGCACTCTCAGATGGATCCTACAGTCAAAACATGTAAAGCCAAAAAATTCAACCCAAAGCCAAATGCTCAAGGTTCATGTATACTGAGGTGTTTCCTTGCAGTCATCACTGAATTCAGTTCAAAATGTGTGCACATTATTCCATTCAATTCAGTTGTTTGCCAAAAAAAAAATGTCCTTCACCCATTTAGAAGGTCAGTGATCTGTAGAGTCACATCTTGCCAGTTGTCCTTCCAGTGTCCAGCCCTCTCCCACACTAAAGGGGTCACTGAAGAACCGTTCTCTACCACCGACAGACGAACTGTGCCGTTAAAATCCCCATACAAGTACAAGGAGAAGTGCAGCTATACACAAAAAAAAGTACAAAATGGATCAACAATAGAGACGAAAAATGAAGAATTCAGTATGTATTATCAGAACAAACACAATTTACAGTAATGACCTCAGACTTGTCAAACAAAGCCATTAGTGCCCTGAAATATAAGTGAATACCCAGGATAGGTCTCAACCATAAAAAAGGTTAAAAGAGCCACACACATATTAGACATGTCTGAAAGCTCACCTTTGTGTACAAATCATGAATTTAATTCAAAGCAAAAAACTGCAAAACTGGACTAAAAGGCACTTTAAATGCATCAAATTGGCAGCCACAAATAACTTTAAAATTCAGTCTTACTGGTGAGCAAGATTCATCCATTCAGAATTTTCACCTGACAATTTTGCCTAGACAGAGTCAAAGGAAGTGCAGGGCTGTAAATTGATGCTTCATTTCCATTAGCATGGCCTCTGACCTTCAGAAACAGGAACTGTCCTGATAAGAGAACAGAAAAGAGTGGGTAAAAAAAGCAGTTGTTATTTCTAAGAAAGTTATTTATTTGAAAGACTGTATATGTGTCGAAATTGCACACGTTAAAAAGTTTCAATATATATTATTTATATATGAATTATTATGTAAATATAATTTATTTGAGTATTATTAATGTATAAACTTCGATTGAAACGGTCCCTCTGTTAAAATAATAATAGTAGCTTTTATTATTACATGTCAAAGATAAAAAGTTACAAATTTTGTTGTAAATAAGCATTTAAACCTGCAAATCTATCAGATAAAACTATAATGCAAAACAAAACTGTTATTTTTATGCTAGTTTAACAATTTGATTGGGTGAGCAGGATTCCAAGTGTGCCCAAGTGTACTTTCCAGCAATCTCATGGGGTTGTCTATGTGTGTATTATTCCATTTCCTAGGAAACAATTAGATGAAATTGCCAGCAGAAATGCCAAATACAATTTTTATCATTACTCTAGATTTTTATCAGTATTTTATCAGTGCACTCAGTTTATACCACTCACATTTTCTTCAGGAAATGCCACATTCTAGTTGAATTATTGTCTGTCAATAGAGGACATACTGCTGCTGTGTCAGGTTTCTGATACCTTAGTAGCCAGTAATTGATTATATAAGGCAATAACAATTACCTACATCAAGTTTTTCAACTAATATGCGAGACATTCAGTACTCAAGTGGTCATAAAAAATTCAGTTGCTTTAAAAGCTTAAATGTAAAACTCAAAATAGTGTAGATCACCAGAACAATCAAAAAATCGCACAACCATGATTAATGTTTTTGGTATCACTTCATTACCAGCCAAAATAATTATAATAACAGTCAGCTAAAAGTTTCCCACTTATTTCTAACGAATTTAAGAGGCTGTAATGTAATCTTGCAAAGTATTTTTTTATTTATTTACCACTGTATAATTTTCCGATTGCTATGTGGCTTACAATTCTTCCTCCAATTCAAGTAAAATCCCCCATCTTCTATTTGAAGCAAATCTCCAATGACATCCCATTTACAGGATATAACAGAGAGGAGATGAACATCTTATGTAATGCTCTCAAGAACAGTGTAGGAAGGTATTCGGGATTCAGTTCCAAAACTGCTTGTACTGTATTTTGTGTTTTTAAAGTCATCTAGTATAGTTGGTATTACAGTATTAGCACATATTGTTATGTTTGTTTAAGAGCATGAGCAGCCATTAAGTAAAAGTTTACTCATTTAAATTTTTTAAATTACACATTAAAGTACTCACATGCCCACAGATTTTCACAGATAGATCGTATGTCTCATTCAAAAGAGAAGTTTTGTTCTGAGTTTAAAAAACACACATCATTATAAAACGTATTTTAAACATCATGGTCTCATGGTATCATATTTTATTGTTTAAAATATGTTAATTTTGTTTAAAAGTATTGAGTTTTACTTTGTACAGTAATTACCTACTAATACATTACAAAGGTTTTTGCAAAGTTTGCGTTTTTTTTGCTTTTTCAGACTGACTCATCTATTTTTTATGTTATTATTTTGCGTTGTACTGCACCAGCTAAAATGTAAAAACCATTTCCAGATTCCTTAAAACCAGAGGAAGCTATATTTATAGGGTTATAAATAGAAAAACAATATAATAATTAGGAATAAGAATTGAAAAAATTTCTATTCATCTTCTGAATTTGACAGAAAGATAAGAATGCATTATACTAAACTGGAATTACACAACTGGATACCAATCAGCCATAAACTAAACAGCTGTGCTCATTTAACCAGCCAAAATAAAGAAGAAATGTGTTATATTTAAGCTCTCCCAGTCTTCTCTTAAATCGGTATGTCTAAAGCATATTTAAATTCTATCTGTTTATGTGCACAGCATACAAGTAAAATGTGCCATTCGTTTTTTTAAGAAATGCAGTTGTGGGGAAAGTCCCATCTGTGGCATTTATGACTGAAAAAACATCTTTCCATTTTACATGCAACATGAGAAAGGCAGAGAGCTTGTATTTCATGGAGATCTATTTTGTGTCTTTTGGTAACCTCCTATGAAAACAGGAGAAACAGAATCCCAAAAGAGCAATTGAGAGATCTTGATATTATGATATAAAATTGTGAGGTAAAATTTGTTATTTTTTTGGCCACAACAAAAAAAGCCTATTGAGCAAGGCTAAGACGGTTGCAATTATTGGTGTTCTTATCCAATCATTGAGTTTGACAGCTAAGAAATATATCTTGTGACATTAACTACATTTCTATAGAATTGTGCCAAAACTATCAAACGTAACCTTTCAAGTATACAATGAGAAAGAAGCACTTTAAGTTTCCTTTTCACTAATCATGGTTTCTGAATGTGCTGGCCAAGTTTTCATTTATGCTCTGCAAGTTTATTTTTACAATTCTGGCCTCTCTGGTACAAAAAACAGGAAACTTAGCAGCAGTTCAAATACCTCAGTGCTTTTAAAGGTATAATTTATGATCGTTAGGCAGGTTATAATTTGTTCCTTATTATACAATGAAACTCATTTATATATACGAAAAGAAATATTGTAACCCCCAACTGTTATCTGCATTGAAGCATTCACCTTGAGTGTTTTGGAGTGTTGTTCCTAATAGCTCAGTACTTCTGGATAATTGTTCTCCACTGGCAAGGTTCCAAGAAGACTGCGTATCAGAAACTGTCCACCCACAGGAGCTTAACTCAAATGAACAGTATGACCCTAATGGCAATGTATCTGTGGGGAAAAAAAATGTTTTAAGAACTTGACATCTAAACGTTAACGGTAACCTGCAATGAAATTAATTCTAGACATTAACAATAACCAGCCATGCAGAAAAATATATTTATTAACATTACATAAATTACATTTTGCTCTACAGATAGAGAGGCGGAACCATTTTTGATAACACGGTCTTACTGCAGAGACCTGGTCAAAACAGCCTATGTAATCGTGATAAACTCTAATGTCCCATGAGTCATTAGTCTAGCACTGCTACTGCCAATATGCCAAACTCTGCTGTTGAAAGCTGTGAAAATCAAATACAGCTTACATACTGGTAAACAACTTTGTAAGGCAACTTAGCTGCAATCCTAAAATCTACTAAAAGCACATTCTACACATTATACTGTATGGCCTCAAACTTTCAGTAGATCTAAGAAGGGGCTGGTAAATCTGTAGTAATTTTAACTCACCAACAACCTTATTGTTGATTCATGGAAACCAAATTCTTCTAACTAAACATATAAGATATTTTTTTTTACATTGATTTTGTTTAACAGTTTTGTTGGTAATGAGGGCATTTGTTTATATGTGTGTGTGTGTGTGTGTGTGTGTGTGTGTGTGTGTGTGTGTGTGTGTGTGTGTGTATGGCATAGATGGCAATAAAAACACTAGTGAATTCTCTATACTCAATGTTCTTTTTTTTCTAAGCCTCTGAAATGTATTTATCAAAATTCTGAAAATGAAGAAATGAACATTTAAATGATTCGAATTTCCAAACCTGACCCAGATATCGCATTGATATACATATTTAACGCTCAATAATGATGTAACTTTGCAGTCAATTCTGTTTACTCCATGAGAGTCAGGGGAAACACATAGTACTATTAAAATTGGGCACTGGGTAATAAGCAGAAATATGGACAAGTACCCTGTTTTGCAGCAGGTAGGACACTAAATAAATATAGAAGTAGTAGCCTAGATATATAAATGCTAGTCTGTTAATATTCTTGCCACTTCAGTCAATTTGAGCTAAAATTAATAGTATACTATTGGAAAAGATACCCATAAATGTAGCTGTAGACTTAGTATATAGCAGGTAGTTCAGACAAGTTTAAAGTCCTCTTTTTTCTCAGTAACATTTCACAGGCACAAGAGTAGTAACCTGGACTAACAGTCAATACTGAAGCCCTCAACGGCCAGGAGGTCAAAAGAGTGTAATTGGCCTTGTTTGCTGAGAAAAACAAGCATCTCTCTCTCTCTCTCTCTCTCTCTCTCTCTCTCTCTCTCTCTCTCTTTCTCTCTCTCTCTGCCATGTCTACTTGGCAACACTAGCCAACCTGCTGTACATGGAAGAGGAAATTGTTTAGCAGATAGAAATGGTCAACAACAAAATCAATAAATGGCAGAAAATAATCTAATTAAATAACTGAATTCAAAAAACATTTATCTTCAGTGATGGAATTTTTTAAAATGGTCACATTTCTGAAGCACTATTGTGCCTCAGAAATTAGATTACTATATGTATTTGTTTCTCTCTGCATTAGTGCTAAACTAACCTTACTAAAACACAGGTAAAATATATATATATATTTTTTTATAGATATAGGTTAAAGCTGGCTATGCATTCCATTTATCTGTTTGCACATTGTATATACAGTATTTGGATTTCCAGAATTTGCATTCTTTCAGGTTCAGGTTTTTGTTCCAGGTTCAAGGAGAGAAGAACTATTTAGTCGATGGAAATGGCCAATTAAAAAAATGAGTAAGTGGAAAATAAAATATATTTAAGTGAATAATTCAATTCAAGAAACATACAAAACCTCAATGTTGGACTTTTACTAAAATAAATCCCACTATTCCATATGTATATATACTATATACATTTACTATATTAACACAATTGCTAATGCATATGAAGCAAACTTATTTCAAAAGTTAATATCCATTTTCATTTGCACTGCATACGTGCAAGTGTCTGAATGCATAGGGTCAAAACACTACCTATTATCTGGAAAGTACAAGTGCAGGTGGATGCAAATGCAGTTAAACAGTTTAATAGCCAGGCAGGGAAATCCAAATCGCCATTTAAAGAAGCACTATCCAAAAACAAGCGAAAAGTGAGTGATTTGCAAATAGAGTAAATATGGGCAAGGCAATATAAAATTTATTTTTGGTTCAACAAGAAAGTAGCAATACGAAGGATCAAAGGTTCAGTAAATGTCAGCAACCACAAATGTGTGTGACCATAGTACTTTGCATCATGTGTCTGATCATGTGTTTTTCTAATTAGGCACACCTCTGTTCAATCAGTGTGAGGGAGAGTGAGAGAGGAAATTGTGAAAGTGTTCATTTTATCCATGGTTGTAGGCAGAGGTGGCTGCATGAAACTGGCACGTTTACCTGGCTGAGAGCTAACACCTACAACTTTTTTGATCCAGACATTTTTACTTCTTATACATTTGCTTATAACTGAATACTCTGACAATGCAAGCAAAGCATTTTAGGATGCATAATTCATCAATCTATTATATCCCACATTTTTAATATGGCTAATGTATGTGGCACCAAGCTTGCTAGTAACTCAGCAGACCCTCTCAAAGTGTCCCATCACTCCACTCCACACCCTTTAAGTATGCTTTCTCTTTAAAATGCAAACTGCAAACTGCCCAAGGTGATCTTACATATCTTATAAAGATTAATCACTCATAGCCCATACACTACCAAATACATTTCAATAAAATACAAAGTTGTTTCTTCTAGGACTTTTTGGGGAAGCAGTTACAGTGGGAAAGTTAGATCTTACATATTAAACTAAAAACATTTGTTCTGGTCAGAAAATGTACTATCATATAAAATCTTTTTTTTTTGATATAGCAACAGAAATCCAATTAAATAGAAAAAAAATTATTACAATAACTTGGTTGCATAAAATGTCTGGTCCTTTGAGGTTGGCAGAAGTTTATTAGTTGAATGTGTAACAAATAGTATATAATCTGTAAGATTAATCATCCATACCCTTATAAAAAAAGCAAAAAAGCACATGAAGTGAAGCCCGTGCAAGCTTCTGTTTGTTCAGGAAGTGCACTGTGTGTTTGTTTTTCAAGGGTAAGTGGAAATGTTCAATTAATAATGGGAAAAATTTAAGCAAACACTCGAGAGAGCCGACTACAAATGCTTCCACTCCCAATGGGCATTTGGAGTTAACTGCCCGGTTGTCCCAGCGCTAGAATTCCTTCAGGAACAGTTCGCAAAAGGCCTCTGGCACAACCTTGTGTGCCTGCGTGGGACTTGGCCATCATTTTAGAGGCCCTATCAGAGCCTCCCTTCAAGCCTTCTCACAGTCAAGACTGTATTTCTCCTGGTCATTTCCTTTCTTAAGAGAGTGGGGGGATCTTTAGGCCCTCTCTGTGGCCCCCTTGTTCCAGTGCCTTTCTTTACCCTAGATCAGGGTATGTTACTAAGGTACACTTGGTCGGCCCATGACCTGTTATGCTCCAGGCACAACTGTATCACTGGAAATATACGTCCACAGAAAGAGTCTGTGGAGAAAGTAGGAGCAGCTGTTCGTCTGCTATGGCCCTTCAAGGAGAGGTCTCCCTGCAAACAAGCTGACGCTCAGCAGATGAATTGTGGGTGCTATTTCATCCTCCTACGAGTCCTTTGGTCACCCCGCTCCTTTCGGGGTCAGAGCTTACTCGAACCGGAGTGTGGTAGCCTCTAAAATTTGATCCTCTGGAGTTTCTCTCCAAGACATTTGTAACACTGCAGGCTGGTCCACCCTGCTGACCTATACCAGGTTTTATAGCCTCGACCCCAGTGCCACTCCTGGCCCCTCTTGTCCTTCGACCTAGCTCTGCTCTTTCACACCTGGAGATGATCTTCTGCTTCTGCAACCTCTAACGCAATGCTGGCAGCACTAATGCGTCTTTGGTTTGAAGCAAGCTTCTGCACCTGACGCACAACATGAGGACTCAACTTCTTTGATGGACCCTTTCAAGACCTGTTCCTAGTGGAACCCATCTTGGAAAACCTTTGTGTGACAGCAAGCGGAGCACAGTCAGCTGCAAAAGAGGACACGTAACCTTTCACGGTAGAAGGAGACAACCCTGAGGTGACCTGCTCCTGAAGGAACTCCAGTAAATCGGCTCCATAACTCAGAGCTGGGGCTGCGCCTACCAAGCAGGCCCCTGTGAGCGAAAATGGAGGTTGCGCAGGAGTTGGTGCCGACTGTTTTTTAGACTCCAAAAAAACTTGTTGATGACCGCACCCACAGCGTCACTGAACAAGCCAGAAGGGGCAATTGGGGCATTCAGCAGGAAGGTGCTGTCCCTGCCCTGTCTGACAGGGTGAGCCACAGATGCTTTTCTGTGGCTACTAGGGCTGACATAAAGTGACCAATAGTCTCTTTGGTGGTTTTAAGAGCTTCCCCCCTCATTCAACTACCGCAGCAGGTCAGCCCGGTATGCCTGCAACACAGCCATGGTGTGAAGGCAGCTGGCAGCCTGACCTGCTGCTTCGTAAACATTAAGGGACAATGCTGCACCTGGGGAGAGATAACCAGCTAGCATCTCTTCAACCTGGGTCATCGCTTTGTAACTGCTCTCTTTGAACCCCCCTCATCATAAAGGGAGATATAAAGGGTGAAATATGTGCCAAATATAAGTTGATCCATGATCTGGACAACTCAGTGTGCACAGCGCTCCCTCTACTGGAGAAAGAAACCAACAAACGGCGTGCTTCCTAAAGCAAAAGAGTGCGCTGGATCCTCTTCGGGGCCAGAGCCGTGAGGGAAAGCGCCCTCCTCGAAGAGTGCTTTCATGGACATGCAGCTGCAATGCAAACAGTTGACTCCCTCGAGAGCCCACTGAGCATGCTCCTGCATGCTCCTCCTCTCCCAAGCAAGCTAAACACACACACAAAGCGCTTCCTGAACAAAGAGAAGCTAGCGTCGGCGCCACCGCATGCGCGTTTTATAGCTTCATAGTATGACGCCATCCCGTCGGTGACATCGCACCTCTCCGTTAGACACATGTGCTGATACTAATTATCATCATTATTATTAGCGTTATTATATTAATAATAACGATAATAACAATAATGCTGTAAGTACAGTAATGTGGATTTTTCCAAAAGGAGTAAAGAGACTTCTCAGGTCGTCACACACATGATTTACTACTTTGCTCCTTCTCATATATATATATATATATATATATATATATATATATATAGATCAAAAGCAGCTAGTTTGACATTTTCAATGGTACAAATGCATAGGCTATGGTAGGGTATAACCTTTCACATTGATTTGCTACACGCCAGGGTACAGAACAGATGTTACGCAATCAAATGTTGTCCAAAGTCTACACTGACCTTTGAAAGCTTTTAAAAGCACTGTCCAACTCACCACAAATGAGTCCTTCATCCTCGCCTAGAGGACAATCACTGTGAAAATCACACACTTTGCTTTTATCTATACAGCCACCCAAATCACAACGAACAGCTGAGTTCTCATCACAGTCTGGCACACTCTCCTCCAAAACTGTGCTTTCTAAGGAGATGCAGAGGGAGATACAGAAGAGATTTATCAAAGAAAAAATATGCATGAATTAAAATACATGAATATTAATAAGATTTGTGTAATCATCTACATTTAGAGGAATGTAACCAATATTTCCTTAGTTTTAGATGATCAGAAGTTTAAGTGTATACTTATCTTAGCTACCAACCAAATGCCAAAGCAAATGCAAAAACTGTAGCTGCAGTGTAATGACTAATTTCACATTTTATTTCACATATCATAAAACACTCACCCTTGTTACAGTCCATCAGCTCCAATGAATCAATGGCCAATAGTCCAAGATCTTGACCACTACAAGAAGTGTACTGCACTATTATGTGGAAAGGCTGGTCAATTTTCCCTATTGATACCCACAATACCTCCCAAGATGCCCTGTGCCAAAATCAAAACAAAACAAAACAAAACAAGACAATGTTTACATAAATACAAATGTTCTTATACCTTTGGCATATTTGTTTTTCACCCACTGAAATGTTAATTTCAAACAAAATGATTTCTTTGTATTGTATCAAGAAATTCAATTAAATTTTAACATAATCAGTAACATCAGTACTGTAATTTGCAAACCTGTGGATCATTGGAAACTGTTCTTGAAAACCGTCCAGATCATTTAATACCATTTAGAGTCTCAGACAACATGTGATTTCACTACAACATCTTTCGAATATCCTGTTTAATTATTTGTATGTAAGTGAATGTAAATAATTGCAGTATATAATGTTTTAGCTGCATTAAATGTTGCAAAAAGCCTTGTTTTCTTGGTCCATCATCCATTATCAGGATTTTATACCAGTTTTATACACAATAATATCCCAACACTGAATAAGCCAGACCAAGACCTGCTCCCATTTGTAAAGATTTGACTATTTATAAAAAAAATTACCTTTAGTATTACTTTAGCTTTTTTAAGTTTTTTCCCTGGATTGTAACACAACATAACCTTTCCCATTATGTTTTGACTTCAGTGTGTACATCAACTAAATCTGATTTGTGTGATGGAGAACTGAATACTCTCAGGCACTGGGCCATACAAACCCCAAGTGATGTCTCTAATCCTAACCAGACAGTGTGTGTATAAGAGTATTGGCTCCATTATGATCGTCCTGCCTTTTTTCCATATTGCATTGCATCACAGCCCGTTTCAAGCCATCTGTCTAATCCAATTACAAAGACATATTGTGATCTACTTTTAGAAACAAAATGCATTCATTCATCTTGGACTAGCTTCAGCTAACCTAGAGAAATCAATACTGAGCACTTTTCCATAACAAGAATTCAGATGACATTTTGTTTAATATATTTGCAGAACATTGGTTACATGTGACACTACTAATATGCAAAGCATGTCGGTGTTCTGTTCATTTTTGCTAATAGTTCTCTCATACTGAAATCCCTTTGTAAAAGTCTAAAAATCAAATCAGCAACAGTAATGAAAAGCCAGTGACAGATCAGGAGCTAGTGGGCCGGTGGCCAGAGCAAAGCAAAGTTTTATGCCAGATTTCCCAACGTGCAAATGCTATAGTTAAACACACTACATCTACTCTATCAGCATGAGCTGATTTCCTTATTCAGTTTAAAACTGACTGTTAGATTTACAGTGTTCAAAAAGCCACTTTTCCCTAAAAACAACAACAAAAAAAACAATATATCAAGCAACTTAAAAATTGGGTGTGCATTTAAAATGAATGTAATACAATAAAAAGGAATACACATAAGGCCAAAACAGATTAGCACATTATTAATCGACCAAACATTAAAACTACCCACTTCATATTGTATAAGTCTCAATTTTGTAGCCAAAACAATACTAACCCACCAAGGCATTGCCTCAACTAGAGTAATGATGCTTTGTCGTATCTGGCACTAAAATGTTAGCAGCAGGTCCTTTAAATCCTGTAAATTGTGAGGTGGATCAGATTTATTGGTCCAGCAGATCCTACAGATGCTTGATCGGATTGAGATCTGGGAAAGTTTGACAACATTTGAAATCTTTGTCATGTTCCTCAAACCATTCCTGAACAATTTTTCAAATAAGCCACTGTCATTTGGGAAAAGTGTGGCCATGATGGAGTACGTATTTGGCCAGCAAAAGTACAAAGTACTCCCCCCCACACATTATTGTATCTTAAGTGCTCATGAAAAACAATCAGTTGTCAGGTGGACTTTACTTTAGCCACTTTTGGTATGCACTAAATACTGGAAATACCCAAGTTTTCTAGCCATTACAGTTCAGCCCTTGTCAAAGTTAATTCTGCCTCCAACACACTAACTCTGAGAACTGACTGCCCACTTTCTGCACAATAAATCCCAACCTTTGACAGATAAAACTGCAACAAGATACCTGTTTGTGGTTTTAAAAGTCACATTGGCTGGTGTTATTAAGGACTTAGACAGAAAACAAATAATATAACCACAAAATAAGAGGAAAAAACCCCACCTCCACTGACATGCTCAGAAAATAACCAACATTACTACTGAACATTTACAGTAAGTAACACAGGGACAGGATAACTATGATGTTATGATTTTCAATCCCACTTTTATATCTGGTTATTCTCTAGGTTTCTTTTCTTTATGCTGTACCATTTTAGAATGTTTATCTGTGTGTTTTTTCCTGTTGCCTCTGGCTTGGTCAGTAGGGACCCAGATCAATATATCGACGAATGTAAAGCTGCTTTATTACTGTTGTTAAAACTGCTATTAAAAAAAAATAAACTGAATGACAACATTTCTTTTGTTGTGTATCCCAACAGCAATATACTGTAAGGCCAAGTTATTCTAGAAGCCACCATCAAAAAAAACATGAGATCTTTCTCTAACCTAGTGTCGTCTTTTTCCCTGTTGACAGGGGTAAGTGAGTTGATGACAGCAGAATCTGTGAGTCTAATGGAGACGGACAAGTTTCCTGTTCTCGGTTCTGGCTGGAAGCAAGCCAAATGAAGACGACACCTTGGGCCACTGCTTAGAACTACAGGACTTGCAATGTGAAATGTGCAAATCCCATAACCCCACAGGGCAGAGCCAGGCCTCAGAACCAGGAAGTGGCCTTTGGGAAAGAAAGGAGAAGTGTGGTTTCTTGTGATTAGTACACTTATGAGTGGAAACATCACCTCATTCTCTTCGGAAAAGCATAAAATGATGTCCTAAATATTGCATCATAGACAATACAAAAATAAATAAATAAATTTTTTTGTAAACAGATATAGTATGTCCGTACTACATTTCTACATTAGGAACACTGGAATTTATATCATTCTTAATCCATCAAATCCAAATAGAGAAATTACTATGAATTGGAAAATGTCATTCTTTTTTTATATACTTTAATAATACATTATTTACGTTTAGGAAAGTTAATGCAAGTTAATAAAAAAAACATTCTTATATTATTATTACGTAAGTATAATGGTGATAGTGTTAAATAAATGCTATATAGCTACTAAAAAAATTTAAACAACAGCATGAAATTGTAAAAAAAAAAAAACATTCATGTAAATACCTTTAGAATCTCCATTAGAATGATCTGTGATTAGTTGGACACCCCGATGGCCGGCCCAGTGCTGCTCAGGCGATGTGACATACCAGTCTCCATAAGCACTGTGATTGGACATGCTCCAGGAACATGGAGATTCAAAATCGCAGGATGTAAAGACTGTGGGTAAAAAAAAAAACTACATAATCCTTAATGCATTTTCACATTTTTTTCCCTAAAGTTTAGGATGGCTGAAAAAGCTAAATAACTGCTTACAAGAAAATCTGTGTTAGATTTAAGAGCGTATACCTTCACACACCAAATCAAAGCAAATATAGGCTTACTCTATGTTTAAGATTTAAAGAATCATATTAGTATTCCATCAAATGCTTTGGTTTAGCAAAATAAGAATAGTGCTTTATAGTAAAATAACACAGCAATCATTAAACAATTTCCTGGCACAATTTACAGTTAAAAGTCTGTAAATACAAAGAGCTATTTCAATTTAAAAACACTGCAAACACTATGTCACTGGCAAATATTCAAGAAAATTATGGGTTCAGAAAAAGCTGGACTTTGGGATTTTTATGTATCCACAGTATATAATACTATAATACTAAATCTTTTGTGCCTGGTGCAATATAACAGGTTGGAAAAACTATACAGAAAGAAAAAAGACCTCCAGCCATGCCACTAACCATACATTCCACACTGAGACCATTAACATCAACCATGCTTACATGTCTGACAGGGGGTCATGATGATTCAGCCTCTCAAATCATTCCAAATGTTGGGACAATTCCTGCCTTCAATATACTAAACATTACCAACACTTATGTTTCCAGGACCCAGCCAGCACCATCCTCTTTTCAACCCAGCCCTCTTAAATTCTACAGTGTGTGTCGGAAATATGGTTTAATCAAATGTATGTTTTATTAGGAAGTCACAAAAAAATTCATTAAAATCACTGCTACATGTGGGGTTTGTAAAAAGAATATTTTGGCAGAAAATCATTCCAAAGCATCAAAAATCCACCACCTAAATATTTAATTTCCTTGCTTCTATTGCATCGAATAGTTGATTCTTAAACTTTACAACCACAATAGTGCAAAGTTTTATTTGTTACTATCATATCATTCTGTGCATGCTGTTGCAGAGAACCTCAAAATAAATTACTGTAATAAACTACATATCAACATTAGTCTTTTTTCAGCCACAGTTGTATTAAGTGCACATCCCTTACATAAAATGAGATGATGTTTGGTTCTTGTGCATTAAAAAAACTTTACTTTACTTTATGTATCAACCAGCACACAGAGAAAATACAAAAGGGTTCCCTGGTGGTTTAGTGGTTAGGATGCGGCCCAGGTTCGATTCCCAGTCAGGTAACCAAACCCAGGGTTGCACAAGCCAGTGCACTCTTAGTGTCAGATAAATGGGCAGGGTTGCGTTAGAAAGTTCATCCAGCGTAAAAATGTGCCAAATCGAACATGCGGATCACGAATATGGATGATCTGCTGTGGCGACCCCTAATGGGAGAAGCCGAAAAAAAGTTAACACAAAGAAAATGCAAAGGTCAAACCATAAGCTTCATGCAGAGATACACTACTAAAAATTTAGCATGTCAAGTAAGTATATTTAATATTTTTTTCATTCATTCCATTTCCTGTATTACAAGTAAATACTGCAATAATAGTTTTGGAAAGATGGAGCTTAAAAGGCACTGCCAAGCAGAATTAACACAACAGTAGTTTTTATTGTTCGAAAGAAAATAGCTTAGTATTTCTGTTTGCAAACAAAATAATAGAATTTGTATAAAGCACAGTTATTAAGCAATGGCATGGGGAATAAGTTCCAAATGTACCCTCTGCAGGCCCCCAATCACCCCCCAGGGAAGCCTGAAAACAACAATAGGCACTGTACATCGTGTATACTCCTGTGGAAAATGCTCCAAAGTCAAAAGAAAAAGTCAAAATTTCAAGCGTTTTAATAATCAACAAATAAATAGTCAAACAATGAACATGAACTAAAAATATAGATAGTATAGATCAATCATTAAACATCTATTGAAATGAGGGTAGGTTTTTTGTAACTGGGATGGGGCTTTATTCAAAGCATTTTGTTATTTTAAGAAATGTATTCTGCCGTTCAGAGCCCATTGACAAAATGGAAAGTTTGAATGGTTTTACCCTTTTATGCAAGATCAAACTGAGCTGACTTTCACACATCAGAACAGTTTCCTGTGGATAGATCCAGGGCATCAGCCGATACAGGCATATTCTCAGCCTGGTTTGAGATGCTAAAAAAAGAAATTAATCTCACAGATGTCATAATATAACCCCTAAATATCAGTAGAGCTCAATCCTCAGGAAACGTCCTGCCTGGTTTCAAGAGGATGTAAAAATGTGTACCAGAGTATGAGTTTAATTGGGAGGGAACAAAAAACCCTCTATGTCACTGAGAAGTCTATGGACACATTCTACCCCTACACCTTTTCTACAGAGGGGAAAACATTTGTACAGCTGTTGGGTATGCAAAGACATACCATGGTTAAAGAAGATTTGACTATACCACAAACCTCTTCCTAAATGTATCTCAGTCCCTCAATAAAAATCACAATATTTGCCATACATCCCATTTATCCCTGAGACTTGAAGTGAAAGCAAAAGAAAATAACATGTAATAACAAAAAATAAAACCGTGGCAAATGAAACTCTGATGCCATGTTTGTGTCAGCAAAACCAACATAAGGAAGGAGGATTTTCCACAGAAAATAAAAGAGGACTGGGCATTGCCTTCAGGCCTACAACCTTATAAATGGATTTAAAAGCCCAGAGTTGTATCTCTTTGACCCAAAGCATGTCATAAAAATGACAGAGAGCAACACACTATTTTCCATAACACTTGAGCCTACTGAAGAACCATTCACCAGACCTCCAGACATACAATTCTCCACACATCCTGCTGTGCCACTTATTATGCCTCTAGTCAAAACCATAAATAGAAACCATGAATAGAACAATTAGCTTTAAGTAGATAAACACTACCAAACGTTAAGTCTGTCGAGTAAGCACATTGAATAGTTCCCCATTCATTTTACATCCTTCTACACGTACATACAGCAATAATAGTTCATTTTTAGAGAGATGGAGCTTAAATGGCACTACGCTTCAAGACGATTCACCAACCAAAACTACCACAAATTTTATATATTTGAATGAAAATGACTGCATGAAATCTTCATCTCCAACTTCTTCTTCTGAAATGTAAATAGTCTGTTACTTGTCTGTGAGCTGTTCTACATTATATGTTTTTCGTGTTAAGCCTTAATAGTTCAGGTGGTTAAAGAAATGAGTATTAGGAAAATGAAAGAGTTTTTCTTCAATCCTTTCTTTTTAACTGAATAAATCTGGTGCTGCTTTTAATGATTTGAAAGCAATAAAAATGTGACGTTTGTAAATAAATCATGATGTGGACTTATTTGAAACACACGTAAGCTTAAATGCTTCTATAGACCCATCATTGCCTCAAAACAGATTTTGATGGGTTAAAAAGGGGGGCCTCTCACAGGAGGATGCAGCCGAAGGCTTGTGGACACATGACCATCACCCCAATATTTGCTATCTTAACATCCCATTCCTCATTTATTCCCACTTTTGCGGGAATCTTCTCGGAAGGCTTTCCACTAAATTTGGGAATTTGTATTTATTGTATTCATTAATCCACAACAGCTTAAGTGAGGTGAGGCAGGGATGTCAGCTATTGAGGCCTGGGGTACAATTCAGCAAATAATGCCTTTTTTGTTCTTCCAACTTTGTGGTAATAGTTTGGGGAAGACCCACATATTAATGTCAAGGTCAGGTCTTCAACTCCTATTCGGAAAGAAAATGAAACCCTATTGGTAATTGAAGGAGTAAAAAATGCTATTCATCTGCCACTTTTTCCTTCATGCAGGGCATTCCAAAAAAGTAAAACTAAAAACAGCTTATCAGGAAAAAGTGTGTTCATTCTAATAACAAAGTAAAGGGGACGTTAGTAGCATTTTTGCTCTCAAAGACATGTGATTGATGAGGAAAGGCCATGCAAGTAAAGGGTGTCCTATGACACCGAAAAGTAGCCAGGCTGCAACAATAAATCACTGAGTTTCTGGATTTGTGTAATTCTTGAATTGACATTTGCTTGTAGAAGTAAAATTGCAAGGCATTAAAAAAAAGGAGATATTTTTTATTATTTATATTTTTTTTCCTTCACACAATCTTGATCTTGTTGTTGGTTAATTAAAAACAGGAGTGGAAAAGAGGTCTGTGTTTTACCTTGGTTTGCTTCAGCTGAACTGATATGATGAGGATTTGAATGCTTTGGAAAACTTGCATCAACGGTTCTATCCAAGAGAGCACAACAGATCCTGATCACTGTGGAGAGAGAGAGAGAGAGAGAGAGAGAGAGAGAGAGAGAGAGAGAGAGAGAGAGAGAGAGAGAGAGAGAGGTGGAAATTTTTATCTTTTTTCATCAAAGCCACATATTGACAATTTATCCTTTTTTTATATAACTGCTAATAAATCAACAACAAGAACAATCTAACCTAGATTTTTTGTTTTTACTTGAAAAAGTCCCACTGTTCATCTGTCATTTCCACCACTGTAAACTTTTTAGAGAATGCAAGTGACAGTGAATCTGAGCTATGAAAAAAAGCACTAAGGACAAAACTCCTGGGAGTTAAATTCATTATTAAGACGAGATACATGTGCAAGTCTAGAAAGAAAGGCAGAATTCTTCCCACCTCTGATTGGTCACCTCTGGCACATTTGTGCCCTGAAAATATCTTGTTCCACTTCTCTAGTTACTGTGATGCAACCATAACCAAATTAGTGCATCTAGTATGTTTTGAAGGGCACTTGTAAAAGCAGAATATTTACAGCAGGTTTCTTCTGATAACATCAGCTCAAGTGCTGTACAACGGACCTATTAAGGCATTACAGCACCACTAAGCGCACTACATAAGGCAAGAGTCTACAGCTGGCAAAGGGCCTGAGTAGTTACAGGTTTCTTTTCCAGCCAAACAGAAATCAAACCTAATAACTATTCAAAGACCAAGATGTAATGAATTAAACAAATAGAATCAGATGTTGTCCTGATTTGTTTGAAAAATATATGAAGCCACACTGACCCTTTGCAAGTAATACCTTCCATGTAGGATTGGGTAATATCTTATTCAACATACTTTATGTTGTCCAAAAGCGCTCATACAAGCACATCCGCATATCACTGTTGCCATATCAACAACCGATATGTTTACCGGATAATAAACTACTTAATTAATAACCATTAACTACAATCTATGACTTTTTTATAAATCATAGAAATGGTGGTGTAAACTAGTGGGGCAACCATTGGTTATACCTATTATAGCTTTATTACTTACTGAATATTGTGTCCATAATCAGACACTATATAACATGTTACACCAGCAAATTACTCTTGTTCTGGAACAGAAATATACTATGCTGTGTGTAATTGTATCAGGATGCACCATAGCCCCTTGGCCTTAAAACATGTCTCAGCTTTCCAAGCACCATTAACTTTTCCAAGCTGTAATTAAATTTACAACTATCGTAGTCAATTGTTTTTGTAGACAGCTGTATTTTGTTTATAAGGTAACCGCGTTGAACATTCCTTGGTCCGTATGTTTGCTTTTAATTATTCCTTTACATTAGGATTCAATTCAGTTAATTTTTATTTGTATAGCGCTTTTAACAATGAACATTGTCTCAAAGCAGCTTTACACAGATAATGCGGTGATAAAGAATGAATACGATTTATATATTATTTATAAGGGTACGTTTGTCCCTAATCAGCAAGCCGGTGGCGATTGCAGCAAGGAAGAACTTCCCAAGATGGCATAAAGAAGAAATCTTGAGAGGAACCAGACAATTTGAAATGGTGCCCATTTTAACAATAAAAGAAAAAAAAATTGATCGTTTTGTAATAAAAATTGTAAATAATTATATTTGCAAATTTTTAAATTGACAACCAGAGAAATGGTGTGTAGCCTTTTGCCTTTCAAAAATGTAAAAAGCAGAAAAGTGACTAATTGATGCAACCACAAGTGTACTAGTGGTTAATAAATTCATTGTAGCATTATAAATTAATACTAAATCTTGAAGCAAAAAATGAGCCACAGACTCACATCTACAAACATGTGCGTTCACAGATTGTCAGGATTATGCTATCTTACCCATTATTCACATCACCTGATCCTGGCACTTCTTTTGGGTTAATTATCACTTTTATATAATCTCACTAATTTGCACTACACAATATTTCAAGTCTGTCTTTCCATGGTTGTCGTTGCTAGTTGTTGACAGTCCAACATCACGTTTTAAATTATGGTCTTTGTTTTCTTGTCAAGTTATTTTGTGTTTGTGTTTTCACACTGCACTATTAATTAAAGTCTGAAAGTTCATTTGCCTTGTGTCTCATTACATGACGTGCACACGCAAGCACACCCACAAACACACAAGCGTATCCTACTGATCACGTCCCTGACTCCCAACACAAGACAATGAGACATTGAGCGTTGCCCTCTAAGAACGATCAACGAATTCTAGGCTGAACACTTGAAAAAGATACATGTTTACATTTATTCCAAAGATCCCCCTTACCCTTTAATCATAATGTTTAGCAAAAAAATTGAGAAATAACTAGATAAAAAATGGAGAAAAGCATTAGAGAAAGTCACAAGTAAATGCCACAAACTTACCGACATGTTGAGATAGCAAGCAAACCCAAATAATTGCAATAAAACAATTTGGAGCACGGAGTGTAGCAACGCATAATACGCACTAATCAAGCAATAGCTGATCATGTTGTCTGACACGTCATAGATGATCACAGTAGATACTCTACTGCGTTAAAATATAAGCTCATACAATTTTCAGGCACCCCATTTTTCCTTTTTTTTCCATTTTTACTTTTAGCTTAGTAGGGCATTGCCTGGTTTCATATTTGGATTAATATAATTCACCACATTGCATGGGAATTTTTAACTGACTAATTTGTTAGTTTTAAAATGATTAGATATTATTTATTTTTAAATAGCTAGTGGCCTTTGATTTATGTATGTCAATAAACTCTAAAAGAAATTAGGGTAAAAATAACAGGCAAGCATTACCTGCTGACACAAGGATGTAACTCAGAATTGTCTTGGTCAGATTATAATTTTGACAGTGTGTTCATTTGACATAAGCTATAACTTTATATATTTTTATTGACTGGTTTTTGTCTGCATATATTGCGTTTATGTTGGTGTCTACTGCTGAATTTTGTAATTGTGGACATCTAATTGAGTGAGTTGCCACATAATATATAATCCACTAAAATCCACTGTCTCACTGATATTCCATAAGTGGCTTAAAAGATGCAGCTTGCTTGTTAAAATAACATAAAAATATCTATTTAAATGAAAGCAGATTCCAAACTGGGTACTTATGAGAAATTTTATAAGACATTTACAGCATTTATTCATTTTTCAATAAAGTCAGAACCACAATAGTTTCAATAACTAATTTGCTTACATGTTGTTAAAGACAAGCTAAACCATCTAAGTTAAACAATAAAATATACTAAATAAAAATACTGCGTGCAGGTACAAAGAAAGTTTTAGCAAAAGAATGGTGTGAATTTCTGGATTAAATGAGCGAAACACACACACACACACACACACACATACACACACACACACACACACACACACACACACACACACACACACACACACACACACACACACACTCACACACACACCTCTACAACAGAGCTGTAAAGTATTTGGTGTGTAAATCTTAATACTGATTATAGGAATAAGATGGAGATCCACTACTGGCAGAGAAGGGAATGGTGCAAGGCAGTCATTATGAACACTGATATAAAGAAAGTGCCAAAAAGAAAGGATTTAATTTGGAATTTATAGTGAATTATATATGTAAATTTTACCTGGAAATTGTGTTTTTACCACCTTGTGATTTTAGTGATCTGCCTGGAAAATTGGTAAAAATACACAAGACTATAAAGATAAACATCCTAAATGAATTCATTCTGGTCTGTAACCAGCTCAAACACTGACAGGGACACAGCCTACTTGACCCCCCTCACACCAAGTGTATTGTTAAGTTGTGGGTAGAAAAGTTTAGCACACAATATCATCAAGGGCTCTTCACGACCCAGTCACAAACTCTTCAACCTCGTTCCATCCAGAAGGAGATAGGAACATTCGCCCCAGAACCAGCAGTATCATCACCCTAATGAACTCCACACTGCATCGTTAGGACACTGATTACTAATCAGCACATTTACAGGCACATGTTGTATCTTTTACACATCTTGCACATATTTTTTTCTTTTCATTTTCACTTATAGTATTTTGTATTTTCTAAACAGCTTCTGTGCATTTGTTTTTACTGTTCATAGCCTTTTTATTTATTTGTTGTACATATATTTACATTTTTATTTGCATTCTGATAGATTGCTGTGAACCTGTACTATGTAATGGCATTGAAGTTGTTATCTATCTATGTATCAATGTGACGGGAATACTGTATGCAAAAACAGAGAAACATTAAATAACAGAAATAATAAATAAAAACATATATAGAATCATTAGCTGATCAGCAAAACCAACAACAATACTCAGGGAAGGACAATCGTAAGAGAATCTCTGAGGCGCAAGGTAAAATACAGTACATGTACTAAGTATATGTGCAAATTACGGGTGACAAGGAACTGGTGTGTGTGATTACTGGCATGACAGAGCTATGTGATGAAATTGGTAACTATAAACACCCCAGTAAAGCAGAATGTCAGTTTTTGCATATAACTGTACTTCTACTTAAAATAGACATACTTTAATGTCTGAGAAAATGTTTTTTCCCCCAACCCAAATAACCAGTTTGCTGAACAATCACATTGCTGTGTGTCTGATTTCCCCCCCTGGACAACCCCATAGAGACGATTTAGTAACCCGAATACAGTACAGCAATTCATTAACAAAATGAACACAATAAATATAATTGTTTGTTCAGGCACAGAAAAATGTTGCACAATCTAAGGACAATTGTTCCTGAATGACAGCCTAAGTGATTTTCTTTCCTATTTTGCCTGCTGGGCTCATTATTTCTTAGTTGGACTGCTCATGGCAGACATGCATCAGCATGATGTCATTTAATTACACATGTCTACTGCTATTGTTTAATTTTTCTCCTTCTTTAGAAATGATTGCTGAATTTTTGTACTGTTGAGAATAACGTAAAAGAAATCTATCATGAAGGCTGTCATGAAGTACTTTTCTGCAAGTGGGAATACCATTTCCTAAAACAAAATTTCATTTCAAAGCAATTATACAGCATATTATGACAAGTCACAGTTCTATCTGATTGGTTGCCTGATTGACTCAAATTAGAGAAAAGTTCACTGTAATTAAAAAAAAAATGTGCTCATTAATTACATTTTTTAAACACTTATTCAACAAGTCTCCAGTTTTATTAAGTTTTATATCACAAAAGAGTCTTTTATACACCGACCAGAGAAAGAGTACGTTTTAGGTACTGTATTATTAGTGAGATTAAAAAATCATATATCGGCCATCGGCTGCCCTGATTTCAAAATATGGGCATTGACATCATCCAGATAAAAACCCATATCGGTCGACCTGTATTCATAATATTTTGCCTGATTGGTGCTTACAAAAAAGGCTGGTGAATGATATATGAATGGCTATATTTGCAATAATAAAAGTGGCATACAGTGTAACTACAAAATGTTTTTAAAAAAAAATGTAATCTAAAAATATAATTACAGCCAAATCACTTACATATGAAACATTTCTGGACATTTTGCAATAAAAAAAAAAAATCAACCACTGCAAGGTAATAACACACTAGACAGCTGTAGCTTGTTTTCCTATAACAGCATGCTCTGGTGTGTTTCATTCCTTACATAAACAATATTATTACTTACCTCAATTTCACAGTGTGGGCCAAAAACATAACAATCTTAACCAGAAATAGAAGATAATGGCAGTATTTCATAGTTTGCTGTCTATTCTGAGCTTCGGGCTATCAAATGAAATCGATAAATCTATCCACTAATGAAAGGAAGGTAATCTCTGGTGTTAATAATAGGCAGAATGAAGTGGATGATCCTGATTGAAATAGACAAATGATTGATTTAGAAACAATATTTAATAGTCTACTAAATAAAGAAGAAACCAAAATATACTGACATTTCATCCCTCAGTGAGCATCCTGTGACCACACAGCATGTGATCTGCCTTCCAATGCACAATGATAAATTATAATTAGCAGAAGAAGGGCAGATTTAACAGTTGGCTATTATGTTTGAGAAGTTTAATATCTCCATCCCCAAACAATCATATATTCTCTTGTTGATAAGAATTTCTGGCAATTTCACAAAAATTAACGAAAATTAAATAATACATGATTGAGAACATCTCTAGTTTACGAATGTAACCTTAGTTCCCTGAGGGAACGAGACGCTGCGTCACAATGCTTTAGGAATGCTTCCGCGTTGTGTACGCTCTGAATCATGTGTAATTTGGCCAACGTGCGACATCACCAGCGGGGTGACATCGCGGCCAGGAAGCTACAAAATGCACATGCAGTGGACCCAATGCTAGCTTCTTAAAATGAGATGGGAAGCCGGCAGGGATGCAGGGAATGTGGTTCGGAGATGTAGTGCCTCATTTTCTCAGGGAACTAAGGTTACATACGTTTTACATATGATGTTTTAATCAGTCTACACTGGCTTCCAATTCAATCTTGCATTGATTATAAAATACTACTACTGATGTATAAAGCACTTAACGGTCTCACGCTGCAGTATCTGAGTGAACTTCTGTACCAATATGATCCTCCATGCCTACTTAGATCAAAAGGTGCAGGCTATTTGTTGGTACCTCAAATAATGAGGACTACAGCAGGGGGCAGATCTTTCTTTTATAAAGCCCACAGTTATGGAACAGCCTTCCAATCAGTGTTCAGGACTTAGTCTCAGTGTTCAAGTTGAGGCTTAAAACATTAATCTATTTAGTCAAGTCTTTTATCAGTAGATTTTTCTTAGATAAAGGAGCAGATCTGGCGGGATCATGAATATAGAGTGTTAGATAAACTGGAATATTTGTATGCTGTCATTCCCTCACTCTCATACATTCACTCATTTTTGTTGACGGTGGTGTGGTAAGTCGTCTCTTATCCCAGAGGTCCTATATATATATATATATATAAGGAGCAGATCTGGCGGGATCATGAATATAGAGTGTTAGATAAACTGGAATATTTGTATGCTGTCATTCCCTCACTCTCATACATTCACTCATTTTTGTTGACGGTGGTGTGGTAAGTCGTCTCTTATCCCAGAGGTCCTATATATAAGTCAGTGCCGTTTATATTCCACCTCAAGCGGACACGGACACTGCAGTATGGGACTTACATGAGTCACTAATGCAACATCAAACACAGCATCGGGACGCTGCGCTCATTGTGGTCGGAGATTTCAACAGTGCCAACCTCAAGCGCGCACTCCCGAACTTTTACCAGCACATCACCTGCCCCACCAGGGGCGAAAGAACACTGGACCACTGCTACACAACACTTAAGAACGGCTACAAGGCACAATCACGTCCACCGTTTGGGAAATCGGACCATGCCGCCATCTTCCTCATGCCTGTTTACAAACAAAGGCTGAAACAGGAAGCTCCGGTTCAGAGGGAGGTCACGCGCTGGACTGACCAATCGGTGGCCGCTCTGCAGGACGCTTTGGATGACGCAGACTGGGACATGTTTCGGCGCAGCTCTGATGACGTCAACATGTTTACGGAAGCGGTTGTGGGATTCATCGGGAAACTAACGGATGATATGGTGCAAAAAACCACTATCCGAACGTTTCCCAACCAGAAGCCGTGGGTGGATAAAACTATCCGCGACGCTCTAAGATCCCGCTCCGCTGCCTACAACACGGGGCTCGCCACCGGGGACATGGATGAATACAAGGCTGCGTCTTACAGTGTTCGCAGAGCGGTGAAGGATGCAAAGCGGCGCTACGGGAGTAAACTAGAGTCACAGTTCCAACAAGGTGGCTCTAGAAGCCTGTGGCAGGGACTAAGGACAATAACGGACTATAAAACACCATCTTCCAGAATGGTGAATGCGGACGCTTCTCTGGCAGATGAGCTAAACACCTTCTACGCTCGTTTCAAGGCTGCTGCTAACCATGCTAGCGGCGCTAGCGGCACAACCAGCGTGCACGCCGAGAGAGCCGGAGAGGTAAACACATTCACCATCTCGGAGCATGACGTGAGGAGGGCATTCAAGAGAGTGAATACCAGGAAGGCAGCAGGACCAGATGGAATCACAGGTCGGGTTCTGAAAGCCTGCGCTGACCAGCTAGCACCGGTGTTCACTGAGATATTCAACCTCTCTCTGGAACAGGCTGTTGTCCCCTCATGCTTCAAACAGTCCACTATTGTCCCTGTCCCAAAGAAACCCCAGCCTGCCTGCCTCAACGACTACCGCCCTGTAGCTCTGACCTCAGTAGTGATGAAGTGCTTTGAGAGACTGGTCAGAGACTTCATCACTGCCTCACTACCGGACACACTGGACCCATTACAGTTTGCGTACCGTCAGAACCGTTCGACTGAGGACGCAATTGCACATCTTCTCCACACTACAAACAGCCACCTGGACCAAAGAAATGGGAATTACACAAAGATGTTGTTCGTGGACTACAGTTCAGCGTTCAACACCATAATTCCCTCCACGCTCACCTCTAAGTTGGAGGTCCTGGGACTCAGCCTGCCGCTGTGTCAATGGATCTCAAACTTTCTGACGGACAGACCACAAGCTGTAGACCAAAGAAATGGGAATTACACAAAGATGTTGTTCGTGGACTACAGTTCAGCGTTCAACACCATAATTCCCTCCACGCTCACCTCTAAGTTGGAGGTCCTGGGACTCAGCCTGCCGCTGTGTCAATGGATCTCAAACTTTCTGACGGACAGACCACAAGCTGTACGGGTGGGAAAACACACCCATCCACCCTCACCCTCAGCACTGAAGCCCCCCAGGGTTGTGTTCTGAGCCCCCTGCTGTTCTCACTGTACACACATGACTGTGTGGCCACTTCCAACTCCACAACCATCATCAAGTTTGCTGACGACACCGTTGTGGTGGGCCTAATTTCCAACAACGACGAGACGGCCTACCTACAGGAAGTTAAAAACCTGGAGAGATGGTGCCAGGAGAACAACCTTCTCCTGAACGTCAGCAAGACTAAGGAGTTGATCGTGGACTTTAGCACGAAGCAGGAGCGGTCATACCAACCGCTAAACATCTGCGGGACTCCAGTGAAAAGAGTGGACAGTTTCCGGTACCTGGGTGTTCACATCACACAGGACCTGTCTTGGTCCTGTCACATTAACACCCTGGTGAAGAAGGCCCGGCAGCGTCTGTACCATCTGAGACGCTTAAGGGACTTTAAACTACCCTCTCAGGTGCTTAAGACTTTTTACACCTGCACCATCGAGAGCGTTCTGACGGGTAGCATCACTTCCTGGTTCGGGAACAGCAACATGCAGGACAGACCCTCCAGAGGGTGGTGCGTTCAGCTGAACGTACCATCCACAGCGAGCTCCCTGACCTGCACAACATCTACAGCACACGGTGCAGGACCAGAGCCAGAAAAATTGTGAAGGACCTCAGCCATCCCAACAATGGACTCTTTTCTCTGTTGCGTTCGGGGAAACGCTTCCGCTCCCTGAAGGCGAACACAGAGAGAATGAGGAGGAGCTTCTTCCCGCAGGCCATTCGGATACGGCACATTATACACTGGACTTGCACAGCACAGTGCACTTTACATTCCATTTTTTTCATATTTTTCTTTTTTATATTTATTTTTTATATTCTCTTTTTTTATACCACACCATCCCGCACAAGGACACTTTACACCACACCTTACTGCACACGGACACTCATGGACAATCAAAACCATGCCTAACTTGTTTACTTTTGTTTACTGGCTAACTGCACACTGCCATTAACATTTTCAGTGTACATTTTTCTGTGTAAATTTTTAGTGTTTAGGTTATACACTGTGTTTTCTTTTGTGTTTTGTTTTTTTGTGATCTAGCGGTGTAGTGTAAAGTTCAGTAGTGTAATGCTAAATAGAAAAAAGCTGTCCCTGAACCTGATGGTTCTGGTAAGTAAGTTTCTGTATCTCCTTCTTTATGGAAGGAGGTTAAACAGGTTATGACTGGGACGTGAAGAGTCCTTGATAATGTTGTGAGCTCTGCGCAGACATCTGCTGTGGTGAAGGTGTTCAATAGCAGGTAGTTGGGTGTCAGTTGGTTTTGACCACCCTTTGCAGGACTTTATGTTCATACACAGTGGAGCCTCCGTACCATACAGTGATGAAGTTGGTCAGGATGCTCTCGATAATGCAGCAGTAGAAACTCATCAAAATCCCTGGGGACAAATGAGCTTTCTTGAGACTTCTCAAGAAGTAGAGGCATTGTTGTGCTTTCTTAACCAGAGCTGAAGTGTTCTGCTGCCAGGTTTTTGGAGATGCGAACTCTCAGGAACTTAAAGCTAAAGACTCGCTCTACCTTAGTTCCATTGATATTAATTGGTAGATGTCTCCTGCTGTTGTATTTCCGAAGGTCCACAATGAGCTCTTTGTTCTTTGTGGCGTTGAGGGTCAGGTTGATGTTGGCACACCATGCTGTCAGACTTTGGATCTCTTCCCTGTAGGCCGATTCGTCGTTGTTGTCGATCTGGCCGACCACGGTGGTGTCATCTGCATACCCTATGAAGACGTTGGAATTATACAGAGAAGCACAATCGTGGGTGAACAGGTGGTAGAATAGTAGGCTCAGAACACAGCCTTGTGGGATGCCAGTGTTCAGAATAAGGGTTGAGGATACCTGGTTGCCCAACTTAACAGATTGAGGTCTGTTGGTGAGAAATTCCAGAATCCATCTGCAAGTGGAGGTGCAGATAACCAGGTCACTGAGCTTAGTGATCAGTACAGTGGGGAGGACTGTATTGAACGCAGAGCTAAAGCCAATGAACAGCATTCTAATGTAGGTGTTGCTTTTATCCAGGTGGGTGAGGGCTGAATGAACTGCTGTGGAAACTGCATCCTCTGTTGACCTGTTCGGGTGAATAGGCAAACTGGTGTGGATCAGTGTAGGTGGTAGGCCCGCAGTGAGGTAATTCAGAAGGAGTTTCTCAAAGCACTTCATAGAGATAGGGGTGAGTGCAACTGGGCGAAAGTCATTCAGGCATTTGGCAGCTGAGTGCTTAGGCACAGGTATGATGGTTGTGGTCTTCAGGCATGTAGGAACCGTGGCTTGGCCCAGTGACAGGTTGAAAATGTCAGTGAAAACCTGTTCCAGTTGTCCAGCGCATGCGCTGAGACAACTGCGTGCGTGCATCCACTCTACTAAACGTTGAATAGACGTTGAGAGTGAAAGTGGGCTGTAAACAGTAGAAGAGTCCGTGGTTGAGGTTAAATGTCCTATGCCTTGATTAAAACGAGCAAAAAAGCGATTGAGTTTACACATAATCGCACTGCTGGTTGGTTGAGCTGTAGGTTTGTATTCTGTGATGGTCTGGATGCCTTTCCACGTGCGTCTGGGGTCATACCTGGCCATACCTTTACTGTCCTCACAGCTGGTTTCACCCGTTTGATCAGTGGTGTGTATTTGGGTAGCATGAACAAAGAGAGGTGATCAGACTGACGTGGGGGTTCACTTGAGTTCACTTACAAAATATATATATATATATATATATATATATATATATATATATACTGTATACACTGTATATTATGCATAACTGTGTATTGTTACTGACATTTAGCTTAAGGACTTTGTATGCATTGAACATCTTGCACATAGCTGTTTGGAACAATGAACACAACTCATCAAGCGGTTCAATGGCAGCGTTCCACAAAACAATAGCAAATATTTTTTAACGAATTCCTTATCCATCTCACATGCTCTTTGACAGTCAAGGAAATCGAAAGCACCCCACTGGGAAAGGGAACGGTTATTGTATATAATTATCTTCATATGCACACTAGTACTTGCACACAAATTCTACCATTCAATGATATAAAATCACCTCAAAGTCCATTGTCTTCTCCAGTAACCAAAGGAATACTACATTAAAGCGGCACTTAAACAAGGGTACATGTGACCAGCTACATCCACTACTGCAGCTGGGCTTTTCATCATTTAAAAATTGCTGGATTATGGCCTTGCATCAGTTACAGATCTGAATTCACTTACAAACACCTGTATCCACTACCTTAAATCCCTGCTACAATAAAACTAAAAAAGGAGCCTAAACTAGATCTTAGAAAGGTATACAAATTCTTATCTGGGAACGTAATGTGTGAAATACTGACTTCATTGCTAGCTCAGTAGACTATAAATATTTGGTGATACTATATGAATTTTTGAGTAAGATACTGAGAAAATGACTAAACTCATTATCTACATCAACAAGCGTTTGGTTACATTATATATGAGGGAATGAAGAGTAGAAATAGTCCAGTCAAAAGCCAAAGCCATCACTTCTTGTCCCTACTCCTAAACCACCAAGAGCTGCAGAGATTCCTGGGGTTTTCAAACTTCTATCTGCATTTCATCTAAGTTGTCAGCTCCACAGCAGCACCCCAAAATCACTTCTATAAAAAAACAAGAATCACCTTGCAGTGGTCTGAAGAGGTCAACTGTGCTTTCCAACACCTAAAACATGGCTTTTATATTTCACCACCATAAACCTACACTATTTATGGTGGAATTTAACCCATTTAAGAGTATACCAAATACCATGGTGACCTTGTCAAGGCACTCCTTGGCTGACAGAAATTACAATGCGAGGAACCAGGAGTTGTTAGGCATAAGAGCTGCCCTGAAGAAATGGTAACAGTGGCCATTCCTCACTCTAACAAATTACAAAAAAAACAGGAATATGTACAATGAAAAGAAACACTGAACCCATTCCTGGCCTGGTCGACATGCTTCTAAAACTTTTTCACTTCACCTTTCCATAGAGAGGTGGATTAAATAACCCCGAACAAAATGCTCTCATAGTCTCAAAAAAGTTGATACAGAGTAACATAGTTGATAATCTTGTAACACTAGTCCATTGAGAAACCTACCAGAGTGCCACAGGGCAAGGGAATCTTACAGTGGATTCACATCTTATTTAATTCTGGACATTCTGTTAACAAACATAAGCAGAGGTTAGTAGAAAATAAAGTCTAGTGTATTTTGGCTTAAAATGATAAAAACTTAATAAAACTTCAGATAATTATGTGCCCAGCCTTGCGTTAATTAAAAACCCCTTGGTTTTATCACAAACACCCTCCATTACCCATTGTAACCTAAAACCACATTAACTGCCATTGTCTGTTTTTCCAAAGACTGTTGCATTGTGTTTTTTCTTGAGCTCCTCACTTTCATGGAAACAGCAAAAAAAACAAAGTATTTTGATACTATGGGCTACCTGAGGGAATGGGATCAGATCATATGAGTTCACCTCACAAAATGCTAATCTGTCAAATTACAAATCCCTTTATATTTTTGGATTCTGCACACAGTGTACGTTATATCTCTCTTTGAAATGTAGTGTACACTGAAGTACATTAAATCATAACATTAAGTAATTTCTCTGAACAACTTTATGTTCACAATGTTCTGCAATAGGAAAGTGTATCTGTGACGGACAAAGGGAAGTGTCCTCTTTGTTGCAAAAGTATGTTTTCATTTTGCAGGTTTGATAGCGATACAGTATGTTTTTGTTAGGTTGGAGTAAAAGCAGTCAAATAGAAAAAAAATCATTAAGGTTTGCTTTAGACTTCCATGACATATAAATACACTTGGGCTTACTTGCGCTGCAATGTTCAATTTGTGGAAATTGGTTCCCTTACTTTTCAATATATTTTTTATTTTTGTGTTGCTAAAAACATGACAACAAATGGCTTTGGTTTAGAATCTTTTCCCTGCTTGTTCTCTAAATACCTTCATTGCTGTGGGCTGACCTGCTTGATTAGCCATGAAAAAGAACAATTGTTGCCAGGTGGCATTATAACTCCAAACAACAATTATTAGGAATAAAATGTTATTCACCCAGAGACAGTAAGATCAAATTTGTGGCATTGCTTCATATCATGCTCAATTTAATATTAAATGTAGTTTGTTTATAATGTTGAAAAACAGTGGGGAACAACATGCTTCTGGGTGGATAACAGAAATACAGCAAAAACTATTTACAAGCTGTTCCTGAAGCAAAAATAAATGGGTTACAGCAGGAAAATCACTAAACTGTGGAGGACTCTAGATAATTTGATCATTAAAAGGATCACAGAAAAGAGCACAGCAAAAATAATACTATTTGACACTCACACGCACAAAATGCTAAATTGTTTCCAAACACCTGAATAAACATACCTTTACACTGAATAATGTGGTGTTTTAATGTTAGGTATTTATTTAGTTATCTCAGGAACTGCCTCATCCCTGTCAGGAAAATGGTGAATTTCCCAGCCTATCCTGGGACACTCATCGTGAGCTGTGAATTCTTCCTGTGTGAGATTAAGTTTGCATCAAACTCACACCTATTTGAACATTTATTCACATTTTGATGAAATCTATTTTAGTTAACCTACCTATTGGAGTGTTTTTGGGATGTGAGTGGAAACCGGACAACCTGGAGGCAAGCCATACAGACACAGGAAGAGCATGCACACATAGAAATGCCAAGAATGCACGTCTCCGTCCCTGTTTCTCTGTTAACTTATTAAATAGATGTTTTTGTGCACAGGCTAGTGTCTTTGTGACTGACAAAGAGTATTGTCCTCATTTACAGAAAGCATAGCCAGTTGTGCTCCTTTGGCTATGGCCATAAAAAGCCATGCACAATATTAATTCATAAAGTCAATATTTTAGGGCCACCTCCTGTATGTCATTCCCAATGTCTGATAGAGAACAATAATTCTAGTACAACCTTGCAAAATTATCTATCTATCTATCTATCTATCTATCTATCTATCTATCTATCTATCTATCTGTCTGTCTGTCTGTCTGTCTGTCTGTCTGTCTGTCTGTCTGTCTGTCATATTCATATTCATATCTTGACCTCAGACCCAAATGTTTCCATAGTATAGAAATAAATGATTCTAAAGGGTTAGACATGCCTATTCTGTTATTACTGGCTGTCATACAGCACTATTACTTTTGTATTTTTGTATTTTTGTCAATATTGAATTTTTAATAAAGGAACAGCCTTAGTAAATAGATATTTGATACATTATATATACACTGCCAATTAAAAAAAAAGAATTCACACACTTATATTTACACACTTATCTGCCTTCTACCCTGATGCGCCCATCACTCTGGAACAGGGTAAATCTGGACTCATTAGACCACATGACTTTCTTCCATTGCTCCAGGGTCCAATCTTTATGCTCCCCAACAAATAGAAGCCTTTTATTTCCAAACGTTTAAGTGGTTTTCTAAAGGCTACACAGCTGTTTAGTCATAATCCCTTGAGTTCTTATCTCATTTTTAGTAATTTTAGCAACTTATATGTTTTCTTTGTTTGAAGCATGCTAATTTGACCCTTCTGAAACAGATTACCATCTTTTCCATGACCACAGGAAGTGTCTTCTGACATGGTTGTTTGAGAAATTAGAAGCTCTAATCACTACTCACTGCATCAGTTAGCATTTAATAACTTGTTGCCAGCTGAAACATAATCATCCATGCAGTAATTATCCAGTGGTAGGCTCTTATCTATTTGCTTAGTAAAATCCAGGTAATTCCTTTTTTTTTTTTTTGGATGGGCAGAATATAATGCAACATGCATAGTCTAACTGTCTGCCCTTTAACTAACAAAGTCTAGGAGTTTGACTACAATCAATTTTATCATTGTGCAAATACACATAGATCCCAAACAGAAGAGGTTTAATACATAAAAGGTCATTTTTTTAACCGTCTTTGTAATCCCATTACATAACCCAGCCATTATAGTTGCACAAGCCAGTGAACTCTTAGTGCCGGTCGCAAGCCTGGATAAATGGGGAGGGTTGCGTTAGGAAGGGCATCCAGCGTAAAACATGTGCCAAATCGAATATGTGGATTACTAATAAGAATTTTATACCGGATCGGTCGAGGCCCGGTTTACCAACGACCACAGTTATTGTTAGCCTACAGGGTACTGGTGGAAATAAGGCTACTTTTGGCCGAAGGAGGAGAAGGAGAGGAGGAAGATGTCCACAGAGATGGCAGGGAACGGAGAAGTGGAGGAGAGTGGAGGTTAGTGTTAGTACTTTAAATGTTAGTACTATGACGGGAAAAGGGAGAGAGGAAGCTGATATGATGGAGAGGAGAAAGGTAGATATGTTGTGTGTTCAGGAAACCAAGTGGAAAGGGAGTAAGACCAGGAACATTGGAGGTGGGTTTGAACTGTTCTTTCATGGTATGGATGAAAAGAGAAATGGTGTAGGGGTGATCCTGAAGGAAAGGTACAGTAAGAGTGTAGTGGAGGTGAAGAGAGTTTCTGATTGGGTGATGAACGTGAAGCTGGAAGTTGAAGGGAGGATGATAAATGTCATCAGTGCTTATGCTCCACAAGTTGGTTGTGAGATGGAGAAGAAGGAAAAATTCTGGATTGAATTAGATGAAGTGGTAGATGGTGTACCTAGGACAGAACGATTGGTGATTGGGACAGACTTTAATGGGCATGTAGGTGAAGGGAACAGAGGTGATGAGGAGGTGATGGGTAGGTATGGCTTCAAGGAGAGGAATGTAGAAGGGCAGATGTTGGTAGATTTTGCTAAAATGATGGAATTGACAGTGGTGAACACTTATTTTAAGAAGAAGGAGGAGCATAGGGTGACGTATAAGAGTGAAGGAAGGTGCACACAGGTGGACTTTGTTCAATGCAGGAGATGCAACCTGAAGGAGATTGGAGATGTGTAAGGTGTTAGCGGGGGACAGTGTAGCTAGACAGCATCGAATGGTGGTCTGTAGGATGGTTTTGAAGGTGAAAAAGAAGAGAAGGAGAATGAGGACTGAAAGAAGAATTAGATGGTGGAAACTGAGGGAGGAAGACTGTAGTGTGAGGTTCAAGTAAGAGGTCAGACAGGAACTTGGTGGTGATGAAGAGGTGCTGGCTGATTGGGCAACTACTGCAGAAGTGATAAGGGAGACAGCTAGAAAGGTACTAGGTGTGACATCTGAAAATAGTAAGGAAGACAAAGAGATGTGGTGGTGGAATGAGGAAGTACAGGACAGCATAAGGAGAAAGAGGTTGGCAAAACAGAATTAGGATCGACAGAGAGATGAGAAAAGTAGGCAGGAGTGCAAGGAGATGCGGCAGCAGTTAAAGAGGGATGTAGCGAAAGACAAGGAGAAGGCATATGAGGAGATGTAGCAGGAAGTGGATAGGATTAGTAAGAAGGAAGTGAGAGCAGCTATTAGGAGGATAAAGAGTGGAATGTCAGTTGGACCAGATGACTAGAAGCATGGAGATGTTTAGGAGAGATGGCAGTGGAGTTTTTTAACCAGATGGTTTAACAAGATTCTGGAAGGTGAGAGGATGCCTTAAGAATAGAGAAGGAGTGTGCTGGTAGCGATTTTTAAGAATGAGGGGGATGTGCAGACCTGCAGTAACTACAGGGAAATTAAGTTGATCAGTCACACCATGAAGTTATGGGAAACAGTAGTGGAAGCTAGGCTGAGACAAGAGGTGACCATCTGTGCACAACAGTATGGTTTCATGCCAAGGAAGAGCACCACATATGCCTTATTTGCTTTGAGAATGTTGATGGAAAAGTATAGAGAAGGTCAGAAGGAGGTGCATTGTGTGTTTGTGGATTTAGAGAAAGCGTACGACAGGGTGCCAAGAGAGGACTTGTGTTATTGTATGAGGAAGTCGGGTGTGTCAGAGAAGTATGTGAGGGTGGTGCAGGACATGTATGAGGACAGACAGACTGGTTCAAGGTGTGGGTTGGACAGCATCAAAGATCTCTGAGCCCTTTCGGCTCTGAGCCCTTTCCTGTTTGCAGTGGTGATGGACAGGTTGATAGAGGTGGAGGTATGGGTTATAGAAAAGGGGAATAAAAATCAGTAGGAGTAAGACAGAGTACAGTGTGTGAATGAGAGGGAGGGCAGTGGAGTGGTGCGTTTGAAGGGAGAAAAGGTGGAGAAGGTGGAGGAGTGCAGGTACCTGGGGTCAACAGTGCACAGTAATGGAGAGTGTGTTAGAGAAGTGAATAAAAGAGTGCAGGCAGGGTGGAGTGGGTGGAGAAGAGTGGCAGGAGTGATTTGTAATAAAATAGTATTTGCAAGAGTGAAAGGAAAAGTTTATAGGTCTGTGGTGAGACCTGAGATGTTGTAAATTTAAAGACAGTGGCATTAAGTAAAAGACAGGAGATGGAGCTGGAGGTAGCAGAGTTGAAGATGTTAAAGTTTTCGCTGGGAGTAATGAGGATGGACAGGATTAAAAATGAGTTTATTAGAGGGACAGCGCATGTAGGACGTTTTGGAGACAAGGTGAGGGAGGCGAGTTTGAGATGGTTTGGACATATGCAGAGGAGGGACATGGGGTATATCGATAGGAGAATGCTGAGGATGGAGCCACCAGGAAGGAGGAAAAGAGGACGGCTAAGGTCCGGGTAAAGGAAGACATGCAGGTAGTTGGTGTGACAGAGGCAGATGTAGAGGACAGATGGTTGTGGAGACGGATGATCCGCTGTGGCGACCCCTAATAGGAGAAGCCGAAAGAAGAAGATGAAGATGAAGAGGAGTAATCCCATGACATACTTACTTCATATGTTCAGAAGCTTTTTGAAAGGTCATGCCTTTTGGCTATGAGCATAAAATAACAGCAGCATTATATATGATGATAAAGGCATGGAAGACAACAATAGAAACACTACATGAAAATGTCCAAAGCTTTTAAAATGTTATATGAATCACTGTGATACAAGTGTGTTTTTCCATCAGGAACCAGGTCTCAGTGTCATCACTAACATCCATCCACCTGTTAGACATTATTTATTAATGCCCTTTCTGTTGCACAGGGGCCACTAATGCATACCAGTTATATAGAAAAACAAGAAAGATGAATATTGGTTCCATTATGGACATAAAAGTATTTTAATTATTTTAACACTGAACACAAACAGAGATGACAGAGGTCATTAAATGGCCAGTAAATGAAAGAGCCAGATTTTACAAAACAAAGCAGAGGTGACTGTGGAAATCAGTTTAAACATGTGTGCTGAAGTGGTGTGTGTGTGTGTGTGTGTGTGTGTGTGTGTGTGTGTGTGTGTGTGTGTGTGTGTGTGTATATGTGTGTGTGTTTAGCAAACTCATTTCTATTGCACACACTTGTGTAATTTAAAGTTTAATACCCACAAAAAAAAAGCTTTTCTGATTGCCACAAATGCAAGCATTTTTTCATCAGCTAGCCAGACCCGAATCTCTCCTCTCCTGTAACTATATATATATATATATAATATATATATATATATAAACATATTTTATGTAGCTGGTAGAGAACTCACAAGGTCAAGAAATTAAAGCACAACTAACCCAAGTCCAAGTTCTCGCTGAGTGCTAGATTTAGGGAGTCATTTTAATGATGCACACTACCAAGGACATATTGCGCCTCTCCCAAAACATCATCTGGGTTAAAATGAAATTGGTAGTTAAGTATGGTTTTGTTATATCCTCCACTGAATATAATTACATTTGAGGAAAACATGCCAAAGTAAAAAAAATGTCTGTCTATATTACTGATGTATCATTTAAAAATGCCCCTTTCTTAGTTCAGAAATCCCCCGCTTTACTGCGATTCGAGTCTTGGCACCTGGTTTATTGCAGAATTGCATTTGCCACATAACTAGTTTAGCTGATTTTCCTGGTCTCTTGCGGATAGCACGATAGACCAAAAACTTTTTTAAATAAATTTACGGCAATAATGTAAATGTAAATGTTTTAACAAAAATATAATTAGAATTGAAAAATAAAATAAAATGTCAATACAGTACAGGACTATACACATAAAATAGCATTATTATTATCTCTACATTCAAGTACTTTACTAGTGAGGTTTAGTGAGATTTACTGAAGATGTGGTATTAAATAAATCACGTTTGCAGGCCATGACTGAATTTGATATCCTAAGACCATCCATGACATTTCCTAATATAAATTTTTATTTGTAGAGATTTTAACAATAAACATTGTTTCAAGGCAGCATTACACAGATAATGCGGTCATAAAGAATAAATAAGACTGTTCTCTATAAGTGTAAGTTTGTCCCTAATAAGCAAGCCGGTGGCGAATGTGGGAAGGAAAAACTCCCTGAGATCGCATAACGGAGAAACAATATTCTGCTTTGTCAGGATGTTACAGAAAAATGTATGTATTTGGTTTAAAAAGCTTTATGCAGCACTGCAAATGACTTGCATCATGTAATTTTCCTATTAAATCCAGTTTGACTATTTAACCCCATTAGCTACAGCAGTGTGTTTTCCCTTGTTACTGTTTATGAAGCTATAATTAAAGCTTTTCTGATGTTGTTGAGTATAGCAGGGGTTTTTTTCTTTGCCGCGATTCATAATGATGCTATTTTGTCGGTGGTACTATGCAACCCTAAAAGCATACAACAATCTTTTTTTTTTTATTATATGAATGAGAAATTAGTTAATTATAATACATTTGAGACTACAAATGTCTTATTTAACAAGAATTCAACCACAGGTGAGTCTAATCATTCATTACACAGGTGTCCAGCAGACAGTTCACTATAAAAGGGTGTTACCATTTGTGTCTTCCCATTTCATGCTGTCAGCAATGGCACCACATGGAATAGAAATGTCGTGATCTAGATTCAAGATCTAAGAAAGAAAATCTTTTTTTTTTACACCAGAAAGGCGAAGGCTACAAAAAGATCAGCAAAGCGTTTCTTATCAGTCAGGATACTGTAGCAAAAGTGGTACAAACATTTTATAAAGATGGAACTGCAACCATCTAACAGAGACAGTTACATTTCATTAATGGCATCATGAATTCAAAGATGTACTGCTCTATACTGAAAAAGAAGATGCTACCATCACCACATGTCCTTGGTAATTGTGCACTTTTCCAACATGACAAAGGTCCTTAACTCATATTTAAGGCCACTGTTGGTTTTCTGAAGAAGAACAGGATGAAAGTGATTAGGTGGCCAAGTATGTCTTCTGATCTAAACCCAATCGGACACCTATGGGGAATCCTTACAGAGAAGAGAGACAATTTGAGCATCACTCTCCATCCTGCATCTGGTCTCTAAAAGAGGTAATTATTAAAGAATGGGAAAAGATAGATGTTGCAAAATGTCACCAACTTGTTAATTTTTATGCCTAGAAGACTTGGTGCTGTCATCTAAATTATTTTATTAACATTACTTTCATGTTATAAATTTAACTGATGGTATATTAAACTTTGTCTTGCAACATTTTAGAAATGGTTTTTGTGTTCATTGAGATATTGTTTAAATGTTACTTTTCTTAGGGGGTGTACTCATTTACTCATATACCCTGAGCACTGTATATATATGTACATACTGAAGACATTCCACACCCTCTTGATGCATGTCTTGTTGCAACTTGACAGATAATGTGCAAGTCAAGCCATGCTGCAGGACTTAACATTATATTGAGGTAAGATCAATATAAAGTCAATACAATGTCTTCATTTATTGTTTGTGACAGGTTTAGCAGGAATAAAAATGTCCTTTAGAATGAATGAACTTTGTGCTGTTTTTTTAATATTGGGGTCTGTTCACTATATAAGAGCCCACATCAGCGATCTGATCATCTCAAGAATGTCTTAAAGCAGTCAGTGATATTGCTTTTGAGTAGCATCTGTGTATTTAATCTCACTAAAAGCACAAATCAAACAAAATAAAACTATGTACTACAACAAACCTGTACCAGAGGAACAGCACTCAAACAGTTTTCATGCATTTTCAGTAGATGAAATATCCTATCCAATACACAAACTGAATAATAAAATATACCATGCACTACAAAAATGCAGCACTACAGTGCAGGTTTGATCTGAGTCAATGTCTTTCTGATATAACTAGGAAAATATTTCCATCTTGAAAAATATCATTCTATAATATTTAGCTTCTTTTGTGTTGTTTCAAATGGTAGACAAATTCGTTGAACCCCATTCAATCAGTTTTGCTGTAATAACTTGTACCATTGACATCAAACTGCAGTAAACAAGCAGAAACCACTTTTGAAACCTAATTTTGCTCAGATTATTCAGCAAATGTCTCCTCTCGCTATCCTCCAGTTTCTAAAAATGTTTTGAGAAGTGTTTTTTGTTATTTGCAACATACCATCTGATCTGACGCATTTCCAGAAAGCAAGAATGAAGCAGATCATTTAGGTCCACATACAATGCTCAAGCTGGCCACCAACTCTGAATATAAAATATGAAGCGCTAACTGCCACATATTTCAAATTTCACATAAAACGTGTGTGTGTGTGTGTGTGTGTGTGTGTGTGTGTGTGTGTGTGTGTGTGTGTGTGTGTGCATGTACACGTACATCATTAATGTTGTCATGTAACTGCATTAGAAACCATGAATTTGGTATGATTTGAATTCAGCACCAGTATGAAGGTATCTATCTATCTATCTATCTATCTATCTATCTATCTATCTATCTATCTATCTATCTATCAAGCTCACAGGAATGTATGTTTATTTGCTTGTTGGTTACTTTTCATTGCATATATGATTCTTATCTTATTATTCTCATTCTTATTATTCTCATTCTTATTCTTATTCTTATTATTATTTCATTATTAATACTACTACTAATAATATTATTATAACGATAAACTACTGTGCAGATTGGGTTCATGCACAAGTGGTCATTAGAAGTCAAGATATATTATGACGAAAGAAAATCACCAAAACTGGTTGCCATGCATTGCAAAAATGATTACTAGTCTGTCAAATTTGTGTATTAACTTTCATGAAACTCATCGAACAGAACATCTACAAATGCTTACGGCTGTTCTTCGAAGTCCACCAAAAGTCCATGAAAGTTAAAAAAAAAAAAAAAAAAAAAAGAATTGCGCTGAAAATCAATCCCCAATTGACGCATGAAACACCCACCTGTCAAAATAAACAGCAGTAGTGTCAGGGAAGTTTGTCCGGCTGGATAATCCATGGCTGCTCCGGAAAGAATACTGGAAATAAAGTGCTAATCTCTAGCCTTTTTTTTTGTTAATCGTTACCACAAAACGAATTGGAATCCACGTACTGTACAGAGCTGCTCTTTTCTTTACAGCTCTTCGCTCTCATTCATTAGAATTGTGATGATGATGATGATGATGATGCAGCAGTAGCAGCGCGCGCGCGACTCTCTGACTCTCAGGACTGACTGCCTGCCTGCTACTCGACTCTGTTTATCTCTCTACTGTATAGAGTTTCCCCCATCACACTTGGTCCTAAAGCCGCCCGCCAGCTCAGCATCTTAATAGTGCACTGTTCACTAATTCAGAGTTTATAACCTTCAGAAAGATGGAAAACTTATCTGATGTCTGCTAAGATTTCAGTGTTCACTTTCTGACTCTCTCCACGTCGTTATGGAAGTCCTTGAACTGAAACCTATAAAGATGACATGTGGACAAGTTTTAAAGGAACAGTCCATTCTGATGCATAGCTTTATGCTGCAATATAAGTGTTTCTAATGCTAGTGCATTGGCTGGTGCTATATTAATGTTATTTACATTTATTTCAGTTATTTACTGTTTACACACAAATTTATGTTCATATGCGCTACCAACTGTTTACATATATCTTACACTTAAACACTTTGTTGTGTGTGTGTGTATATATATATATATATATATATATATATATATATCCACTTGTTTTCTGCTTATAGTAATAGCCATATATTATGTTCATAGTACATATCCGTTTGTAAATTCTTTTGTTTATAGTAATAGCGATATATTTTGCTTATAGCACATATCCTTCTGTAGATTTTAGTTTATAGTAATAGTCATCTGTATATTATGTTCATAGTACATACACATCTGTAAATTACTCCTATAATACCACTTTGTTTAATTTTTGTAACTTGTAAGCTGCTGCTATTGCACTTCTGTTTAGACCTAAATTGCATTTCGTTGCCTTGTACTTGTACATGTGTAATGACAATAAAGTTGAATCTAATGTAATCTGATCTAATCTAATCTAATCTAATCTAATAAACGGATTGAGTAACCAATGTTTATTGCTTTATTAGGCATCCCTATCCACCCTGCTAAAAAAAAGATAAAACCAATGTAATTTTCCTCTCTACTGGTATTTTGTTGATATGTCTAGTGATCCGCATATTGGATCCTGGGGAAGTCAGGTGTGTTTATTGTTTATATTGGATCCTGAGCAAGTCAGGTGTGTCAGAGAAGTATGTGAGGGTGGTGCGGGACATGTTTAAAGACAGTATGATAGCAGTTAAGTGTGCAGTAGGAACAACAGACTGGTTCAAGGTGGAAGTTGGACTGCATCAAGGATCGGCTCTGAGCCCTTTTCTGTTTGCAGTGGTGATGGACAGGTTGACGGACGAGGTCAGACAGGAGTCTCCCTGGACTATGATGTATGTGGATGAGATTGTGATTAGTGGTGAGAGTAGTGAGCAGGTTAAGAAGAGCCTGGAGAGGTGGAAGTATGTAAGACAAAGTACATGTGTGTGAATGAGAGGGAGGGCAGTGGAATGCTGTGGTTGCAGGGAGAAGAAGTGGGAAGGTGGAGGAGTTTAGGTACCTGGGGTCAACAGTGCACAGTAATAGAAAGTGTGTTAGAGAAGTGAAGAAAATAATGCAGGCAGGGTGGAGTGGGTGAAGAAGAGTGGCAGTTTATAGGACTGTGGTGAGACCTGCCTCTTGTGTGGTTTAGTGACAGTGGCATTGAGTAAAAGGCAGGAGGCGGAGCTGGAGGTAGCAGAGCTGAAGATGTTGAGGTTTTCGTTGGGGGTGATGAGGATGGACAGGATTAGAAATTAGTTTATTAGAGGAACAGCGCATGTATGACGTTTTGGAGACAAAGTGAGGGAGGCAAGATTGAGATGGTTTGGACATATGCAGAGAAGGGACATGGGTTATATCAATAGGAGAATGCTGAGGATGGAGCTACCAGGAAGGAGGAAACGAGGAAGGCCAAGGAGGAGGTTCATGGATGTGGTGAAGGAAGACATGCAGGTATTTGGTGTGACAGAGGCAGGTGTAGAGGACAGGGGGTTGTGGAGACAGATGATCCGCTGTGGCGACCCCTTATGGGAGAAGCTGAAAAAAAAAAAAAGAAGAAGAAGTCTAGTGGTTGCAATTAACAGTCAATATAACACTTTTGGAAACAGGAGATCACATTTTGATTCTACTGGACTCCATTAGAGACTATTAAAACATAATGAATCATTCAAATTCCAATTAGTGTCTACAATGGTTTCTTTGGTTTGATGATATTGATTTAGTGTACACAAACTCTTATTTTACACTATAATAAGAAAACCATTTGGTCATACTTTAAATGATTATTAGCCGCTGCTTTGTAAAATATTTGGAAACCATTACATTACTGTTTCAGTAAAAGTATACAAATGAATAAACGAATAATATCAGCTTGCTAAAACGACTTTGTTATAACTCATATCACTGATACTATTAAGATATTTTAGGCAACTTGATTAATTAGCTGCAAAAACATGGTAATCAAAATAAAATAATTCATATGCTTAGGAAACCAGCATGCTTAGAAACTTTTAAGCAACAGAAAATCGTTTTTAAACCCATTTAAAACACTTTGTAGTTCTTAGCTATTTTGTTTTTACATACTTAATGTGTACAATCAGAACTATTGCAAGTGGTAGACAATGACATTTTTCACAGTGAACTAAAGGATATAATCAGCGTGCATTGCAGCAAAGATTACCCCACTACCACACTGCTGTCTCATTTTCTTAAAACAACATGACTATATCTGCTAGAGTGAGCTTCAAGTATGCTGGTGAGAACTTAGGGGTAGACGTTTTTAATTAATCTTGGAGTTAAATACAGGGTAGCTCATTCACAATTTGTTAATGTGCCTTTGTATGAATGTGATCTTGCATGTGTTGAAACCCTCATACAGCATGTTCTAAACTCTTAAAGAATCAGCCCCATTTGATGACAGACACATTTCACTTTGCAAATTTGTATTGCCTATATTCAACATGGAACAATCAAATATCCCCAGAAATCTGCAATGATTTTATTTTCCTTCTAGTCCAGCTTGGCAATGACTCTACCGATGAAGAGCAAGTCCCCAGAGCATCTGTTGAAACACCTGAAATCAATCTCAGTCAGCAGCACCAGAAGTCCATCAGTCTTGCTATCGATCACATTTCAGTTCGAAAGATGAAGCACCAGGCACACTGTTCATAAGTTGCAAATGTTTTGTTACACAAACATTTAAATCAATATCTGACAAAAGGTTGTACAAAGACATATTTAACATAAATGAAACATAAAGCTGGCATTGGGATAGAAAAATAACAAGTGATATATGTCAATACAGTTTTTATTTTTAGAATACATTTGAACCAATACCAGCTCAGTGTCCATCTTTACCAATTTGTGGATGCTGTGTAAAACACTCACCATTTAAGAAACCTGGTGTTATTGTTGCATTCAGTGTCCAATTTAATGTCAAATTAATGTAGAGTTGTTCATTTAATGTGAATGTACTATTACATTGATTGAAAGCTTCATAATTATTGTGTATTGGAAGAAGGTGTAATACAAGAATTTGACTTTCAGTTTGCTTAAGGAAAAAATTCAATTTCTTAGTCATGTGGTGAACTCCAGGATAATCTGAAGTATAATGGCAATAGACTTTTCTCCTGAAACACACCAAAATGGAGTTTGATTAAATTCATCCAATGTATCTTCACATGATGTTTGTCAACACTGGATTGTTTGATATACTGACTATTTTACTATATCTTCTCACAATATTATAGAAATAAAACACCATTTCCACATGTCCTATTCATCATGTTTATGTTTTTGTCTGCTTGACAGGACTATACAAATTTGTAAGTCTTGTATTAGAGTAGTTATAATTTGGGAAATTTGAGTACAGTTCTCTCATACTGTCCACTGGATGTTCAAGATGGCACATTTATTTGTTTAAAAGTACACATTTTTTTCATATATTTATTGTCTGTAAAATAAGTATTCACTGATTTAGGTTGCTTTATTTTTGTCTGTGAAGAGGGATGACAGAGGTGGCAGAGAGCGAACCCTGTATGCTTTCTTTATACAACTGAATTCTACAAAAGCACAGTGTTTGTTGTTATTATTCAATTCAATTCAAACCTTTTTTCATTTGTATAGCGCTTTTAACAATGAACATTGTCTCAAAGCAGCTTTACACAGATAATGTGGTGATTAAATGTAAATATGTTCTTTGTAAGTATGTTTGTCCCTGATGAGCAACTGTGGCAAGTAAAAACTCCCCGAGATGGCATAAGGAAGAAACCTTGAGAGGAACCAGACACAAGAGGGAACCCATCCTCATCTGGGTTGCACCAAATGTCCATTTGAAGCATATATACAAAGTTGCGGGGTGCAGTGATGATGCTTAAAAGCAAACTGCACTCGCGAGTCAGTGCAGCAGACCGCTGACACCAACTACAGTCCAATCCGTCCTCAAAGCACCCGTTCTACTTCGGAATTACATGGAACCACCCATATTATTAGTGTATATGAATAAAAGTAGACCCTTTACCCTTTAAGTTTGTTTCAGCATTATAAGGAAAAAATGCCACCAAATGCGTTGGCGAAATTCATCCCCGGAGGGCATTATTCATGTTATTCGTCACTCGTCGATGTTAATCGTGCGATAAATCGCGACTAAATATTTGAATCGATTGACAGCACTAATGTTAATTTGACATGAGGTCCAGTTACCAGTGTGACTCTAAAACAGGTAGTAGTAATGGCTACTTCCTACTTAAGTACATGTCAGAGCCCCAAACTTCTTCACTTTACCTTGAGTAAAAAAGTGCAGTCAGTACTTTAACTTTTAGCAGAGTCTTTTAAAACATTAGTATCTGTACTTCTACTTAAATGAAAGATGTGTGTTTTTTTGTCCTTTCTTCCTGTTTACCTCTGACGTACATAGTATGATCATAATTACATAAATAACCGAGGTCATAGAATGCCTTGACACTGCCATGTGATGACATGTCATGTCATGTCATCTACAAACATAAGCACCTGCAATGTTATAAACTAAGTTTAACTTTAAAAACCCATTAATTACCAGCTAAACAACAGAGATCAGAAGAGTGGTTTGGCATTTCAGTCACTGAGGTTATAACAGCAACACTTTTCATCCGAAAGGTCATTTATCTGGGTTTCTAAGATGATCCGACAGACACTGGTAAAAGCAGTGCAGCAATCTGATTCTAGCCCTGATCTTCAACAAGCACACAAGAGGGCAGACATAATAGGCAGTATCAGATTGTTCTGGGCATTTACATTTTCAATAAAATATAATGAAAACTTTAAGGCTGTTTTGTTTTCATAACTTAGGTTAAATGAGGCATGATATTGTATAATAGTAGATGCTTTTTTTCTTTAAACAAGTGGTGTACATTCCAATCAAATCTGTGTTCAAAATTGGGCCAGGTCAAAACTGACCTGGAACATACACACCTCTATGTTATAAGTTAATCTCTCACTACATTCACAGTACTCAGTCAGATGTTTGTGCAGTTCTTTTTCTTGCAAAAAAATGTTTCGGCCTGCCTACTTTTCCTTTGCATCCTTTCAAGCACTTTAACGGGTCCAGAATTCAGCTACATTGAACATACTGTGAAGGTATATTCAAGTTAATCTCTCACTACATTCACAGTACTCAGTCAGATGTTTGTGCAGTTCTTTTTCTTGCAAAAAAATGTTTCGGCCTGCCTACTTTTCCTTTGCATCCTTTCAAGCACTTTAACGGGTCCAGAATTCAGCTACATTACTTAATATCAATCTCCCAAATTTGCCCCATCCAGTTGCTGGCTCTCATCCACTGGCTTCCTGTAGCTTCTTACATAAAATTGAATACTCTCATGCCTGGCTCCAAAATTGAAAATGGACCAGACCTCTCCTTTCTGCAGGTTATTATAAACCAAGTTCTATACCTTACTTACTACAGCAAAAGTTCTAATTTAAATATTTTTAAATGTTTAAAATGATTGGTTTAATGGTATATTTTGCTCAGGTGGGTAAAGGGAAGTAGAAGAGCCGGAGTAGGGGTAAGCGACACTGTGTTAGAAACGCGGAAGATCCTAACAGTACCCCCCTCCACAGCTGTCTCCAGAGGGCCCCATTTTGTCCGCTTTTCTGGGGAGTAAGAGGTGACATACTAAAGAGGCAAGGCCTTGCAACCCACTCTGGGTGTGGGAGCGGGTCCAGTGGAGAGAATTACTGGACAACCATGAAAATCCTTGAGTGCACTCACTCAAGAGGAAGGTCTGATGCCAGTGGTGGACACAATGGAAGACCGTGGAGGTCAGGAAAGGCCAGATAAAGCATGAAACGAGCCTCCTGGTGGCTCTACCCCGGGGCAGTTCTCTGGTTGGCAACCAGGCTTTAGGTTTGACGTGATCTCCCTCTGCAGAGGTCTGAGGTGGAGCGACGTCCTCCGCAGAGGTCCGAGGGGGAGCGACGTCCTCTGCAGAAACTGTGACTTAAGCGAAACCCAGTGGCCAGGCAAACACCTTGGAGAAATCCGGGGGCAGACATAGTCAGCAAGGCTTGGGCCTGCAGTAGTGACATCAACAGGACTCAGAAGCAGAGTCGGGCCCTTTTTTGCTGCCTTTTTGGGGCTTGTGAGGGAAGTGACATCCTCAGTGGGGCTCGGGAGCAGGCAGGCTGGAAGACACTCTCTGTAATGCAGCAGGACCAGGATTCATTCACAACAGAGCCAACAGGCCATGTAGCATGCTTGGCCAAGAAAACAGGCTGGGGGGCTGAATAATCTGACCTTGAGTATTTGTCCTTTGTGTTCTTAAATGACAGATGGCAAGACGGTCGCCAAAACCGGAAAAAGATCCTGACACACTGCTTCTCTGACCTGACCTACACAGTAAAGTGAAATATGCAGTCAGCCACATTCAAGAGAACATATTACATATTTTTTACCTAAAAATATTAAGTTTATGAACTAATTTTGATTAAAATAAGTTTTTAATGAGAGGAGTATGAGTAACAGAAACATGCTAAAGCTATCTTTTAAAAACAATGACAACTTCATTCTCTGTTATATAAAATAAAAACAACAAATTCCTGGAAAGTTAATTCACAAAATGAGACACCAGGTAAGGAAAAAAACGTGTTGAAAAAGATTTTGTTTCCTTTTTCCAAGTGTGTTTCCTATAAGGGGTGGGATCAAAAACAAGACATTAAACACTACATTTGTCATATTTGGCACAATTGTCAATTAAACACATAGAGGATATTTTAAATTGTTTTGTTCCATTTTTATTGTCAAAGGACAATATAATTATTTTAATTATTATTTTAGGTGAATGGTCTTCTAGTATAGTTCCAACAATTTGTAGGATATATGAAAAGTAAAGCCTGTTGCAGATCCATTGTGATGTCACCAGCAACTTATCCAGTTTTTTCCCTTTAAAACACGCATACTGAATTGTTACTTAGAAGAAAGTATTTTCTGTACTACCTTTCCAATAAAAGTTTCCAAAAAAAAAAACCCCACCATGATGTTTAGTGTGAAAGCACAATAGTAACATATGCTGTATATGTCATTTCCCTGATGTTGTTTAAAGTACCTCTATTCCGCATGTATTACATTCTTAAGATAAAATATGTAATTGAGAAGGTCACAGGAGCAGGAGTGTACAGTATAAATACAAATCAGGAAAAGAAAATACATACAATAAATAATGGAGGACAGATAATGTATATCAACCATGAGATTAGTATTCTTGATGCAGGACAGAGAGGCAGAAAGAAAATTATATATATATAACAGTAAAAGCAAAGAATTAATTAAATGGATGAAGTATACTTTATCCTCAGATTGTCCTTCAGTTGTTTTGTTCTTTCACTGAAATCATGCTGTCCTTTTTTGTAAGAGACATATAAGGGAAAATTGTATAATATTCTGACTGTTGCTTCCGAGCTATGTGTCTGTAGTTTTCCCCACAGACTTTTTGTCCTAATAATTATATAAACAATATAGATAATTGAATGATATTGTTTAGGAAATGAAGTGTAAACAATTGAGAAATGTTGAACCAGTTGAAGGGGCTGTAATTACAAGCCTGCAGTTTAATGCTAATTGTAGACCACCAGTTCTGCACTTTTGTAACACAAAAATATAATCAGATTGGAAGAAGAGTATGGACACTCATAAGAGATAGGTGGTATGTTATTTACAATATAAAATATACAGTGGAAAAAAAAAGAGTCTGAGAAACCAACTCGGATAATGTGTTAGGAAATGTTTTTTATTGGGTTTTTCTTTTACGTTTTTCATCTCACACACATACAATTGTTTTACTCTGAGATGGGAATAAAAACACACAACCCAGCCATTAGGGGGGCACAAGCCAGTGCCCTCTTAGTGCTGGTCCCAAGCCCAGGTAAATGGGGAGGGTTGCGTTAGGAAGGGCATCCAGCGTAAAACATGTGCCAAATCAAATATGCGGATCACAAAGAAGAAGGTATTAAAACACACACACACACACACACACACACACACACACACACACACACACACACACACACACACACACACACACAATTCCTTTATTGTTTTAATATTTAAGTTATTTTATCAATGCTGTTTTTTATACTTGCCACTTACGTTGACTGTGTTTGCTTGTTTTGCTTTTACATTTCAAATCTTATTAATAGATGAATAAATACTTATTAGATCCTTAAACATATTATTTATACTTGTTGGATGTTTTATTATTTTACAATTTGTAAATCAGTATTTGTAAAAAGTATTTTTAATACAAATAAATGAGTAGTAGGTTTGGCTTAGGAATTAAAGGAAAAAGTCACAAGATCATTTATTATATGAAATTATTCAATCTACCACTCTAATAATGTTACATGTGTCTAAGTGTGGAGAAAATAGAAGCAGAAAAGGAGGAGGATGTCTTTCTGTCATGGTGATGAGAAAGTAATGAATAAATAAATGAAAACAATAGCGGTTCATTTAACATAAAATGTAATTGAATAATAACTGATTCATTGATGAATTAAAAATCGAATTGTCCTTTTTTCTGTAATTTAATCATGATTGATATTTAGATGGTGCCATCTGAAAAACTTGCAAAAGTGTCCTTGAAAAGTTAAAAGTAGATCACATTAGGAGAGCATGTTTAATTGGAGTTCTCTTTGTGTATTTAAGTAAAGAGTGTTTGTTAGTCATACAATGGTATTCCTATATTAGCCACAAGAATAAATAAAAAACAATGTGTTGTGCTGCAGTGTTTGGAAATGTGTACATGATTGATAAAGCAAGTGGAATAATGTCTTATTTTTCTACATGTGTACATTTGATGACACCGTATTGATGACTGGAAAAACCTGTAGCTTAAAGAATGAGTGTTTTTTTTGTCAGTAACTTGCAGACAGGTCATGTTCTAATTGAAGCATTAAAGCTTTAAAACATGTGGACTGCATTGCTTAAAATCTGACTTTCACAGGAAGCTGAATTTTTGGGAATGTCCTCTCCCCATATTAGTTTCAAGAGAAGTTGAGGGGGTGCAATTTATGTTTAATCATGCGTTTGAGTCTGTAAGCAAGTTAAAGTCATGGTATTTCAATAATCAAATTTGCTTATTGAATTGACAACCATCCTGTCAGATGGACAGGATGCAGTCAGATGGGGGTCAATTCAATGTAGAGCTAAAACATGCCCGAAATAACCTTCTGTAAGATTTTAGTAGTGGCAAATTGTCATGCAACTCACTTTAGTCGACCAGGTAATAAAATGAAACATTACAATTATTCTTAACCAAAAATTTAAAGTGAAAGAACTTTTTTTTTTTACAATTTAATAATTTATCAAATAAAACCATTAAGTAGCAAGCATTTGTCTGCCTAGAAAAATAAAATGAAAGACCAAGACTGCAAATTATCAATAACTTCTTGAAGGTATTTTATTAGACAAGAAATAGATACAAATAAATCCAATTTGTCCTTTGCCTATATGGCAAATGGAACACGTAACCATTAAAGGTCAACCAGACATTTCCAATATCACCTTACAATTGCTAATTCACTATCCAACCAGTCAGCAGCTTCATATTTTTCAACACATAATTTTACCTAGATGCTGTCAAATATATTTGTCTCTTTTCAATAGGATTAATACACTGCTTTCCCCTTTTTGATAGTTTCTTATCCTTTTTGCCTGTAGAATCAACTGATTCAATTCTCTGTTGTTGTTGTTATTTTAAGGTAAAATTAAATAAAAATAACATTCTAATAACTCCAATCCATGTTTTATTCAGTGTCTTAATCATTCAAATATTACATACTATTAGATTATTATTTTGTATTACAATATTTTGTTCGAAACTGAAGGTTCTAACTTTGATGGGCTGGTGGACTTTGAATTTTGTATTCTTGTCTGATGTCCCCAGGTTAAGCGCAATATCCACAGTAACCTGACCAGAATAATGTAAAAATCTAAAGTGGAATAAAATGAATAAATAAATATTGTAAAGAAATGTGATTCTTTTGATAGTTTTTTCAATGACACAGGTATATCTGCATTGTTCTTTTATTAGTATAAAAAATATTTTTGTTTTCATTAACCTATTTTATTTTTACTATGTCAGTATGTAAAATACATTCGAATCTATTTTATTTTAGGCATAGATTACTAAACTGTTATTATAAAAGTGATCATTCATTAGAATGAGAGCGTTAATATACACATAATGTGAATAACATCATTATCTTGGACTTTTCTCTGTACTTTTATTAGAATGTATTTTATTGAATGTTGTGAATCATTCTTTCAAAATTAAAGGTGTCAATAGTATGTTTTTACCAATTAACAAAATGGAAATTGTTTAGTTAAAGAACCCACATATGAAATTGTTGATCATTAACAACTGAATGGTATAAGTTTAATCATGTACCTTACTCTGATCCTACAAAATCCCAGCATAATCTATTGATACAGTGTATGTGTATAAAGTGCAGGGGGAGTATAAAAATTGCTGGAGTATATAAGCAGGCCTAATGTAAAGTGCAAGTGCAAACATTACCAAAGTCTAAACATTGTAAAAAGTGTAGTAGTGTCTGTGCAAATGGATATAAATAGTGTGGAGTGCAAGTACTAGGTTTAGATATGGCTAATTCTAAGACTGGCTGAGAGCAATTGTGTGTGAATGAAACCCCTATTACATTTACAATGGGAATCCAACATAAACTCCATTCTGAAAAAGGCTCAGCAGAGGATGTACTTTCTATGCCAATTAAGGAAGTACAGTCTGCCACAGGAGCTGTTGATTCAGTTCTACACTGCAGTTATTTGCAGTTATTGAATCTGTCCTGTGCTCATCAATCACCATCTGGTTTGGAGCAGCAACAAAATAGGCTAGAAACAGACTGCAGAAAATATTTAAAACAGCAGGAAAAAAAAAAAATGGTGCTCCCCTTTCCTCTGTCCAGGACTTGTACCATACAAGAACCAGAAACTGGGCAGAAAAAATCACTACTGACCCTTCGCACCCAGGACACAACATCTTTCAACTCCTCCCTTCTTGCAGGCGCTACAGAACTTTGTTCACCAAAACTGCCAGACACAGGGACAGTTTGTTTCCCCAAACGATCAGCCTCATTAACAACTGACTATAATTATATTACTTGCTTCATATCTATAAGTACTGCACAGAGCTGTCAGTCATCACATTATCTGTATATGTAAATTGTACAAACTTCCATAGTAAACTCTTTATCAAACCTGACGCACAATACTGTCATTTGCACTACCATGCACTCACACTTTATGTACATTACTGATCTGTCATATAACCTGTATCTTTATTTAATACTCACACTGTCTATACTGTCTAACATTGTCTGTTTTGTCTTGTATAATCCAAGCTGAATGCATAGTTTTTATTTATGTCTGTACTTTGAGAGTTACTAACAGCAGCAGTGGTGTGGTGTAGTGTAGTGTGGGAGAACTTAGGCATATTAAACACAAGTCGTGCAGCTGTGTTTTGGATCATTTGCATTGGACGAATAGCGTTCAGGGGAAGACCTGCAGCAGAGAGTTGCAGTAGTCAGGTCTTAAAATGACAAGACACTGAACAAGCACTTGGGCAACCTGTGTGGACAGAAATAGTTGAATCCTTCGGATGTGGTAGAAAAGAAATCGACAGGAACGAGCCACATTAGCGACATGTGGAAAGATGGACAGTTCATTATCCATAGTTACCCCAAGGTTACGAGCAGTGGCTAATGTGGAGAGCAGAAGAGTGAAGAGTTATTCAGAGATCTTGACCTGGAAATGAATCACCTGGGACGACCAGCAGTTCTGTTTTGCTGGGGTTGAGTTTTATTTGATGAGCACTTACCCATTAAGATATGTCTGTCAAGCATGCTAAGATCCCAGCAGAAGCTGTGGTATCTGATGGAGGAAAAGAAAAGATTGTTGAGTTAAGTGTTTTCTACATAGCAGGGGTAAGAAAAGCCATGTTAGGATATGATTCACCAATGGAGTGGGTATAGAGGGAGAAAAGGACAGGACCAAGTACCGAGCCTTCTGGGACACCAGTGGTGAGTCTGCACGGGGGGCGGGTGTGGATCCCCTCCATTTTACCTGGTATGAGTGCCCTTCCAGGTAGGAAGCAAACCATTCCAATGCTGTTCCACGAATACCGAGGCTCTTGAGGGTAGAAAAGAGAATCTTGTGGTTGACTGTGTCAAATGCTGCTAAAGGGTCCAGGAAGATAAGTACAGATGACAGCTTGGCTGATCGAGCAGCATGCAGTTTCTCAGAAACAGCCAAAAGGGCCATCTCTGTTAAATGTGCCGCTTTAAAGCCAGACTTGTTTGGGAGGTGGTTCTGTGAAAAATGGTGGGATTGCAAGATTGGATGCAGGATCTCATCTTCTGTTAAGGTTGTAAAGCTTGACAACAGAGGAGTAATGGATTCCTGACTGTGTTGTGTATTCATTGTTGGGGAGAAAGTAAAGGTCTGGCAGATTTCCTTAATCTTTTTATCTATTAAAGGAGCTGCTCTGTTTCATTAGTAGGTCATGGAGGGAATGCTATTTATTGCCCAGAATGGCTGTAAGTTTATGCTTCCATTAATACATACAGTACATCTCATGCCCAGTTCAAGACAGACCACTGGTTGAATTAATTCTGCCTTTTCTGTGCTAATACAAGGCTTAGATTTGTCCTGAGCACAGATGATGCCAATATCCACTGCTTTTATGTTTAATAAAGCAGCACGCCAAAACATGTCTTGTACCAGGTTCTGCTGTTTGCTCAATTTCTGTAATTATGGCATCCATTAGTGTGACCGTAAAAATACTCCAATACTACAGATAATGTACTCTAATAGTTGATGTTTATAGTTGTACAATACATCACTGTACTCAAACAGCCTGAAAGATTCTTATTGCAATGTGAAATGCAAAACGTTTCCTATTACAGACATGAATGGAAAAGATAATACAATAAAACTATAAGCATGACGTGAAGTATCTACAAAAACATCACTGCCACTGTGAGGACATGTTACAATATTTCTTAGAATGAATGTGGAGTGTTTTTCAAATACATTTTTAAAAGCCAATTGTTATTTAGACAAGTAGATGGTGGGTGTCACATAACAATGGTGCAAATATATATAAAAAAAAGCATTGAATAACATGAAACATAACCAAGAAAACCATAACCTGGACATGAATGAAACATTGTGGGCTGACAAAAATCATGGAAAGACAAACAAAACACGAAGAGTCCAGTGAAAGGTGCGGTGATGGTGCTTCATACTTGTCAAATTTACTTTAGAGCTTAGTAATTTTTTTCTTCCCATATACTAGCAATGATAGGAGCTGGGGCCAGAGCACAGGGTCAGCCATGATACAGCAACCCTGGACCACAGAAGTTAAGTAGCCTTGTTCAGGGGTTTAACCCTCGACCTTTTGATCAATAACCCAGAGCCTTAACCACTGAGCTACCACCTTCCCCCAATATAGGGTGGCACTGATCATGAATGTGAAACATATTACATAGTCCATAATCCTGAGAGAGCCTCATGTCCCAACCATAGCCCCTCAAAACAAACCGATCCCAGTCAGGATCAGGGCTCACAGGAGGGAATTAACAAAGTACAAATAATTTGTTACTCTACTTAAATAGATTTTTTCTAGTATCAGTACTTTACTTCACCATTTATTTTTCTAACATTTTTTTACTTTCAGTCATTACATTTTTTTACACAAAATATATGTACTTTCTACTTCTTACATTTTTAACCCAGACTCATTACTTTAGTTTTAATCTATCTGGTAAAATGTCAATATTTTTTCTTTTTATTGTGCAAGTGTAGCTAGATTGCAAATGATTCACGATAAATTATCCTATAACGCAGTTCACATGACATTCATTTTAAAGAGTGAATAAAGATCTATAAATTCGCACATTTATAAGCAGGAATTATTTTTTATCAGAGAACATTTTTCAGAGTTGCTAGCCATGCTAATTCATGCCAAAGACAATGAGTTCCTAGCATTTAGGTTATATATAGAACAGTAAAGCTAGTGCAAAACAAAGTGCTTTCAGATATTATGCTTCTTTTACTGATTACACAGTTTTATTTACATTACTTTAGATCGCCTCTTGAAATAGGTAGGAGCTTTAAATCCATAAAATGTATAATGGTCAGTATAAAAATGGTCATTACAAATAAACATCTTAGCATAAATTAGTCCCTAAAAGTTTAGCCCTAATGAGCAAGCCGAGAAGGAACTATCTAAATGGTATGAGGTAGAAACCTTCAGGGCAAAAGACTCAGAATGCAAAACTGTTTGGGCATCTGCTGTAAGCCATTGTAGCACACTGCTTATATTACTTACAGTCCAAATCCATCCTAATGGTCCTTGACTTTAAATCCTAGTAATCTGGTGCTTCAATAAAATATAGTGTGTCAAATGTTAAACTGTGTTTAATGTTATAATGTTTGTGAATTTTTTTAAGTATTAATGCACATAAGACAAAGCTGCATAATGTTTGTTATCATTTGGAAAAAACGTATACCTTTAGTTTCCCGAAATAGACAATATTTTCATGTTTCAAAAATGTTTCATTTCATTTTTATTTCTTTTAAATGTTAGATTTTTTTTTAAAGATGACTGACTTCCATCAAAAGGTACAGGCTTTTTGCTGCCACTCAGGATAGTAAAGGCTACAACAAAATACAACACTTTATCTTACAAAGCCTTACATTTATTGAATATTCAAATCATTTTCCAACTAAGTCACAGCCCCAATTCTAAGCTAAAAACATTTTTAACAGCTTTTATTTGTGGCAGATTTTGAGGTTTCACAAACAAACATTCAATGATTTTCCGAACACTTTTTGAGCATAGCACACAGGAATAGAAGAGAACGATTTATAATTGCACAATTCAATGTCACCCAGATGAGTTTAGGACCTCTCAAGGTTTCTTTCTCAGGTCATCTCCAGGAGGTGATTAGGAGTTGCTCCCTATCACCTCTGATTCGCTTATTAGGAATAAAGTTAAACATATAAAGTTTCCATGCAGAATTTAAATATTTCTGTAAAGCGCTTTCTGACAATGTACATGGTAAAAAAAAAAACAACAACAACAACACTATACATATTAATCTAAATTCAATTGATATATGCAGGATATTCCAGAAGCACTCTAGGATTTAATTCATTTGTGCAGTGTATTTTGAGTAGGAGCTGCAGGCCAAAATCTGATGTCACTGCAATGAGTTTACCCTGTGCCAAAAGCTTCCATCACAGATGGATGCAGCACTGGCACAAATAAGCAAACAGGCAGCAAAAAGCCATCAATCAATACAGAAATAGAGGCACAGGAAGGGATCAAATAGACCGACTACCCAAACTGGGCATAGAGCCTCAGAAAGACTCAATTCTTCTATATATACACCATGATATCACTATCATTATATTCCTGTCACGCAGCCAGTGGACATAGTCAGCAAGTTGTTATTGTTGTTTTCTTCTATGCTATTTTTTGCCTTGTAGTATATCCTTAGAAAACTAATATATTAATGACACATTTGGCTCCATATAAACATAAAACAAGCTGCAATATTATTTTGATTATTTAAAAAAAAAAAAGAAGTCTCCGATTTATTAGAAGTGGACATCTAGAGCTGTTGCAGTTGCAACTTCAAGTAGAATATATAATTATTTAACCTACATGGCACAGGGTACTGTAATTCATAATAAAATTCATCATGACATGAAACAATAAGCTAGTTCTACAGCACAAAAACTTGATTCTGGCACACAAGATTGTTGCATGAGATGGTCAAATTGTGCCATTGTATTGTGTATAATGACATTTGAAAGAGATGGTACTGATTTGGCGTGCTTCAGTTTTTCCGCTACTTGCTTCCTTTTAACCTAGCAGAGGTATTGGAGAAAAAAGGTTTTACATCAATAGACACTGATTAGTGTGATTAGAGCATGCCCAGTGCTTTGACCTGTTAAACCACTGTGTAATTAAAGGCCATTAATCGAGCGCTATTAATCCAATAATCGCCCAACATCATGTAAGCTAACCAAATGGTTTAAAGGTCATTGAACGCTTGGTACATCTTTCCTACAAATTGTGTTTTGTGTTATTTTTATAAATCAATCAGTTTTAATTTTTATTGTTAGGATAATTGAATAGAAAATATTTAAACAAATATTAAATATTATTTTTATCTAGTCATTGTTATTTTTTGACCTTTTTTTTTTTCATTAATGTAAATAATCTCATCTTGCATTCTACTCCTTAAAAATTCTGTTAGGAAATAAAAAAATTGAATTTACTTGTTTTTATGATTCTACCAATCCTCTTAGAAGGACTCATAGAAGGGAAAAATTCTTTCATTTGAATGTGTCACTTTGTTGTGACCTTGGTTTTTTTTCAATCTGTTCCCAAATCTAATCTTTTCATCTGCTGGTTGCAATTAGAATTTCATTTAATTCTATAGAAATATTTACAGACAAATATTGTTAAACAGCAGTGGCTTCTCCTGGCTACTCGGTGGTTGTTTTATGGTTTCAAAAATAGGGACTAGGATGCACTATGACATATTGCTCAACAGGAATATTAGCCCCTCAGTGCTTAAACATAGAAACCAGCACGGGGAAATCGAAAAAGTGCGTCAGAGGGAGTAACACAGAGTGAGTAAGTAAGTAAGTGAGTGAGTGAGTGAGTCAGAGAGTGAGAGAAAGAGAGCTTTCATGCCAGTGAATCAGGGCCAACTGCTTGGACAACAGTTCCTGCAGTGTACAAAATTGGATGAGGTAAAATCATGCTGTACAGTCGTGGAAGAAGATTAATTGGTCTCCACTGCAAAAATCGTAGATAGTCAAAATTATTTTTTTTATATATTAAACCAGAGGTTTTAACAATTGCCTATTATAAGCTTTCAAATATAAAATTAGGAAAGCTTTTTATAGCCATTTTTAAACAATTAAAATTGTCATTGTTTCATATTTTATTGGTTTATTTTATTTGATTCCCTTAAAATAAAACAATATTACATGGCAAAAAAAGAAATTAGATTGTTTCAAGCTTGAAATAACCAGAAACGTTTAGAAATAGTTTTATTAATCTTACATATGGTTTATTGTAATTAAATCTTATAATAATCACTTTAAGAGCAGTCAATTAACATATATTTACAAAATTACAGAGCTCAGATATAAATTTGGAATTTGTATAAAATTTGGCCAGAATCAGTGATTTGTTTTTTATTATTTTGTCATTGTTACAGTGATGAAAAAATCTAAGCGATTATATTTATGCTTGAGTTCCAAAACTTAGGCATATAAATATGAAAATGTGTTTTATCAGAGTCCAAGTCCAAGAATTAAATGAACTGTGGCTAATAGCAAGATAATATCGTACACTTAATTAATGAGTCTAATATCTGTAATGATTAATTATATCCATTTAAAAAAACTCTTGCTTAAACTAAAACTGGAGCTGATTAATCTTTTTCATGTAGATTTGAAGTGTTTTCTAAATAAAGTCTCAGATTAGCTCAGACACTTAAAAGGTCAAGCTGAGACCAATGAGGCAACACCACTAATCCCTCGTCTCACTAATTCGAAAAGCGTGATCTTGCCAGGAGCCTTTTCGGGATCAACATTAACTCAGTCAATGGCGATTGCCTAAGGGATCACTCGGCTAACAGACAGTTCTGACCAGTGTGTCACATTTTTCCTCCTTGTTAGCCTGCATTAACCTCGTGCCTGAAGGCAAGTCTTAATGGGCAAATAAGGGTACTAAGGAGAAAATGATGTTAAACAATTATCCAATTAGCAGTCTCTCACCCCAAAGCGATATCCTTAGTATGTTTAATGATCTTATAAATGTCACTTGGAGAGTGCGCTCTTGCAAAAATGGTTGCTCTGATTTAGCATACAGAGAACAGAAACATGAAATCTGAATCATGACATATCAGGACATCACACCATTTCATCATTGATTATCAAATCAAATCAAATCAAATCAAATCAAATTTTATTTGTCACATACACATACATACAGGGTACGACATGCAGTGAAATGCTTTTGACGACGGTCCGGCATGAGGGAATAAAATAGGGTAAAAAAGGAGAATAAAAAATATAAATATAATAACAAAATTTAAAGAAAAATATAATAAGAAAAGAAGGCAGATAAATAAGATCTAAAAATATATACATATATATGTATATATACATACATATACATATATATACACATACACTGAAAATGTACACAGAAAATGTTTATGGCAGTGTGCAGTTAGCCAGTAAACAACAGTAAACAAGTTAGGCATGGTTTTGATTGTCCATGAGTGTCCGTGTGCAGTAAGGTGTGGTGTAAAGTGTCCTTGTGCGGGATGGTGGTATAAAAAAGAGAATATAAAAAATTATGAAAAAGAAAAATATGGAAATAAAATGGAATGTAAAGTGAAAAATATGGAAATAAAATGGAATGTAAAGTGCACTGTGCTGTGCAAGTCCAGTGTATAATGTGCCGTAATGTGCCGTAATGTGCCATGTATAATGTGCCGTAGCACGAAAAGTGTGGTTGTGCAGGGGAAAAAAATGGTGGTGATGGAGAGAGTGGGCCAGTTTTTAGATCCTGGGTGTTTCCTGGTTTAAACTCCGAATGGCCTGCGGGAAGAAGCTCCTCCTCATTCTCTCTGCGTTCGCCTTCAGGGAGCGGAAGCGTTTCCCCGAACGCAACAGAGAAAAGAGTCCATTGTTGGGATGGCTGAGGTCCTTCACAATTTTCCTGGATCTGGTCCTGCACCGTGTGCTGTAGATGTCCTGCAGGTCAGGGAGCTCGGTGTGGATGGTACGTTCAGCTGAACGCACCACCCTCTGGAGGGCTCGTCTGTCCTGCATGGTACTGTTCACGAACCAGGAAGTGATGCTACCCGTCAGAACGCTCTCGATGGTGCAGGTGTAAAAAGTTTTAAGCACCTGAGAGGGTAGTTTAAAGTCCCTTAAGCGTCTCAGATGGTACAGACGCTGCCGGGCCTTCTTCACCAGGGTGTTAATGTGACAGGACCAAGACAGGTCCTGTGTGATGTGAACACCCAGGTACCGGAAACTGTTCACTCTTTCCACTGGAGTCCCGCAGATGTTTAGCGGTTGGTATGACCGCTCCTGCTTCGTGCTGAAGTCCACGATCAACTCCTTAGTCTTGCTGACGTTCAGGAGAAGGTTGTTCTCCTGGCACCATCTCTCCAGGTTTTTAACTTCCTGTAGGTAGGCCGTCTCGTCGTTGTTGGAGATCAGGCCCACCACAACGTTGTCGTCAGCAAACTTGATGATGGTTGTGGAGTTGAAAGTGGCCACACAGTCATGTGTGTACAGTGAGTACAGCAGGGGGCTCAGAACACAACCCTGGGGGGCTCCAGTGCTGAGGGTGTGGGTGGATGAGGTGTGTTTTCCCACCCGTACAGCTTGTGGTCTGTCCGTCAGAAAGTTCGAGATCCATTGACACAGCGGCAGGCTGAGTCCCAGGACATCCAACTTAGAGGTGAGTGTGGAGGGAATTATGGTGTTGAACGCTGAACTGTAGTCCACAAACAACATCTTTGTGTAATTCCCATTTCTTTGGTCCAGGTGGCTGTTTGTAGTGTGGAGAAGATGTGCAATTGCGTCCTCAGTCGAACGGTTCTGACGGTACGCAAACTGTATTGGGTCCAGTGTGTCCGGTAGAGAGGCAGTGATGAAGTCATCACTACTGAGGTCAGAGCTACAGGGCGTCATTGAGTAGTCATTGAGGCAGGCGGGCTGGGGTTTCTTCAGGACAGGGACAATAGTGGACTGTATGAAGCATGAGGGGACAACAGCCTGTTCCAGAGAGAGGTTGAATATCTCAGTGAACACCGGTGCTAGCTGGTCAGCGCAGGCTTTCAGAACCCGACCTGTGATTCCATCTGGTCCTGCTGCCTTCCTGGTATTCACTCTCTTGAATGCCCTCCTCATGTCGTGCTCCGAGATGGTGAACTTCTTTACCTCTCCGGCTCTCTCGGCGTGCACGCTGGTTGTGCCGCTAGCGCCGCTAGCATGGTTAGCTGCAATATAATGTTTGCTATAATCAAGCCAGTTTTTTGGGACTTCATATTTTTTGACGATTTTAGCATGGGCACAGATGGACAAATGTATTCTTGGTTTTAACTGTGGTAAAAAAAAAGTCTATGTGTAGTATGACTCAACTAATTGCAACCCACATATTAAATACATGAATTAGCTGTATGAGAAATTACGGTTGAAACTTCAAAGGGTGTATGCAAAGGGTTTCTTTGGTGTTTACTTATCAAAATTGTACTATTGCTCCTGGTTATTGATCTGGTTATCGCAAGAAAAAGCTAAATAGGAAATGTATAAATTATGTTCAAATATTATCACCTGGTCTGCCTAAGATGAAGCAACGGTGAGATTATTAGTCTCTTAGCATGCCTGAGCTCTGAGTCTTTCTCCTTTACCTTAATTGTCACATATGTGCCTGTTACATAACAGTTGCCCTTTGGAATGGTTCATTTAATTATCCTTATTATAGTAACTACATCCATCTCCAGTCCACAGAAATGGTTATATTTCTTTCACGTGGATGGCTATGTTTATTCTGCCATGTGCATGTAATTATTACTTGTTTGGAATGATTTCACTCATCAAAATGAGATCAGGCAAGTTCTATCACCTGGGAAACATGTCGAAGTTTATAATGTACTTTTGCATTCATATAGTCCACAGTTCTATAATGAAAAACTGAAGAAACTGCCTGAACGAACGCTTCCTCTGTGAAATACATTTATTCTGAATTTCCCAATTTAGTGCAGTTGATATGGTCTCAGGGTAAAGCCCAAGACCAGTTTGCTCCTTGACATACTCTTGTTTTGATGTACTAAATGAATTGCTATTCCACATCTGTAGCACAAATAAAAAATATCAGCCGTTTTCATTAAACTAATCAATGTGCAGAACATTTTTTCTCTAAAATCAAAGAGACACCATGGGGTCCATATTAAATCAGCAGCCAGGCAAACTTTAAACTGGCACTGTTCGGTATTTATATAACAGTATAGTAAAACCATGCCCTTGTGTTCAGTTCTTTCATATTTTTTTATTAAATCTAACCATGTGCATGTGTAAATGTGAGCGCTAGATCTTTGTTTGTATTTGTGTTACGCAAGGGCTTGTCTTACATTTTGCAGTCCCATAAAGAACCAGGCATCTCAGTTTTTGCGTTGTTAACTACATACTCAACATGGTTTAAAAACCTTCTTCATAAATTCCCATTGAAATAATTAAAACACATTTTAAAGATTGGCTTCGAAAACAACAGCTGGACCAACAGCATAGTGGTACATGCGGTTTGATTCGGAGTTTCGTAGGTTCTCCTTGTGTCCACATGGATTTCCTTTAGGCCACAATATAGAAAAGCTTTTAAAGACAGAATATTCTTTGTAGGGACTTGAATTACAACCCCAATTCCAAAAAACAGAATGCAATAATCTGCTAAATCTCCTAAACCCATATTTTATTCACAATAAAACAGAAAACATATTAAATGTTTAAACTGAGGAAATGTACTATTTTACAGAAAATAATTAAGTTATTTGGAATTTTATGGACACTTTTTATAAAAGTTGAAACAATTTTTACCAACGTGTAGCATTGAAACATCTAAACGGCTGGGAACGGAGTAGACCAGCTTCTCCACTTTGAGAAGGGGAATGTTGCCCTATTTGTGTCTGATACAGGATTCTGGATGCTCAACATCTTGGTCATATTTTCTGTTTCATGATATGCCAAAAGGTTCATTCAGTAAAAGGTCTCGACTGCAGACAGGCTAGTTAAGCACCTGTACTCTTCTACTATGAACTACTGTTGGTATAGATGCAGAATGTGGCTTAGCATTGTCTTGCTGAAATATGCAAGGTGGCCTTTAATGACAAGTTGTTGTCAGTATGGAAACATATGTTGCTCTAAAACCTGCATATACCTTTCAGCATTGATGGAGCCCTTTGAATGTAACATCTGGCACATTCCACAGACACTAATGCACTTCACCACACCATCAAAGATGCAGGCTTTTGAACCAAAAGCTGTTGATAAGCCGGATGGTGCCTCACATCTTCAGTCCAGAAGATGTGGTGTCCATGCTTTATAAAAAGCATTTCAAATTTTATTTTTTGTCTGACCACAGAACTGTTTTTCACGCCTTAGACCTTTTTAATTGAGCTTTGGCCAAGGGAAGACAGCAGCATTTCTGGATCATGTTCACATGAGGATAGAATTGTAACCTGCAATTGTGTATGACCTGTCAAACTGTGTTCACAGACAGCAATTTCTGGAGGTGTTTCAAAGCCCATGCAGTGAATCCCATTAAAGAATCATACCTGTTTTTAACATCACAGACTTGATTTGATTGTCCCTCGATTTCTCCAGATTCTTGGAATCTTTTGATGATAATACGTATTATCATGTAGATATAAGATATTCAAAGTTTTTGCAATTTTGTGTTGAGGAACATTATTCTGCCTCTATGTAATATTTTGTTTATACCCAGTCATGCTACTGACCTTTTGCTAAATAACTTTATTAGTTGAACAATTCCTCCCCCAAAAACTCCAGCAACTGGAATCATCAGTTTTCAGATGTATACAGATTGTTGTTAAAAGTGTACACAGTGGTAAACATGGCCCTGTCACAACTTTTTTTAGACTTGTTAAGGCCATCAAATTCAAAATTACCTTGCTTCTTCCTTAAATTAGTACATTTCCTCAGTTTAAACCATTGGTATGTTTTCTGTGCTCTATTGGGAATATTGTTTTCTATCATTCACACAAAACACATCAACATCCCTTAAGAAATATACTGTATAAAAATGCTAATTGACAAACAGTGCCCATTTAATTTCCTGTTTCCACCTTAATGAACATGAAAGCAGGAAATAGATGGCTGACTTCTTAGATATAAAATGTAAAAAATCACTTTTAACTTGTGTCAAGAGATTCCAAAGATTGGCAAATCCCAAGTTATGAACACATTTTTTCCTAATGGGAGCTAATCATTTTGGAGTTAGCCATAATTGTATTGCTCAGTACACTTATTTCCTTTTTTTTTTTTTTTAAACACACTTCATAAGGGCTTTTTTGTTTTTTGTTTTTTGTCAGATGAACACTTTTTTTCTGGAATAAAATCGACTAATTAAACAAAAGCTACAGAATAAAGGGGGTGTAAAACAAAAGAAAGTGCTTTCATTAGGACACATCTATGGATGATAGATTTAAAAAAAAAATAAATAAATAAATAAATAAATACACAATTTCTGATGTGTTGTCTAATAGTCAGTCACCAGGAAACAACAGCTACACTCTCTAAGCCACGAACCCTTCTTTTTCTGTTGCATGACCGGACAACTCGACCCCTCGTGTTCTACTTTATTGAATCTGTATTTTTGGCTCGGGCACACTGAACAAGTTTTTCTTTTTACCCACAGGAAGGAAACATTTGGAGAAGTTTCAATTAAAGGTTATTATTATTATTGTTTTTTATCATCATTATTATTATTATTACTGACTTGTACAGAGGTTTCTGTGCTGTAATCCACCTGCATGTTGTCAGAGATTTACAAGAGTAGACTTTTAAGAACATGTATAGTTTACCTCAATGCTTTTATTTTACTTTGACAAAATAACCTACAATCAATGTGGGTATTGTCTGTGGCTCAAAATGTCTTCAGAGTCGCACGTCCTTCATAATGTAATCCAAGTTCCACTGAATTATTGCTATAGATAATAACATTAAAACCTGGTGACATCAATTTAGTTCCATAAAAACAGGGCTCTCATTCTTCTAGGACTCTGATTGCCTCAGCTGTTTGTCTGTGAAACTCACAGGGCACCTCAACAGCACCTCCAACTGCTTGTATGCTGAAGTGTCCTGCATGTCCTGTACATGGATAGAAATAATGCATGTTTCCCAAACCATTAACCTGAAGGAAAAATGAACACCCCTTTCTGGAACCAATGCAGTTTGAACTATGTGTAAATAGTTTTATTTTGAACCAGTATAAAGAATTTAAATTTATTTATTCATATTAATCACGTTTAAACAGCAGATCCCGTGCCTATCCTGGGCACAATCAGCATGCCATCCCAACCAGGTGTATTTTCAACTGAAAGGCAATTGAAAATATAGGTTTTAGGTGTGAAAGTAAGTGCACGACGCTATTCCCTCCCACACTTTCACATTAATGTAAAATATATATACACATACACACATATATATATATATACACATACACACACACATATATATATATATATATATATGAGCCCAGAGAAAACCCATGTGGACACAAGGAGAACATGCCAACACTTCAATCTGAGCTGGGTTGAATGAATACTCCTCCAAGTAATAAGACAAAAAAATATAAAAGATGATGAGAGGTAGAGAGTCTAAGTCAGCTACAAATAATTGGTAGACAAGCCATACCAGAGCCATGAAAAGCTTCTAAATGATGACCAACACATCCCTTCAGCTGTTCAAATTGATATGCATTAATCACAGAGCATTCACCAGCACCTCATACTGGCAGTGCACCAAAAACACTAGAGCTTTTTATCTCTTATTAGGTCTGATTTCAATTATATACGAGTGTCCATTATTAAAGAGGCCCTGCCTTTCGTTTTACATGTGGCTTGCAACTAAGATCATTACTCTCCTTAAATGGAAATCAGCTCTTAAAACATGTAAAAAAAATAAAATTAAATAGATGACAATCTTTTAATACTTGACTTAAATTTATACAATACAATTGCATACTGTTCATCACCCATTTGAATTGAAATAAATGTAATCCCACTATTCCCATTATAAGATGATTATAATAATTACCAAGATACCTCTTTACAGGGATATGGGAATGAGTGGAAATCTGCTATCACTCTCAAACCTCCACCTCAATTCCACAAATACTATAGAAATGAAACTTTAATATATTTGAGTCAATGTGCAGTTTGTTTAGATTTACTGTCCTTTTCTTTGAAGACTGTCTGCCGTACAGTGACGTGTTTGTTCTCAAGCTTTAGTAATTGAAATTTGAATTAGATTTTTTCATACTTTTTTGTTTGTATATACACATATGCACATATGTGCAGTGTGCTAAATTGACCTACATGGAGAGAATAAAACTGAAATTCAGAAACATTGTGAATCTATTGTATTAAAGGCACCTTTCATACATTTATTTGTTGGGATAGGGTTTGTTTTCTGTGTTTGTATTTGATTTATTTGTTCGTATATTATAATAAAAAAAAAAAAAAAAAAAAAAAAAAACCACCAAGGAGATTTTTTTACTTTATTACATTTGAATTAGATTTTTTCATACTTTTTTGTTTGTATATACACATTTGCACATATGTGCAGTGTGCTAAATTGACCTACATGGAGAGAATAAAACTGAAATTCAGAAACATTGTAAATCTATTGTATTAAAGGCACCTTTCATACATGTATTTGTTGGGATAGGGTTTGTTTTCTGTGTTTGTATTTGATTTATTTGTTCGTATATGATAAAAAAAAAAAGAAAATTTGTTCGTATATTATAATAAAAAAAAAAAAAAAAAAAAAAAAAAAAAAAAAAAAACCCACAATGTGAATTTCCATCATTTGGACAGAAAGGGCTGCATTATTAAATCAACCAGTGAGTGACAGACATACTGCCCAGCACAAGGCAGATGAAAACTAGCCATGTTCTGTTAAAGATGAAAACAGATGATACTTCCTGCTGCAAATAATTGTGTTAAAGAAAAAATGTTTGGTGACCAATTGTGTGCAGTTCATTCAATCATGTGTTAGATACTTACATAAATATACATTCATACATGTAAATAATGCTTCTAATTTCATGTGGTAATAAAATGTGTGGATGTTATTAAACTTTCCTGCCATCACAGCTGAAATTGATGTAATTCTGCACTGCAGAACCTGACTCAGTGCCCCATTATGAAGAAAAGTACATTCAAAAAGTTGAAGCATAAAGGTTCTTGTTGATGTGGAAACAGGTAATTGCTTGAGATTTCATTTCGATTGGCTATTTGAGAGTTAGAATGAGATTCCTTTAAGCAGTAAAATTATTAAATAATCCAGAAAAGTAAGGATTCAAGGAGCGCAGAGCTTTTGTGTGGCAGCAATGTTCATGGAACTGAGCAATAAGCCGCACAAGCAGTAGGCTGTGTAATCTGTTTTAAAAGCTTCTATTGTTGACACTCAATACGTGGATCTATATATAAGTAATATGTTTATGATTGCTGCATTCTAACCCGGCTATGTCTTGTCTAAAAACAATTATCCCTGAAGCAACCATAAAGTACATGTTTTTTCTATTGCATCAACATTCTTGTTATTTCCTTGAGAAAAACAAAGTTTTCTCCTTGTTATATATGTAGCCTGCAAACTTTACCTATTACACATGTTTTCTTGGATATTACTGCTGATTACTTCTGCTTATGAGCACATCTGGTTAGAGTGTGTGTATTGCACCATAAATGGCCATGAAAGGGCTGTGTATAAAAAAAAAAGGCTGTTAGATTAGGAAAATAATTAAGACCAAACGGAACTGATTTATCTTTGTGTTTCATAGGTGTCTCATAAGCAACTGATGGTTAGGAAGGAACGGGCTAACGATAAGGGACAGTTTAATATTTATCGCACAGAATGTGTACTATGTTTTTGTGCTTTAGTACTTCAGTAAAGTACTTGTACTTATAAAAATGAAACAATTTATTCCTCTTCATCCATCCACCAATATAAACAAAGCCAGACTCTCATGATCATTTCCAACAATACATATACAATTTACAATACTTTCCACCATACCCAAATGACTACGGGTTCCCCTTTGGGGTCTGGTTCCTCTCAAGGTTTCTTCCTCATAACTCTTGAAATTCTGTAAAGCTGCTTTGAAACAATGTCTGTTGTGAAAAGCGCTATAGAAATAAACTTGACTTGACATACTGTTGCAGTACGTTCAAATCATAATCTATGATGCTCAGTGCTGCATGGCCTGAGGTACTAAAATCAGTTGCTAATAAGTTTAAATCAGTAAAAATTAGACACATATGGAAGCATTTGAGTGAAGCTTAAGTTTCTGTTTATCCGAAAATTGCCAATTTAGACTCCGTCGAAGACATGCCAACGAACGGACATGCTGTCCCAGTCTTGTTGTTCTGAGATATTTGAAAGAAGTGTATTAAATCAATTTTTACACCAGTTTATAGTTCATCGCATCTGACTTGCATTAGGCCTGTTATGTGTTTACTCCCTGAGAAGCCAGAAATGATTTATGAACTAATACAAAACTTGTTACAAATTCATTTTGAAGACTAAAAAAAAATGTCGGCTTTTGAAGGGATCTTTGGATACGTCAAATTTCGTTAGGGAGTTATGCTGTCCGCATAAAACAGCAAAAACTGTGTGCCCGCTACATAAAAGACAATGTTGAACTGATTTTAGCTTAGCAGTATCACTTGTATCAGTATCACTTACAGGAGACCTGTCTTCTCTTACTGGCTAGAATAACAGCAGGATTCCGCAAGATAAAAAAAAAAACCCAAAAACATGCAGATAAGGATATAATAAATATGTATAAACACACTATTGTCTGAGCACAAATGTAAAGGCAACTGATAGATTACAAGCTACAAACCATTTTATGATTCACTTCTTTTTATACAAAGACACGGCAGATAGAAAATGCAAAAGAAACCATTAACATGGTTCAGAACGACAAAATAGTTGCTGGACAATGAGTCATATCTACATCATCAATACTCCCAAAGCTTCGAATTCAGGGTCAAACAGCAGTAAAGGAAATGCTCAGTGGTCTAATTTATGGCATAATCAGAGTTTAGAACAGAAAGATCACATAAATGTTTTTGGTTACTGTTTGGTAAAGATGTTAAGAGAGACATCTAAAAACACATAGTATGATGATTGTATAAATCAATGGAAACTAAGCCATAATGTGGACAACTTCACACAAAAAAACCCCCCACACATATTAACATAATCAGAATAGCTTTACACGAACAAGCTATGACCTTGTTTTGTAATGGCCTGTGGGTATTTTTCCAAATATGTTTTTCACAGGCAATGTTCTAGTTTTCCACTTTTAGCTTAGCAAATTGAATCAAGTCTTTGTGATGTTTGGCTTATGGGGAGTATTGGGTATTGGGAAGAGAAAAACATGCTGACCATGCCTCTCCAATGGATTTTGGCATTAGAGCAATATTAGATAAATCGTCTACTCTGCCTTTAATCAAAGCCATTTGTCTGCACCAGGGTATTCTTTATTTCCTGCTTTACTTCAGCATTGCCTTTGTCCCTTCAATATCAATTTTAGTCTAAAATAATCAGCGAATGTGGAATACAAATTATTAGCAGGAACAACCAGCCTTTAAATTTAAAGAACCAAATCTGAGATGCAGGTAAAATGCTACTTTGAACTTGCAAAATATTTGTTCAGAACAGAATTCGGACTCATTTTGTCATCTTGAAGGCTGTGGATTTGCTCCACTGAACCTATCCTGTGCTGGCTTATTTGTCTCAGTCATTTTCTGCCTTGGTTTCTATTACACTCTGAAGCCTGCAGGCACGAATAGGCGGCAGCTGCTCGTAAGTGCTGAAGCCCAGTTCACTGTGCTGCTGGGGTAGACAGAAAAGCAGCAGGTGGCTCCTTAACACCTAAACAGGAACAGAACATTGGATCAAAAAGACACAGAGACATACACGCATATAACATTAAAACCGCCTGCCTAATAGGTTGGTAAAACAAAACAGTTCCAACCCATCAAGGCATGAACTCCACAAGACCGCTGAAGGTGTGGTATTTGGCACCTGTCCTGAAAATTGGATGGAGCCCCGTGGATTTGATTTGCTTGTGCGGCACGTCCCACAGATATTTAATCTAAACTCAATTTTTCCACTGTGGCACGAACCATTAACCTGCTGCTAAAGAGACTACTGCCATATTGAATACTGTTGTCATAAGGCGGCACTTAATCTGCAACAATGTTTAGGTAGGTGGTATATTGTCAAAGTAACATGCATATGAATTCCCAAGGATCCAGGAAGAACACTGTTCAGAGCATCCCACATGACCTACCATTTTGGAGATGCTCTGACCCAGTCACCTAACATAATAATTTAGTAGAGGTGTAACGATAAACAGATCTGTTTCGAAATTATTTGGTGGAGGGTGTACTGAACGCAATGCTTTTTACGTGCGAAACATAGTTAAAATCCGAGTTTCCTCAGGAACGTTTTAACTGGTGGACCGCGAGTTTTTAGTCTCTTTTTTATCATCATTATTATTAAAATTGAAAACATACACAACAAGGCCCGGAATAAAAAAAAACCTAGAGCTAGCGCAGTGTACCTGTAGCTACTCACTGCGTACCGGAAATAAGATTTGTTTTGCGCATGCAAAACATAAAACGCTGAAGAATCCATAGCGCTAGCGTTAGCCCATTACCAGAAAGTGGCTATCGGCTAAAGCTAGCATTACAAATTAAGACATCTGTTTAAATATGCAGAAATAAATTAAACAGTTATGTAGATCATATCTTTGGATAATTAAATATTAAATGTTAAATATTACACACACACACACACACACACACCCCTGTATTACCCAAATGGTGTCTATTACATTTTTCAATTTAATTAATTGTATTTGATCAATATAATTTGCACTAATTTAATTGATAACTTAATATTTATAAAAGAGTGTATTCATTAGATTCATTATAATAAAAAAAATTTATTTAATAAAATATTTGTATATGTATTAACACCAAACAGCCATTTTATTTAGAATTGTTAGAATAATATAAACTGTTAATGTTCACAAATGTAAGTAATAATAAACTGCGTTAATAAAAAAACAACAATCAATGTTATGTTTTGCATTTCTTCCCCCTCACCGTACTGAAATTGAACCGAACTGTGACTTAAAAAGCGAGATACGTACTGAAATGTGAATTTTGTGTATCGTTGCACCCTCACAATTTAGCCTTAATAAAGTTGCTTAGATCCTTACACTTGCCTTTTTTCCCTGTTTCAAGAACTGACTGTCACTTGCTGCCTAATATACCCGAATGACAGGCGTAATTGTAACAGGAAAATCAATGAGATTTCAGTGATTTTAATGTTATGGTTGATGTGTGATCTGAAAGATAAATCAATAAAGGGATGTACCTCATCTGTCAGGTAGTATGTCTTCCTTAGCAGACTCCTACGAGTAGTCTCCACCTCCTAGACACAAAGAAGCACGAGAAAAAATGATGACTCTTACTGCTGCATACATCAAAAACTCTAAAATGGCAAAATCTGCATATTAAATTCACCTTAGAGTAAACACAAAAAAACTACTCTATTAATAATATGATGTAACACAGTCTATCGTGGTCTCTGTCATCTTGCATTTCTTGGTCTTTCAATACAATTTTTACATTTTGGGGAACTGGCTTAATATGTTACTAAATCTTCCAAGATTGTTATTCACATCTGGACTTGCTTTGTCACAGAACATTCTTTTCTGTTGACAACTCAAGCAGCCGCTGCTCCTCTTTTGTTTTAAGTATTTGAATGAGTACCAAATCCTGCTTCAATCTTTAAATATGTTACTTCAACGATCTCTCCCATAATGTCAATTGATAAAAACTTGACATGCTGTTGCTAGATGAAAATTGATTGATCCATACACATAACTAACCAATAATTATTCCCCCCCACACAGAGGGGAAGCCTAACTAATGGCTATATAAATATACTTGTTCTTTTATTTATATTACAGCAGAACTAATCTGAATTAGTGTTACATTTAATTAACGGTCAGTTCATCAATAAAATAATCAACTGTAAAAAATGTATAAATCATTAGCATAAAATTTATCAACCTTCTGCTTCCTGACCAATCAGAACCTTTAATACTTTAAAGTTAATTTATGGTGAACGAAAAAATACTTTTTGCTAAAGAAAGCTTCTCTTAACGCTCTTGTACCTGTGGCACAGCATCTTGGGAGAAAATAAAGGCATTGAGATGGGCAACAGCTACAGCATATAGCACAGGGCACCAGTTCCTTCTCAGGGCTCCGGTCACCAGAGCTCGGAAATACAGTCGCAGCAAAGGCAGCGAGTCCTCAGCAGGGGAAGTAAACTGCTCTAGTGCAATGGGTAGCTAAGAAGAGAAAGCAGCCATAATTAAAATAATTATATTTAACATCTGATGTTAGTATGTAGAGAATGATGGTGCTGTTCAAACACATTAAGCCTACAAACTGGGAAGGGATTTTATAAGGGGACTATTAAGATAAAGCATTGGGAGGCTGGATAGTCTTTTAATGCATACTAATGAGATTAAGTTGATTAAAGATAACTGTTTATTGTTAATGCAACGGCTGAATCATAGAGCAGCAGCGCCAACACTGCTAACACAAAAATGTATTTAGGCACAAAAGAAAAAAATACAACGTTTTCTAGATGTGTACCAATCAAGGTCAAAAAAATTACTTGACAGATTAACAGCTATACAATAAAAAAACAAGCAAAGTGAAAATAAATGTAGAGGCATGCATTTTATGTTCCATGCCATTCCCCTTTATTCCCCTCATGGAGTTTGAGGTTAAAAAGTTAGGGGCAATATGAAATTTTCAATTACAGACAAAAGAAAATGAGGAAAATGATTGATATTGAGACGATTTTTTGCGTTTGATTTCGATCGAAATATACAGGCTTTTGGGTAGGGTTTAAAAACTTTGTGGATTTAGGATATATTTTTGTGCAAAAATTAATTAACTTACGTTATCGTTAGAGTGAGTTATAACAATCTAGCGCTTATACGTGATGATTATTATTAAGTTTATTATGTTTGCTTTTTAAAAAGTTTCTCAGATAAAAAAAACAAACAAACAAAAAAAAACACCAATTATAACTAAAATGATCATAAAAACACATTACCGCTGTTTAGTGCCCTTTTCAGAACCTGCTAATAATTTGTAAAACATTAAGATGGAATCGACTACCTTACTGAATTCCATCTCGTTATATGTGTGATCAGAGCGTCTCACCTGCTCCAGCGAGACCCCCAGTGAGCGCAGAGATGAGACATGCTCGCTGAACACAGCTAATCTCATCAACACACTGTAGCGCCTCTGCAGTGGCAACAGTATGAAGCAGCCAAAAAGTGGGTCGCCAAAGGACACGGCCTCGTACTGAGCCAGCAGAGCAGAGTAGAGATCATGAAAGGAGGCTAATCCTGGAGGCGGTACACTCAGATCCAGAGCTTCTAATTGTCCGGGTCTCGTCAGCCTACGCAGCAGCGCCCATGTCATCTGCTTCACTGGTCTCTCCAGAAAGATATCACTCGAACACAGGAAGACACAGGCCAGACGTGCCAGTTTGGCCACAGGTGGCACCAGCTTCAGCGCCTGCTCCCTAAAGCTCTCGAGCACAAGAAGCCACTGCAGGCAATGTGTAATTGACCGCACAGAGCCAGCAGGTAGCGATTCGGCCTGCAGCCCACCACCCTGAGACACTCCTATTCGATCATACAGGCTGATGAGAGGCAGAAAAGCCCAATCAGAAGGCAGCGAAGGGCCTGAGAGCTCAGGGAGGAGCTGAGAAGAAATCCAGGGGTTTCGACCAAGGTGCCGCTCACGGGACGTGATCACAGCAGGCTCCAGGTAGGCAAGGTGAGTGAGGTAGCAGGCACGGATTGAGGGAAGCTGAGCAAAAGAGTCCCGGAGGAGGGGGCCGAGGCTGGGTGAATGACTGGACATCTCCTGAAGCTGCAGCTCTGCCAGGGACACTGCTTCTGGACCTCCACTTCCCGCTTCACTGCAGAACAGATTGAGTTACACGGTTTATCTGTAGCTCTGTTTCCTTTTAATGCACTTTTCTGAATGCACATATCTGGAATGTGCTCCTGTGAGCACATTCAATACTTTTTAAATATTATATTTAACACAGGGGGTCCAATAGATTAAGATCACATTGATTTTCTTTGAAATAAGAAGACATTTTTTTGTTTATAACAAATGCATTTAATGTTCAATATCTTGAATATTCGATATTGAACTATATGTATATATGCAAATGTAAGCCGTATTAACTGCTTTGTACAAAAAAAATCAGATATTCTTATTGTTTGTCCATTGTATTCGATCACACTTAATTAAAAAAAAAAAATCATTATTATTATTTGTGACTATGACATTTTTTTACATAATTTTGGATTGGGGTCTAGCTGGATAAATATTTTGTAACTTTTTGGTTTACACTTAAGATGTTGATAATAACTGATAATAATTAATAAAAATTTTCATCTACTTTGTTTAAATTATAAGGACAATAGAATAGAAACATTTTTACAGTAGGAAATTGGACACAGTATCTTATGACTAGGTACACGTACTATTTGTTTAATAAAAAAAATGTTTATAACAAATAAAAAATTAATAAAATAAAAAAAAAATTCTATACATTTTAAACGATACAGTAAGTGCTATGATGACTGCCTACTACAATAAGTACAATTTGCTGCCCTCTGTTGGACATAGTAATTGATTGCATCAAGAAAACAAAACTAAATAAAAAAGAAATTCTGTCCACACACAAAATCTAGTAAATTGTATAAATGTCAGACCTGAAACTTTCATCAGATTTCTGTACAAAATAATGCAATTGAATGAAAAATATGCAAGCTTAGCTTCAGTATTTCTATTAGCGCAATCCACCTGCAAAACACAATGAAGTGTTTTGTGCTGACCAACACGTTGCTGATACAGCTAGACGGGAAAATCTATTCATATTTTACTAAAATGTTTTCCTAACCCTCTTCAGTTTTACAAACACAAACAAGGTAAAGCAATCTAAAATAATTAAAATAATTAAAATACTACTGTGAGGTGAATGATTAAAACTGCAACCAAGTTCTGTGGAAACATGGCAATAGCTGGACTATGCAATGTTGTTTAAATAAAGTGTGGCACTGTATCATTTAGAAAAAAAATTAATTAGATGTCAAATTAAAAACACTCACAGAAAGAGGTCCTGGTTGAAGATCATAGTAGACACAAGCTCATGTGCCAGATATTCGCTTCCGGGTAACAGCCAGGAGAGCAGAGCCAAAGCGACTTGGTGTAACAGAGATGCATGCATCTTTACCTTTGGGTCAACGGAAACCTAAAAATTTCAGCAACAAGGGAAAAAAAAAATCAAAAACAAGCAAATCGCAGATGCACTCGTTCTGCTTGATCTGTACTTTAATTTTCTAAAACACCATTCAAATTAGCTACGTTAAACAGAACATGTAATTAGGTGGAACAATTTTAAATTTGGAAAAATCATCAATCTTAAAAACGAATAAAGCTAGCTGGCTTATACATTGATTCTAAATGTAAATAATGTGCCAAATGACTGGTTAGTGTGTGAGTGCGTGTAGCCATATTTTGTCTCTTGTCGGAGAGGATACAGTCAGATCTGAAGGATCATGGATATAGAGTGTTTGGTGAACTGGTATATTTGTATGCTGTCGTCCCCTCACTCTCTCACGTTCACTCAGGTTTGTTGACAGTGGTGTGGTGTGCCGTCTCTCATCCCAGAGATCCCTCATGTCTGTGTTACCTTCTGGTTCTCCCTTTTAGTTATGCTGCCATAGCGAGTCTTTCCGGAGTTCCAAACTGCACAGTGTCCTTAACTTTTTTACAACAATAAGGATACTTAATAATCCATATCTTTTTCTCTCTCTCTCTCTCTCTCTCTCTCTCTCCTCTCTCTCGTTAAACATGATTCTGTGCAGCTTGGGATGTTTCACATCAATGCCCTGGTGATCCATAAAATTACGGAGTAAGACCAGGAGCATTGAGGATTTGGATTTGGACTGTAGTTAATGTCATCAGTCTGCTACACAGACTCAGGACTACAGTTTGCTTCTGATCACCATCACTGCACCCCACAACATGGTTTAGCTGAAATAAATGGACATTCGGTGCAACCCGAATGAGGATAGGTTCCCTCTTAAGTCTGGTTTCTCTCAACGTTTCTTCCTTATGCCATCATAGGGAGTTTTTCCTTGCCACAGTCGCCACGGACTCGTATATTGGGGACAAACTTACACCTATAAAGAACATCTTATTCTTTCTTTATCACCACATTATCTGTGTACAGCTGTTTTGAGACAATGAATATTGTTAAAAGTGCTACACAAATAAAAATTGAATAGAATTGAATTGTATGTGCGTTTGTTTCGACCTTGTGAGAATATATTTCTGAGGAAAAAGAAATCTAATAAAAAAATAAAACAAATAAAATGTGACATGGCATTAATGAAGTGCATTATAAATCATCTGAATGTAAGGGTTTTAAAAGGATTGTAAGACAAATGTGTGCCTGTGTAAAAGCTGAAGTACCTGTCTGTGAGCCAGCCTGAGTATCAGATAGACAAAGTGGTGCTCATGGCGTAAAATCCAAGCACTGGCATGAGACATTGAAGGCGTCGCTCCAACACAAGCCTGCAGGTAAGCCAGCACGGCGTCCGAAAGGATGAGAGCAGAGAACTACAAAGACAGGCACAGATCAACCTCAGCTTAGTAAAAAAATATGCTTTTTAAATGTATATCAGTAATACTACAAGTACGCTAAGGATATGAAATGTTTAGCCGTGTTCAGAAAGGCAAACCTACACTCTTGTTTAAGCCGCGGTGAATGGTCAAGATAATGTCCAGTAGATAGAAGAAAGCAGTACAGAGAGGGAGAGGAGATTCAGGTCCTAGCAGGCGCATATTCTTAGCTCTGGAGCTGCCCAGGCCTGGAAGACTGAGAACAACATCCTGAAGGGAAGTGCTCAAACCAGGTTTACATATAATTGAGTGTAACCTGAAAAATGCACAAGTTTGATCATAGAAATTAAAATCTGCACAGAATTATTTCATGTTATATTGTTTTAATTCAAGCACATTTAATATTTTTTTAAAGCTCTGCTTTGACTAAACATCACATTAGAATTTTCATCGGGTGAATAAAGGTGTACCTGAGGCTGTCCATCATACTGCGAAAGACTTGATTGGATATGAGAGGAAGGAGCACCTCTGCAGTCAGGGCCTCTAGTTCCTGAAGGCATTGCACCGGCTGAAACGAACTCTGTCGAAGCAAAAAGCAGTGCATCTCACGTCACACGGAACGAGAACATCACCTCCTCTCAGTGTTATTCTGACTACTGTCTAAGGAAAAATATATTCACTTTTCATGGACTTCATGCCCTTTTATCAAAAATACAACAGATAAAGATTGTATATTTAAATGACTTGCTATATGACAGCATTTAGAATGATATGCTGCAATAAATAAAACTATTTAAAACTGTATGGGAGAAAAACACAAACAATATTTCATTTTTGAAAAAAGGGATCTTCGTACATTTACACTTTCTGCTTCATTGCCTACCTGCAAACTGAGCTGATAGTAATATGCTCCCATATAGATCAGATAAGACGGCAGTAGGCTTAGGGTGCTCGACCTTTGACTTTGATCATCCAGCTTTCTCACACAGCCTTTCAGGATGCCAGTCAGAGTGGGTTGCAACCCAGACACATGGCTCCATGTCACTGGAGGTGGGGGAAGACACTCAGCCCCCTGAGAGCTGTCACAAGAATATTGTTTTCAGTAAAACATTTAGATTATTTAAAAATGTATATAAAGAATGAAACTTTTTTTTTTTTTTTTTTTTTTTACCTCAGCAGGGCACTTTGTAACTCCTGGTGACAGCCGGCAGTGTGTGTGTTTTTTTTTTTTACCTCAGCAGGGCACTTTGTAACTCCTGGTGACAGCCGGCAGTGTGTGTGACTTGAATGAGCAACAATAGCAGGGACTTCAATCTTTGGAGCTCCAGGTCCAGCAAAGACACAGAAGGAGCACAGGGCTTATGTGCAGCCTGCAATGCCTTCACAAGCACTGGGTACAGGTCTCTGGAGACACAATACAATGTTTATTACAGATTCTAAACATGCAATCCGCTCTAAAATCTCAACAATGGACACATGAAATTCTACCTGAAACAATTGTATGATGACAATAATACATATTTACTGTTTTTTACCTTATTTAAGCATTAATATACAGTACAGTTTTGAATCTATAAGGAATACAATGATAACATTTTCAGTAGAAAAGCTAACTCTATAACATGCTTTCTACAGAAAGAGACAATCAACTGTCTTTAAGACAATGTTGTTGATTTCTAATTATTCAAAATGTTTAGGTTCATTTAATAAAATAACCTGGTTGTGCTACCCATTCTATAGTAACAGCCCAAACTGCAGAGACTTGCATATACTACGTACAAATGTGTGTGATATGGTGTGGTTTTCTTTGAAAAACCAATGTCTCACTGATGTTCCACAACATTAAATGTAAACACAACAATTACAAAGTACAGTACATTCATAAACTAAAATTATAATCTTTGTCAAATAATTGTAGCATAAGCAGAATAAAACATTTTGTGCAGTGCTGTGTAACAAAAACAACTATATTTATTAACCCATTATGAATCAACCTCCTTTAACAGCACATCCAAACGGCACGATCTATTCCTTAATTACGGTTATTATTTAAAGTCTCTCTCTCACATGTACAGGTTACAGGCCTGCCCGTAGCTTGCAGCCACAGCCCAGAGCCTTAGCGCCTCCGTGCTACAGCATATATTTTCCCCAGACTCCAATAGAAGTTCGGAAGGTTCCACTGACAAGAACCGAGACAAACGTTCCTTTCCACCTAGACTATTGAGCTGAGACACAACAATGAATTAGAACAGACTAGTCTGAATTATTTGATTTCTCATAAAATGTCCTGATGTACAAGCATGCCTTTCATTCACAACTCACTATTCTCGCACAAGCGTGCCTGCCAGCGCTTGCCAAAACACGCAGGAGCTTCATTGCCATGGAAACGGGCAAGCCATATAAAGAAGCTGGTGAGGTTGGTGAGGTTGGTGGGGTCCATGAGCAAGGCAGGAAATCTGACATTATAGTATGCATCAGCCTGGGGCAATCAAGGATCTAAAAGTTGCAAAAGAAATGATTTTACACAGGGGACTGCTATTTTTTTCTTTTAGAGGCACTGACCAAATTTAGGTAATTGATAACAGGCAGAAAATTATAATTTAGATTATTACAGTCGCAAAAATGTAAAATTTCTGCAACTGCTGCAAAGAAACCTGAGATATATACATGTGATTAGATATTTCCTGATGGTTGCATAACATTTGTAAATACAGAATATTTAAGACTTGGTTTAAGTTCACCTGTGTGGCTGCTGAGGTTGAGTGGCGAGCAATTCGGATCAGGACCTCAAGGATATCAACAACTGTCTGGGGAGAGGGTCGTAGCACCTCAAGGATATACCGTAGCCTCTGCAGAAGCTGCATCTTCAACAAACCCTGTAGAATAACAAACAACTCTGAGAATGATATGCTTGATACACAGATGGATGCAACATAGTAGACTGTAAAATAGTTTTCAAATAGTTTTGAAGAGCAATCACTAACGTGTATAATGGGAAATGTGACTCAAAAAATTCTACTGTTTTATGATTGTTTTCATGCTTAAAATATGGGCTACTATAAATATACCAGAAAAAAAAATCCTGTCTTCATAGGATGTGACATTTAACAAATTTCAGCTATGAACTTAGTCGTTATTTTGCACCAACATAAAATATTCAGCATCCAAAAGCAAGTCTAGTGAGTCGATTCCATTAATTATAAGTCCTAATTCCACAGTCTGAAGCTATTTCAGATCGTTACTTTATCTCTTTTAAAATCTTCCTTAGTCACATCGCAAATACCTCACCAAATTTCCATCTTAAGCGTACATTCACAGCAAATACTGCAGCGAGTTCAGCCTAAAATCTAGAATCAGCGTACCATTACACTCTAGATGATGCTCCCCTTAAGGCCAAAATAATTAGTGAGAAAAAATTGGTATAATGATCATACTCGCAGCTTAATACAGTTCAGACAGACCGCTCGGAACTTAGACCTTAAATGGCGTCTAAGCAAATTGACAGAATTTCAAATAGCGTGGAAGTAGAGCCTCCTGAGTTATAGAAAAGCTCTTAGTGCTGCTCGATCAGCATATTTCTCCACCCTCATAGAAAATAAGTACAATCCTAGATTTTTTTTACTGTACTGTTCTGTTAATATAAATTCAAACTATTTTATTAATAACCCTGTAAACAGCACTGTAATTATAGCAGATAATCAATTACAAAGTTGTACTCCTACTCAAGAGAATGGCTTAATTTCATTTATTTGCTCATCAAAATCGTCAACTTGTGTTCTAGATCCCTGCCTACAAGTCTCTTCAAACAGATAATTCTAGAATTGAACCTGTTCTGAAAAAATAATCAACTCTTCTCTTAGCACTGGTTATGCATCTAAATCTTTCAAACGGGCAGTTATCAACCCCGTGATTAAGAAACCTGACCTTGACCCTTGTCAGCTGTCCAACTACAGGCCAATATCAAACCTCCCCTTTATCTCCAAGAGTCTAGAAAAGGTTTTAGTACAGCAGTTCTGCTCACACCTACGTAGAAATAGCTTTTATGAAATGTATCAGTCAGGATTTCGGCCTTATTATAGCACAGAGACAACGCTTGCACTTTTGGTTAAAGTGGTTAATGACCTGCTATTGGCCTCTGATCAGAGTTGTGTCTCCTTATGTGTGTTGCTTGATCTTAGTGGAGCTTTAAAAAACATTAATCATAATATCCTTTTTGTTAGACTTAAGAACTTTGTTGGAATAAAGGGAACAGCTCTCTCCTGGCTTAGGTCTTATTTGACTAATTTATCAGTTTGTTGACGTAAATTGTGAGTTCTCCACACTCTCTAGTTTGGTGTTCTGCAAGTATCTGTCTTAGGCCCACTGCTTTTCTTCTTATATATGCTGCATCTGGGTGAAATTATACATAAACATGGTATCAGCTTTCATGTCAATGCAGTTGTATGTAAATTTGTGTGAACTCCTTACCATTATGATCCCCCATGCCTACTTATAAAGAACCACAGTTATGGAACAGCTTTCCAATTAATGTTTGAGACTCAGACACAGTCCCAGTCCAGACTGAAAACGATAGGTTACTTAACGTAACCCCGGTTCTTTGATAACAGAGTGAGGTGTTTCACTATGGGAATCGCTTTGGGCGTGACCAACTACGGAAGCTCTAATGACACCACGTCTGTCTTGACAGACAGGTCGACCTGAGATCAGGCTCCGCCCCACCTTTATCCCTCAGGTCGACCCCTTCTAACATCATTGCAGCGAGATTTCTTCCCGTCCCCGTGCAAGGAGGGAAGTGCTGGTGAAACACCTCACTCTGTTATCAAAGAACCGGGGTTACGTTAAGTAACCTATCGTTCTTTTTCTAACTTCGCTCGGTGTTTCACTATGGGAGATATAGACTACTCCCGGATTGCACAGGCCAATCACCTAGGTTCAGAACGCCTGGCACTCAGCACTGCATGTGCCAAGGATGACTCAGACACATCCAATCTATAAAACCGCACAAAGGTGTGCGGCGTGGCCCAGCCAGCAGCCGCACAAATATCCTGAACAGAGACACCCTTAAGCAGGGCCCATGATGTCGCCATCCCTCTAGTAGAGTGGGCCCTCAGACCCGTGGGAGCCTGAGAACCACCGCATTCATACGCTATAGATATAGCCTCCACAATCCAGCGGGACAGCCGCTGACTCGACAACGGCTTCCCTTTGTGAGGGGTAGCCCAAGAAACAAACAGCTGGTCCGATTTTCGGAAACCCGCTGTTCTCTTGACATACGTATGGAGGGCCCGCACCGGGCACAAGGAACTCAAACCACCCTCCTCCTGAGGTGGGTGAAAAGCCGAAAGTTCCGAAACGGGACATCTATAAGAAGAATCCACCACCTTAGGCACGAACGCCGGGTTTGGGCGGAAGGAAACCTTCGTGAGCCCAGGGGCGAACTGTAGACAGGACGGACTGACAGATAGGGCTTGCAGCTCGCTCACACGCTTCGTCGTCACTAGAGCCACAAGCAGCGCCGTCTTAAGAGAAAGAAATTTCAGCCCTACGCCATCCACCGGCTCGAAGGGGTGATGAGAAAGGGCATCCAAAACCAAGGACAGGTCCCACTGTGGCACTAACTGCCGAGACACCGGCCTAATACGGCGTGCACCTTTCATAAAACGGCTAATCAAAGGGTGCCGACCCGCAGGTTCGTTATTAAACCCGACGTGGCATGCGGAAATGGCCGCCAGATACACTTTTAAAGTAGAAAAAGCTCTCCCTTTATCCAGCAAATCCTGGAGAAAACACAAAATGTCTCTCACAGAACACTGGAAAGAGATAATGTGACCGTGGCCACACCACTCCTCAAAAACCCGCCATTTATTGTCATAAAGCGTGCGGGTAGACGCGGCCCTAGCACTCTGGATAGTGTGTATAACCGACCGGGGCAAACCCGTTACACTCAAGTTCCACCTCTCACGGGCCAGGCCCAGAGAGCAATTCTGTCCGGGTGCGGATGATAAATCTCCCCGCCCGCCTGGGACAGAAGGTCCCTCCGTGGAGGGAGTGGCCAAGGCTGATCCGACAGCAGCTGAACAATTTCTGCGATCCAGTGCCTGGAAGCCCAACGTGGAGCTACCAGAATCAGTGACAAGCTGAGTTCTCTGACCCTGGCCAGGGTGGGGGAAATCAAGCTTAGTGGAGGGAACGCATAGAGAAGGACGTTTGGCCACGGGTGGGCTAACGCATCCACACCCAACGGTGCATCTTCGTCCCTCAGAGAAAAGAACAGAGGACACTGAGCGTTTTCTCGCGAGGCGAAGAGATCTACGGCGGCCCGGCCGTATCTCTGCCATATCTGCTCCACCACTTGAGTGTGCAGTTTCCATTCTCCGTACAGAGGGTTTCCCCTGGACAATAGATCTGCACCCCTGTTCCATACGCCCGGAACATGAGTTGCCCTGATGGACAAAAACCTTGTGTCGCACCACATTATCAGTTTCCTCGCCAACTGATGCAGCTGGAGGGAGCGCACACCTCCCTGCCGGTTGATGTACGCGACCACCGTGGAATTGTCTGTTTTCACCAAAACATGTCGGTTCCTTATAAAAGGCAGAAAGTGCTTTAGTGCCAGAAATACTGCCAACAACTCCAAGTAGTTTATATGTCTCGGGATCAGCTGTGGTGGCCACACGCCGTTCACAGCTCTGCCCATAAGGGTCGCACCCCAGCCTTTCAAAGACGCGTCCGTCGTCATAGTAACTCGCGACGACACCGCCCCCAAGGGAATCCCCGACCGAAGAGTCGCGGGGCATCCCCATTGGCGGAGCGCTAAGACGCACGAATGGGTTATCTTTACCGGCCGATCGAGATGACGTCGGGGACATAAGCGCAACCGCGCGACCCATCTCTGAAAATCTCTCATCATGAGAAGTCCCAGACGCACCACCGAAATCACCGAGGCCATTAAACCCAGCATTCGTAGGCACACTCGGAACGGGACCATAGACCCAGCCCGAAAACGGGAGCGACACTGAATGAGAGATGCGACTCTCCTCTCTGTCAGCGTGACACGATAAGAGAGGGAATTTATACTGAGTCCCAGATATTCCGCGCACTGCGCGGGACACAAGCGGCTCTTTTCCCTGTTTATTTTGAAACCCAAGCTGCAGAGATGAGTGACAACGCTCTCCGCATCTCTGACCGCTCGCTCTCTTGACGAGGAGCATATCAGATAATCGTCTATATAAGACAAAATCCGAATGCCGCTGTTTCTCAACGGCAAAAGAGCCGCCTCCACACACTTGCTGAAAGTTCTCGGAGCGAGAGACAGACCGAACGGAATGGTTTGAAACTCGTAGGCAGTGCTTCTGTGCGCAAACCTCAAGTATTTTCTGTGTGACGGGTAAACGTCTATGTGAAAATACGCGTCTGACAGATCGATCGTCACAAACCAATCGTTTGGACGGATCGACCGACAGAGTGCTTTGTGTGTCAACATTCTGAATGAATACTTTCTCAGGTGTTTGTTTAACACACGCAAATCCAAGATCGGACGGAGAGATGCGCTCCCTCTCTTCGGGATCACAAAGTATCGGGAGTAAAAACCCTGACGGCTTTCTGCCTCCGGAACAACTCTGATTGCCCTTTTGCTCAAAAGAGAGTCGATCTCGGTCGTTAGGACGCGAGCCGACTCCCCTTCGGCCACCGAGATCAACACACCGTTGAATCTGGGTGGTTTCATTGCGAATTGAAGCCTGTATCCCCGTGAAACCGTATTTAAAACCCACGAAGGAACTGCGCATGCGCGCCAATTGACGAGGTGCGCAGAAAGGGAACCCGCGCGCACACAACTCTGGTCGCACATTGATGACGTCACAACCGTCGCCGCGCAGGGCTTCGCCGACAGAGCAAGCGCGCCCTCCAGTGGCAAAACTGGGGGGGTGCACGCTGGGATATCGGGATTTTCGCACACTATCGCCCTCGGCTGATCGCCTGGATGCGAAAGTGCCACATTTATTGTGTTTTGTATTGTTGAACACATCGCCCTCAGCCCGTGGCTTGGATGCGATGATGACATCTTTATTGCGCAATCGTCCGAACTGACGTGCGCGGGAAAAATTGTGGGGAGTGCTTGGTGACACTGAACAATTTCCCTTAAGCCTCGAACTCGAGGAAAAACTAGAGCGGAAGCCCTTACGGAACTCAGAACCGGGCTGCGTTCTCTTCTCCTTTTCTTCGGTAGCGGAGAACGGGGGACAAGAGAACATCCGCGTGTTAGGTCGCACGCTTCTTCTTCCGCTCCTCGGGGTGGGGCGGACGGTTTTTAGCCGCCGCGGCCGCAAATGAATGCTTTCCCCACGGTCCCGATCCATCCGATCTCGGACGTGGACCGGCTTGCTGTCCGCCGAGAGTCGATCTTGAGCTCCTAGCGTGCATCGGTCTTCCCCTTGCAGCCGCGGCTGCGGCAAAGCCCCGTCGCGCTGGCTGAGGGGGCGTGCTCTGAGACAGCTTACGAGGCAAACAGAGGTTGAATGCTTCGTCCTCCTGTTTCCTGAGAGTGCTGGTTTCTCTCATCTTCTCTAGAGCGGGACCGAACAGACCTTTAGCGGGGTCGTAGGCAGCATCCATGACGTCCGCTTTCTGTGTGTCACCCAAGCCTGACAGGTTGAGCCACAACGCTCTCTCACCTGACACAGCCAAACCCATCACGCGGCCGCAGCCCTGAACTGCGCCTCGTGAAGAGCGGAGAATTAGGTCGTTCACCACACAGATCTCGTCCCAAAGTACCGGGTTCGGAACTCCCGTGTCGAGCTGTCGTCCCATCTCCTCTAAAATCTCCGCCTGGTACGCGGACAGCAAAGTCACCGCGTTTAACGAGCACACTGACTGCGCTGCGTATTTGTACATCCTTTGATGGATGGACGCCGTCAATCTTTCGATTTTCCCAGGCAGCGCAATTTGAGAAGAGGCAGATATGGAACGCCGATTCGGATGGAGGTGATAAGCCACTGAAGGCTCCACGGCTGGGGGTCCGGCCAACCCCAGCTCTTCCATCCCTTGAATCTCCAGCTTAGAGCAGCCTTTTGCGGGAAGCTTGCTTTTAAAGGGGCTAGCCCAGTAACGAGACATTTCCTTCATGCAAGCTGGCACAGCGGGCAGGAGCTGTCTAGCGGCGGGTTGAGCCGGCGGCAGCCTTTTTCCGTCGTAAAGGTCTCTCACCGCTCCCTCCGCGTCTTGGGCCGCGGGCCAAGCTAGTCCTAGCTTCGCCGCGGCTCGTTTGCATACCTCATGCAGGTTACCTTCGGCCTGTGAGGTTGCATCGCCCGCGCTCTGGGGTCTCGACTGTTGGGCCGGGAAGGGACCACTGTCGTCCTCATCCTCGTCCTCCATATCCAAGTCGAGGAGGTCTGAGTTCGCGTCTGCGTCCTCGTCGCACGGTCGCTCCTCATCCTCCGCGAGGAGGTTATCAAACAGAGGCGGCATGACCGGCGATTCGGCCTCCATCATGTCCGCCCAGCTCGTGGAAGCTCGCGGCTGATGTTCGACGACCGTAGACCTCGCGGCGGCGCCGGACAGACACGGGTCCTGTTGGTTAGCCACCGCTACTCTCAGCCGTCTCTCCAGATGTTTCACCGGCAGCGACGCGCAGTGAGCGCATGCTTGAGGGTCCGCGAGCGACGTTTGAGCGTGCTTAGGGCCCATGCATGTGATGCACATCGGGTGAGGGTCCCTGCCCGAGATGGTCGCTCCACATGATGATGGACACGGGCGGGATACAACCTCCCTGATCTTCGACTCACTCCCTTTGGTGGGGGGGATGATCGTAGACATGGCTGAGTACGGTAAATCTTAGACTCGTCACAACACGTTAGTCCGCTGATGTTCACAGGGTAGTTAGCCCTCCGAAAAGCTTCGCCTTGACGCGCTAAGCCCGTAATAGCTTGACGCTACTACGTCCCTACCGTGTAACTTAATACCCAGCAGGTGGAATAGGAATAGCTCGCCTCGACGCGGACGCTATTCGGTGATGTCGCTCAGCACAATCCCGTATGACTGACCTCGCGTTCGGTGGCGGAATCCAATGACGGCCAGCACGATGAACAGTTAAGCGAAAACCAGCCGAGAACTGGAAGTGCTGAGAGAGCTAGTGTAGTCCCTCACGGGAAGAAAGCGCGAATGATGTTAGAAGGGGTCGACCTGAGGGATAAAGGTGGGGCGGAGCCTGATCTCAGGTCGACCTGTCTGTCAAGACAGACGTGGTGTCATTAGAGCTTCCGTAGTTGGTCACGCCCAAAGCGATTCCCATAGTGAAACACCGAGCGAAGTTAGAAAAAGAACACATTTACTAAGTCAAGCCTTTTATCATTAGATTTTCTCAGGTTAAAAAGCAGGAGCTTTGAGGATGGATTTGGACTGTATTTAATGTGAACAGTCTGCTAAACTGACTCAGGACTACACTTTGCATTTGATCACTGCACATCTGAACATCGTTTAACTGTAATGAATAGACATTCGGTGTCTTCTCGAGTCTGGTTGCTATGAAGGTTTTTTCCTTATGCCATCTCAAGGAGTTCAATGTCCATTGTTAAAAGCGCTATACAGTAAAAATGAATTGAATTTAGATGTCACTTATGTAATTCACTAATAAATGCCTGAACTGTGACAAAAAAAAATTTCACCAGTACAAAAAGCCATAAACTTCAGCTATAAAGCTTTGTTCTTTGTCTCGTTTATTTTAAGCTTCTCCTTCTTTTGTTGCTTCACTGCATCATGGTTTAAATCCAGTAGCGGGAAAGGTATTTTAGGATAAATTGCCATTAAAATGTAATCCCCTTTCCTCTTTCGGGTTTTTAACTTAGCCTGCTCACCTTGATAACATCCTGTTGCGCAACATCATGATCTAATTTTCTCGCTTCTTTTTCCTTCTCCGTTTCCTTCATAGACTCATTCAGACCTTCATCATCTTCCTCCTCATCCTCCTCATGAATCTGGGGAACCAAGGGAAAAGCTGCCATCCCTAACAGCCAGGTGAACATGTTGTCCAGATTCTCCTATACAAACACATTCCCAGATTTTTTTTATTTTTGCTTTATACACAAATGCAGGACAAACAGCAAAATACACCAGATTACACTTGTGATGAATAAAGATTTTGCCCTTTGTTTGTAATCTTTATTTTATAGTTATTTGTCCCTTACCTCATCTTCAGTGGAAACAAGCAACGCTCGCAAGGCTCGCACAGCCGCAGACATTACACCCTGCACGCTGTCGTCCAGAGAATACCGTAACAGAAAGAGGATTCCGGCATCAAGCAAGGAGGCCAGTACATTGCCCTTTACACATGAGGAGTACTCGCCAGTACGGGCCTGGAGAAACAAACACACTGACTATCAAAAATTGAACTGCAAATTACAAATTGTAAGTCCATTTGCTAGTATTACAACACATGTCTACATTACGTTTAGCTTATAATATACTATTAATATAGTAAACATAGAAAAATATAATCAGACAAATCACATATGTTTAGTGTAAAAATTAAAACCTGTATTCTGTAACATTGTGTAACACTACTACTGTGCCAAATCTATTTATAGCAGTTAAATTGTGTTGCTTTCGCAGCTTATAATTGTACAAAACACATATTATTCCTTAGCATTGCTTAGATAATTAGGTTATGCCACTATGCTTCCTCAACACTGCTTTCACCATCATCATTATTACCTGCAGCGTAACCCGGGTACATTTACGTTTTAAAGCACCGCTGCCGACAGACATGGAACGACCCCTTAGAAACCCTCGTGATGGCCCTAACAACCTTAACAGGACTCGGCTGAATCGTGACGCATCTTAACTTTCTAAATATTTTGGACTGCACTATGAAATCAATATGACGCGATAGAATTGTAGTTACTCGAGTGCTTTTTGATGAAAAAGTATGTTTGCCCTACATTTTAATTTGTAGCTGTACTCAAACAGCTGATGGTAATTTAACGAAAGTCAACAGAACTGACTTTACGTTACCTTTAACAGGATGTGGGCCAAAGTGTTCAGAGCCAGGCTCCGCTGCTGCGTCAGCTGACTGCGCGAGAGGAGAAAAAGCTCCTGCAGGGAATAGCCTGCCAACTACAAGCCATAGGAACAAGAGGAGGTTCGTTATGCAATTTGGCAATAGTCAATATGCGTAAACAATTTAAACATGAAGGCTTATCTGACACTACAACAACTAAATTAAAGAACCAAATGAAGTGGGTGGTAATTAACTGGCCTCTGGCTCCTCCCCATGATGATGCAGACCAAGATGAGTGGGCAAATCTTCCGTGGGGGGCAGAAGGGTGCCAGAAAAGTCGAATCGTGCCTGCATGGCCTGGCAATTCAATACACACAAAACAAGTTAGTCCTTGTAAGCTAAATAGAACATACAACTATTTTTCTGGGTTTTCTTCATGCAACGTCCAGCATTTCTCAAATTATTACATTTACCTTTTTGGTGCCCCGCTTCCTAGGTGCAGGCAAATCCCTCATCCATTCCAGCTTCTCTGGTTCCAGTTTGTCCATGTGTAGCCATTCTTTCTCAGGTTTGATTAGAAGCTGTTCCACTGCATAAGCATTTTATTATGTTAAATCTTTTACGTGTTTTATTGTTATGTCTAAAGCATTATACGCTGGCTGATGTCAGGTAACATGTGAACATATAAGCTAGAAAACACCTTTGGAAAATATATTGTGAATCTGCAGTCTCTGTGAAATGTGTACAAATTTTAAATTGACTGAAATGCAGATAGCAGTTTTAACATCCAGCCTTGATCAGGGGGACTCAACTTGCAAAACAGCAGTAGAATAAAAATGACACATATACAACCTTATGGTTTATAGATCATAAATACCATACAACAATATCATAGTGAATATACTGTATATAATCAACCGTTTTATAAATAACAGGTTGCACACTGCCAGAATCGAGCTTCTTTCCACTATGTACATATTGAGGAAGATGCTCGTGTATTCTGTAACCCATCCATTATCTCCATCCCTTAAAGACAAATTAGAGCTTGCTCTGGCTCGCTTGCACTAATCAGGCTAATAGAAATCAATGACTGTACTTGCAGGCAAATCCTGCAGCTCAGCCGAAACACTCTCTGAAAAATGCACATTAGTGCACATGTGCAATTATCTTTTTTTTTTTTTTTTTTTTTTTTTTTTGCTAGGACGAGGAAAAGAGAAATTGGCAATCAGCCAGATTGGATCAAACCTAACCTAAAATCCACTCAAGCTGAGAGAGAGACATGAAAGGAAATTGCAATGTCATTTTTTTTTTTACTATAACTGCTGTTTGAATCCACAATACACCTGCGCTTTACTACTTCACAAAACTTGAGGCTGAATGGAAATGGAAAAAAAGATTTTTACACAAAAAGAAAAAAAAATAAATGCCTGTGGTAAACTGTTCATTTTACAGTTAGTTCTTTGCCTCATCTTGTACACCACTGAAACACTCTTTCTGCTTATGGAAACCCCTGACACACATTTCAGTATCAACCCAAATGTGCACAACTAGTTTTATGTCCACCCCTTCCAGGAGATTTGCTACTCTCAGACAGCTTTATTCGAAGCATTATGCTGTAATCAACTGAATCACAGTGAGCCAGATATACAGCTTTTCTGGAACGCTTCTGAGGTTATTGATTTCATCCTCACTTTTAGCCAGTTATCCTCATATGACTCCTTAGAACTTAAAAGCATTTTAGACTCTCACTCATAGTGCTATAAGTCAGGATGGGTTGGCAGGACATCTCATCTTTTTTTTTTTTATCTTTTTATGGCTTCCTGTTGCACTTTTGGCTCTCGATGGTACATTCAGCACTATGGCTGAAATAGGTTCCAGGTTTTCTTGTCTCCCTTGAACTAAGCTGGAGTTTTTTTTTTATTTTTTTTTTTTTACATGAAATGCATCAATTTCCTGAAGCATTCAAATGTATTTGAATCTAATGTATAGCGAGCAGTAAAATCCCATGTAATATTTAAATCTCACATTAAAATTTCTACTCCAGCCAACTAAATTAAAACTACCGGTAGGCTGTAGCTGAATTCAAAGTTCTTGTCTTTCCTTTTTCATTAGGGAGCAAAATAGAGCAATACACTCAGGGTCATAAACATAGCTACATATAAAATATGCTGGAGATATTTAATTCATTAGCAAGATGAAACTTGGATGCTGTAATTATGTCTTCTTTAAAAGGGAACTAATGTAGAGTTTTTTCAGTAATGAGATAAAAAACTTATGGAATCGAAAACTTATAGATTCATTTGTAATCAATTTTACAAACAATTTATAAAAGGAGTCCCTCAAGGTCACACTGTTAATAATAAGAAACACAGAAAATCCATGTCATGTTATTTATTCACTACTTTTTACTTTTCAGTTTATATATATATATATATATATATATATATATATAATATAGAGGCAGTTTGCTAAAAAAAAATAAATAAAATAAATAAGTGTTCTCATATTGCAAACTTCACAAGGTCCTGGTTATAATTCAGCATGTAGGAACTAAAACAGTGCTCACCAGTGAGTGGAGGATTAGTAGGTTCAGTTTCATCCTCTTTATCTGTGTCCATTGTAGTCTCTTCAGAATCCGGTACAAAACAGTAAGGTGCTGGAACTTTGCTCTCAGCGAAAGGCTGGTCAGGAGAGACAGAGTTTTTGGTAGAAGACGAGGCATTCTGAGCTTTCCGTGACCTTACAAAATCCACCAGTCTAGGATCTGAAGAAAAAAGTAAAATAGGCACTTAATAAGCCTCATCTACAATACACTGAGGAGATGATTACTGTAGACGCGGGTAGGCAAAGTGGATTATGTTAATAAAGATGGACGGTCAATTTCACCTAGCTGGGCCAACAACAATTTCTGCTCCTCGAGAATTTCACTCGGAGACATTCCTTGCAGCCGGGCTTGGTTCTCCTGGTGGATCTTTTTTGTTTCTATTGTTTTGTCTGGACCAAGGCCCTGACCGGACACCAGTAAAGGTCCATCAGTAGTGCCTGAAACACACAAACACACTTTGACTTTAGATACTTAATAACAGTCTGTTTTTGTTTTTTTTTTTTTTTTTTTTTGGGGGGGGGGGGGTTTTGAGGGGGGTGGGGGGGGGGTGGATGATAACACACTATACAGGTGAACTAGAGCAAAACAATACTGACTGATATCATCTCCTTCAAATTTGATGCATCCATATATATCACTAAGACTACAAACCCAACATACTAAATACAATAAATGTTTGTTGTGGAAGTTTGCTGTTTAAAGCATGTCAAACAAACTACCTGAAATTGAATTTCAATAGTCTGCTATGCCTATTTATTTTTTTTATGTACCTGCACCAACATCTTTTTTTTCTTTGAACAGTAGATTTTTAGTTGTCATCTGAAGGCAGCCATTACAAAGCTGTTTGGACATCCTGAACCCTGCTAGATGGTGGATCTTACTGAGTTGCGCTACAGCATCAGAGGGAGTGCGTTGCAGAGAGAGTTGCAAAAAATGCTTTAAAGTATATTGTACGATTTCTGGCTTTGAAGGCAAGCATCAATGCTTTATATTTAATGTGGACAGCAACCCTTGAGAGAGCAAAGCAAGTGGGCGCTGTGGAAGAACTTCTGGATGTTGAAAACAAGTATGGCAGACATTCTGGATCCGTTGCTGTGAGTAAATATGGATTTGCAAAAGTCCAGTGAACAGATTCTGTTTATATAAGTAGACGAATCCTCTTGATAACAATGTGTTGAAAACAGAATGATTAATTGTCTTTTATCCCAAAGTTGCTCCTGGTTTGTTTAGGAAGTTTGCCAGAGCTTGACATAGTGAGGTATCTCAAGGCATATACAGTTTTTCTGGTTGATCAAGTTTAAGGTGATCCGCTACTATCCACAATTGGAAATCCACCAAATATGCTGAGATCCATTCAAAGATATGATAAAGGAAAGAAAAGAATATGCTCAGAGTCATCAGCACAGCAGTGGTATGAATAGCCATGTGAGGATATGACCTCACAACAGAAGAGAAGAACTGAAGAGAACCAAGCCTGGATCCTTGTGGGACACCAGTAGAGTGTCGGTTTGGAGCAGATGTGGATCCTCTGATGTGGCACAAAGCATTGCAATGACCATCAATGACCACTGCATTTTCTGTGGAGTTTACTGAAAGCCAGACAGGTTAGGATTTTGGATGATAGGATGATAACCTTTTAGGGACTGGAAAACACACATACCACTTCCACTCTTCCTAGAGCAGCACACCTTAAGGTAGAACTTATACATTATTGTGACATGCCATAGTAAATACTGTTAAAGTTCCTCTATGATTCATGTGATAGAAAGAGGTGTCATGAAACGCTCTAAAACTTTTATGTTCATGAGATTTTTAAACAAATGTAAAACACATCCACCTAATAGTTGGCGATTTGTTTCTTTCTTGTAGTCCTTAAAGAAAATTTGGGAATTTGCTAAGTACTAGGATCCTGAATATTGCATGCACACCATTCATGGAGCAGCTCCCACCTAAGGATGTGGAACATCTTTACATGTTTAAGGGAATCTTACATGCAGGACTTTTCTCACAGGTGATTTTTTTAAGTCTGTACCTTACAGGTCAAACCCAGAACTGGAGGTGAGCAAATTGTCTATTTTGAAAAGAAAATCTGCTCAGAGAGGAAGGTGCTGTGGTCTTTTTCATCTATCAGGAAATAAAGAAGTATTGAACCCAAAGTATTTATAGACATGTCTGGGTCTTCATGCAAGACTCAATGTCATAGTTGTAATATGAAAGAAGCCAATTTAAAGGAAAATGGGAAAGATGACTGTATGCCAACAACATGCAAGTCTAATAGTGTCATAAGCAGTGTTAGAAAAAACAGAAATAGTAACTAGTTACAGTTACTCGTTACTTCATTCAAAAAGTAACTCAATTACTTTGTTGATTACTTACACCAAAAAGTAATGCGTTACTGTTAAAAGTAACTTTTAAGTAACTTTTTTAAAGAACATTCTTTAATGTTCCCTTTTATGCGTTATGGTCTATACAAACACAAAACTGACTTAAACACAAAGTAATTTTTGAACACTATTTTATTAAAGTCAGCACAAACTGAATATATCACAAAGATTTCTGAAATAAATAACAAAACAAGCTGAATAATATATTCACAATCAAGAACTAAAGGGGCTTCTGCATCATAAAAGCTGTTGTGTTCAGCTCTTAAAATGTTCCTTTCACAGCTTAAGTATGAAAACTATCAAAAATCTACAACAGAACACCGGGTGAGCTTCTAGCTTCGTCGTGGCATGGAGTTTCAGGAGGTTACTTTGAGTTGCTGTTTATCGCAGTAGATACGAGCTTCGAACCAGAAAGACACAGCTTACATTTGACAAAAAATGTTTTGTCTTTATGCTCAACTAAAGTGAAATAATGAGCATATTTCCACTTTGAGAAACTCGTCTTGCTCTCGCCTCGACTCGCCATTACTGCCGCACAGACCTGAATAAACTGAGACACGCCCACAGTGCGTCTTCTTTGTGTTTACAGTGGTTCAGTCACCAATCCTACAATGCGTCGCTGCTGTAAACAGGTTAGACTGTAGGCTACACTTCAGCCAAAATCAATTAATTTTATAAAAGTAACAGACAAAGCACCATACGGTAACGTTTAAAAAGTAATGCGTTACAGTATTAGTTACTGTCAAAAATAACTGCATTACAGTAACGCGTTATTGCCCAACACTTGTCATAAGTCACTTTGTGACATGGATGGAAGGTCTTGCTATCAATGCACAACTATCTATTCAGTTGATTTTTCATTGTATTTGGAGTTTAAGGGTTAAAACAAAAACAAGTTGCGTGGGTTCTTAAAAAAATTAAATAATACACCACCATAAAAGTATTCTTTTAACCAGAATTAACAAAATGTATTAAATTATTGAATGTAGGAGACACCAACCTTGGGCAGGTCTTCTTTCAGAGGCCTGTTTGTTGCTGACCTTTGACTCATTCTTCTCTCCACATCCTGTTTTAGCCTTCTGTGCAGCAATGTGACGTGCAAAAATGCTCTTCCGTCCACCAGGTGCTGTACCCTGTTAATTGAAAATCTCAAACTCAATTCATTCAGCTTTATTTACAGTGAGGAAAATAAGTATTTGAACACTCTGCTATTTTGCAAGTTCTCCCACATAGAAATCATGGAGGGGTCTAAAATGGTCATCGTAGGTGCATGTCCACTGTGAGAGACATAATCTAAATATGAAAATCCAGAAATCACAATATATGATTTTGTAACTATTTATTTGTATAATACAGCTGCAAATAAGTATTGGAACACCTGAGAAAGTCAAATGTTAATATTTCGTACTGTAGCCTTTGTTTGCAATTACAGAGGTCAAACGTTTCCTGTAGTTTTTCACCAGGTTTGCACACACTGCAGGAGGGATTTTGGCCCATTCCTCCACACAGATCTTCTCTAGATCAGTCAGGTTTCTGGCCTGTCGCTGAGAAACACGGAGTTTGCGCTCCCTCCAAAGATTCTCTATTGGGTTTAGGTCTGAAGACTGGCTAGGCCATGCCAGAACCTTGATATGCTTCTTACAGAGCCACTCCTTCATTATCCTGGCTGTGTGCTTCGGGTCATTGTCATGTTGGAAGACCCAGCCTCGACCCATCTTCAATGCTCTAACTGAGGGAAGGAGGTTGTTCCCCAAAATCTAGTGGAATTATGACCCAAAAGTTCTACTTTGGTCTCATCTGACCACATGACTTTCTCCCATGACTCCTGTGGATCATCCAAATGGTCATTGGCAAACTTAAGACGTGCCTGGACATGTGCTGGTTTAAGCAGGGGAGCCTTCCGTGCCATGCATGATTTCAAACCATGACGTCTTAGTGTATTACCAACAGTAACCTTGGAAACGGTGGTCCCAGCTCTTTTTAGGTCATTGACCAGCTCCTCCGGTGTAGTTCTGGGCTGATTTCTTACCTTCCTTAGGATCACTGAGACCCCACGAGGTGAGATCTTGAATGGAGCCCCAGTTCGAGGGAGATTGACAGTCATGTTTAGCTTCTTCCATTTTCTAATGATTGCTCCAACAGTGGACCTTTTTTCACCAAGCTCCTTGGCAATTTCCCCGTAGCCCTTTCCAGCCTTGTGGAGGTGTACAATTTTGTCTCTAGTGTCTTTGGACAGCTCTTTGGTCTTGGCCATGTTAGTAGTTGGATTCTTACTGATTGTATGGGGTGGACAGGTGTCTTTATGCAGCTAACGACCTCAAACAGGTGCATCTAATTTAGGATAATAAATGTAGTGGAGGTGGACATTTTAAAGGCAGACTAACAGGTCTTTAAGGGTCAGAATTCTAGCTGATAGACAGGTGTTCAAATACTTATTTGCAGCTGTATCAAACAAATAAATAGTTTAAAAATCATATATTGTGATTTTTTTTTTTAGATTATGTCTCTCACAGTGGACATGCACCTACGATGACAATTTCAGACCCCTCCATGATTTCTAAGTGGGAGAACTTGCAAAATAGCAGGGTGTTTAAATACTTATTTTCCTCACCGTATATGGCACTTTTAACACTGGTCATTGTCCCAAAGCAGCTTTACACAGATAAAAAGGCTTTAATATTTAATTGTAAAAGTTTAGTGCTTATAAGATTAACCCTTATAAGTTTTCTTCAACAAGTTTTGCTCTAATCTGTTAAAACGCCTCAAGCATCTTCGGTGGAAACAATTAAAAAAAGAACGTGTGTGATTCAGTTAGTAATTTCTGTTAGAGATAAAATCCAGGTAGTTCATATCAGTATGTTTGGATATCATACCTGTTTGATGGCTGTAGAGTGATGCAGGACTTTGGGAAAAGCCGTACTTGTGAAGGCTGGGAGTAACACTGGTACAGCACTAGTGTCTCTTTCCTACAATCCATATTATATATATATATATATATATATATAAAACAGGCATAACATTATGACATTAAAACCTTATGACCAGTGAATTGATTTGCTTTTCTAATAACTTAATAATCTTCTACTCTAATAATCAGTAATTAATCCCACCATCACCAAGCTGCCACTGCTGGGCCCTTGAGCAAGGCCCTTAACCCTCCCCTGCTCAGTTGTAAGTCACTTTGGATAAGGGCGTCTGTCAAATGCCATAAATATAATGCATAAATGTATTAGGCAGTAAATGAATATTTTGTCCTTAAAGTTGTAAAAGAAACAGAAAAAAATAGGCAAAGATTTGAATGAGTTTGACAAAGTCAAATTGTGATGCTAGATGAGTGGGTCAGAGCATCTCTATCTGCAGCTTTTGTGGGGTTTTCATAGGCGGCCAACACTCACTGATGCATGTGGGAAGCAAAGGCTGGCCAGTGTGGTCCGATCCAACAGACAATATATACACATCTCTTTTTTTTCCGCTTTTCCCGTTAGGAGTCACCGCAGCAGATCATCAGCCTTCATAATACCCTGTCCTCTACATCTGCCTCTTTTAAATTAGCCACCTTCATGTCTTCTCTCACTACTTCCATAAACCTCCTCCTTGACCTTTTACTTTTCCTCCTTCCTGGCATCTCCATCTTCAACATTCTCCTACCGATCTACGTACCCATGTCCTTCCTCTGCACATGAAAAAACATCTTTAGTCTTTCTAACCTTGTCTCAACCTCAACCTCATCTTCAGCCCTGCTACCTCCACCTCCTGTCTTTTACTGCCACTGTTTTTAAACCATACATCACAGGTCTCACCACAGTCCTAAAAACTTTCCCTTTCACTCTTGCAGATACTCTTCTATCACAAATCACTCCTGCTATCACTCTTCTCGACCCACTCCACCCTGCTTGCACTCTTTTCTTCACTTCTCCAGCACACTCTCCATTACTTTGCACTGTTGACCCCAGGTACCTGAACTCATCCACCATCATCACCCCTTTTCCCTGCAACCGCACCACTCCACTGCCCTCCCTCTTATTCACACACATGTACTCTATTTTACTCCTACTGACTCTTATTCCCCTTCTCTCTAGCACATACCTCCACCTCTACAGGAAAGGGCTCAGAGCCGATCCTTGATGCAGTCAATGATTAGTGAGATGTCAGATATGTACACCATGTACACCAGATAGTAAAAATACAAAAGTAATGACACCTTCAGCAAATACATTTACAGCTTAAAACCCTGAGATTGAGCTAAGAAGCATAAGACACTCAAAAGAAATAATTAGTAGCCGGTTTACTCAGAAGGACGCACCTGCTATCGTCACAACATCTCTTGGATTCGCACAAGACTCATCATTGCTTGCAGAAGCACTGTCCCCTCTGCGCTTATCAACTCTCCGGCTCACACTGGCCGCGGGTGTTTTCCCAGAAGTTAAAAAGCACTTCTGCTCCTGGAGCAAGTCCGACTCCGAGTCGGTTGGCTTGGGACGTCGCAACATCCCCAAATCTGTAAAGGTAAAACAATTGGTGTATCAGACTACAGCTGAACCCAAATATTCATAAATCTATCTATTTCAGACTTTATTAGATCACCTAAAACAATAATTCTCAAACACTAAAAATAAAAATTATTGAAATAAAATGATCACAAAGCAGTTGACAGAAATCTGGATGCAGAATCGGATCTAAAGGGACCAGGCCAGACGAGGCAGCAAGAGGGAAAAAAATCTTGAGATGCTTTGAGGAGGAACACTTCAAATAAACAATTTAAGGAAACCCCTGCTCATCTGGATGACACCAGACAGGAGAATTATAAATCATTACTCCTGCAAAATTGTATATTATTATATCACACATGTAAAAATACAAATCCCAGGGAAAAATCAAGTATTGGTTCTATACCTTAGGTGCACCAGGGAGTTGGGAATGTTTCAAAACTCACACGTGAGTGCAAATCCAACCAACATCTACTTAATAATCAACATGACTTTCAGTTCTATAGCGTCTGTATCTAAAGATATCTCTATAGACTACTAACTCTCCAATGTCATTACAGTTTCTGGGATTTAAAAACGCATAAACATATACGCAGGGCAAAATTAAAGAATTACTACTACTATGAATATTGAAATACGCCAATAATAAAAATAGATTTACTTTCTGCACTCTTCTGTACAGCAAATACAAAGCAGTCAACTCGCTAAGAGTCCACATGCAACCATGTTCAATTTACTTCCGGATTGTCAACGGTGGCTGCATTTCAAAATAAAAGTCTGCCTACTCGCTATTGAAGAATTCCTTTCAAAGCTAAGGCAGTTTCAATGGTTAATACTTTATTTATTTTTTTATTATTATTATTATTATTATCTAAATGAATAAAGGAATAAAAAATTATTATTATTGTATGCATTTATTAAATTTTTTGCAATCATGATTAATTAGCAAATGTTACTTTATTTAATTGGGTTGGTTAGAAGATTGTGAGGATTAATATACATTTGTTTTCATGACTAAATATCTGGTCTTCATCTCAATTTTAGAAATATAATGTACTGTGATTTTTTTATTTATTTATGTCTAACATAGGAAAATAATTATTTTTTCCGACAATATATTACTAAAGGTTACTAAAATGTAGCTTGTGATAATGCTAATTATCTAATGCTCTCTGACACTGGATCAGTAAGACATTAATTACAATGATTTCTGTCTATAATTGTTATTATTAACTTTAATTTAGAGCTATGCACAACACTAAAATGTGTGAAAGTCTGTGTGAATGACCTATGACTATAAAGGTATCGCATTTCTAGAAATGTGACAGTGATTTTGAATTAGTAGGTACTACTAGGATTGCTATTAAAGTAATTGAATGAACATCATATGGCTAATCAAATGTAACAGGGCTGAGGTATACACTAGACAGCTTAATAGCTAACTGTTGTTGTATTCATCCTGTAAATACATCCATTCATCTTTTTCTTATCTGGTTGTAGGTTTATTATTGCATCAGTCTAAGTAGAGATGCCCAGACCTTCCTCTCTCCAGGCATCATCTCCCGCTCCCCCACAGGAATACTCATGTGCTCCAAAGCCAAAGAGAGAATTTTTCTCTCTTTGTCTTCCGGGGGACTTCTCATTGTTGGACAACAAACAAAAAAATGTCCAGGAGGCATCCTAGACAGATGCCTGAAACATTTCTCCTGGCTCCTACTGACTCAGAGGGTGGTGACTTTCCTTAAATTTCAGAGCTTCTCACCATACAGTACTTCAACCTAAGGCTGGTACCAGCCACCTTGAGAAAGGAAGCTCATTTCTACAATTTGTATTTACAGCCTTATTTTATTTATTTAATTTAACACCCAGAGCATGTGGTGTGAGTTTTGGAAGGTAGATTGATAAATTCATAGGTTTGCCTTGTACTCGACTCTCTCCAGCACGACAGCTTTGTTTAATGCCCACCCAACTGCTGATGCTGCACCAATTTGTGTGCCAATCTTTCGCTCCACTCTACCCTCACTCATGAGATACATAATGCTTGAGGCAATATATCATTGTCAATCTCATCTTATGAAAGAAGATTTAATTTTATTATTAGGATTTTATTAGTCTATCTCTACTTGCTTGTTCGGTTATTTAAAATGAGCTTTTCCACACAGGTTTCTATTTTCATTCAACTAATATGCTGTATGTGAAAGTGAATGATTTCCTGAACCTAGGCAGGAGTGTCGGATAAATGCACCCTCCTTCTTCTCTCCCCCTCCCTGTCTGACTGAATGAGATCTCCCATAGCGGGATCTCCGTGCACGCCTTGGCTGATTTCCCGCCATTCCCGCCCTGTGCTGTTCAGCAGTGCACGCAGAACCTATTTTCCCTGCGAAAAGCAGGGTCTCAGAGGGTCTAGGCGAGCTGACTGAAATGTCAGGTCAGGATGGTGTCAACAGACGTGGAAGCTGATAGGAGTGTGGAGGAGACAGTGTTGAACAGGCCCAGTGATGATGCAGAAACCCCAGCCAGCCTTGATACCATTGAGGAGGTGAGAAACCCCTGCATGCCCTATTGCTCCTTTTTCTATTAAAATGCATGTGATAGTTTTTGTTTTTATGTTGTTGTTGTTGTTGTTGTTGCATTGTTTCTACAGGTCACAGCCTTGCAGAAATGTTGAGAACAATTTCGAGTTAATTCTCGGTATTGACTCTCACTTTATACTTAAGGCTCTCTCTTCTCTGTGAGAATAAATTCCAGCATTATTGATTGTCATTGATCCTGAGACCTATTTTAGTCCTTTGCAGCACTCTCTGTCACCTAAGATCAAACTGCAGGCTTTAAGCAACCTATTAAAATATTTTAATATGCAAATGAAAAAAAGTTCACAAACATTACTTCCATGTACACTGACAATGCAGACTGACTTACAAGGAAAACAGGATTTACTCTAAACATGATAAAACGATAAAACCAGGGCTTCTGCATAGATCTGTTAAGTGCATTCATGTTTGTCCATGGTGTGCAGACGCCCAGAAAAACACATCCTCATGTATATAGAACAGGTCATGATCGAAAAAAAAAAATCATCAAGCTAAATGCTGTTACAGAAAGAAAAAAAAAAGTATAATGTGTCGAATGTTGTGAAAAAAAAGTGGTAAAAGTAAATCTATATCTTTATCTATATCTATCTATATCTATCTATCTATCTATCTATCTATCTATCTATCTATATATATATATATATA
>MU551716.1:5008229-5021219 GCA_024362625.1 Silurus asotus
ATAGATATAGATATATATATATAGATAGATATAGATAAAGATATAGATATTCAGTATTTACACACCGATACACTCACAGTGTATCCATCCTTGCACATGTTTCTGAAAAAGTAAAAACAAAGAGAAATTCTTATTTGCTTAATATATTAAATTTGTGGCTTGTTTAGAAATTTCCTTTGGCCACTTGACCACTTTCAGGATCAATCGAAAACCTTTTTGTTAGGTAGAAATGATTAATGACTGTGGATATTAGCATTTCAGTTTAGATGAATAGCTAGAGTATTTGGCTGTTACACAAGCCTAACCTGATTTATTAGTAAAACCTAATTGAGTTTTCAGGTGCGGGAAAAAGTCAAATCTATGGTTTACTTTGGTACATTAGAGACACACATATATCTCACAAATATGGAAGTCTTTGTCAAAACCGTATGTTTTAACAGTTATCTCATTATAAGTGATGTTCCATAACCACTTAGCCTTGAGCAAAGGAAGTAAAGTAGTATTTTGCACACTGACCATGTGACTTGCTGACTTCCATGCATGTTAAAGTGTTTTGTTTCATGTGGGATCTTCATAATTGATGGCTCCTTAAAAGCCTGTCAGATCTTATATATATCAAAAGTTACCAGCTGGCTAACTTCATAGTCTGCATGAAAATGCTGCACTGCTACCTGGCGAGAGATATTGTATTGGCCAGTTAGTATGAGAGACTTTTCTTCTAAAGATTAGACAATATTTTGCGTAATGACAAATATGAATTTGCTAACTCAGCAATTATTATCCTTTGTCAATAGTTAATGTTACTATTGCCTGTAGCTTTTAGTATAATTTTGGCATCATCTGTTTGGCAAGCACAGGCAAGGAAATACATCAGAGATTAAAAAAAATTAAAATAATTCAGACTATATATGCTTTGGACTATTAAATACCAAAAAAAAAAAAAAAAAAAAAAAAAAAAAAAAAAAAAAAAAGACAAAATCCAATGCAAATTTCTTTCTATGTTAAAGCTGTTTTCCAAAACAAATTTTGTATCATTAAACTCAATAGCCATTGCAAACTTATTGGTGATTCACAATATTATTGTCAGTTACTCCAGGCCTAGCATTGACTACAATCCTCATGTCAAGCTTAGCTTAGTTTTTACAAGCTTTTTAGCTGAATGGATTCAAACCCCTAGAGGGTCTGTGATTATCTACTTCTGCCCTGTGAGTTTTCTAAGAAATCGATTCCATCTTTGACTTGCAGCTTTTTCAATTCACAACACTTAAGCCTGATTTAGGTGGCTTAAGGAATCTCTGCCTCCTTTCTCTCTTGTTTTCTGTTTCTGCAGCAAAGGCCAGTTAAACAGTCACTGAGTGCATCTATGCGCCGTGAGACACACTGGCGCTGTCTCCTCCTCTCTTTGCTCATGTATAGCTGCCTGGGTGCTGTGGCCTGGTGCCAGTTCACTCAAGTCACCAAACTGACTTTTGATTCCTCCAGTACCTCATCCTTGACCGCCTCTGTAAACTCGCTACGAGGTGGAGGAGGGCGCTCAATGATATATCACGACAGCCCCTGCTCTGACGGATACTTCTATATTCCACTTGCCTTTCTACTAATGCTCTACGCAGTCTACTTAATGGAGTGTTGGCACTGCCGTGCCCGCAGTGAGCTTCAGTACAAAGCCAATGTGGACAGTGTCTATGAAAGGGTGCTACGCATGCGTCAAGCTCGGCCTTGTGTGTGGTGGAAAGCCATTGGCTACCATTTTGTACGAAGGACACGGCAAGTTACTCGCTATCGGAATGGAGACGCCTACACCACTACGCAGGTTTACCATGAGCGTGTCAACACACACATGGTGGAAGGTGAGTTTGATTACAGCCGTTGCGGAATGAAGGACATCTCACGGGACCTACGTGGCCTGGAGAGTCATCCAGCTACAAGGTTACGCTTCACCAAGTGCTTTAGTTTTGCAGGACCTGGACCTGAGAATGTCTATCTCAACCAACGGTCCAGATTCTTCTCAGAAACTGAGGGCATGGACGACTACATAGAGGCACGGGAAGGCATGCAGCTGAAAAATGTTGATTTCAAAGAACACCTTATAGTCTATGTGGATCCTGACCAGCTACCCTGGTACTCTTCTCAGGTTGCGTTTTGGTTGGCTGCCGTCCTCATGTTATCCTGGCCACTGCGAGTTTGGATAGAGTATAGAACAGCCTACGTACACTACCAGGTAGAAAAGCTTTTTGGGCTGGAGTACAACAACAGGAGCCCATCCTCAGACGAGCGTCCATCTACAAGGAATAGTCGTTGCAGTATCCCAAGAGGGGAAACAGTAGACAGCACTGAGCTGGAATGGCACATTTGCTCAAACCGTCAGCTTATCCCTAGCTATTCTGAAGCCATGCTGCTGAACTTGGGGAATTCTCGGCCAGAACAAAGTGACATCAGAGCATCAAACCGGTTCCTTTTAAATGACTCACTAACACAGAGCTATGGCACATTGCTACAGGACTGTGATCGTTGCTGCCAGCTTGAAGGAACGCGCCGGGCCACCGCCAGCTCTAGTTGCTCTTCCATTTTTTCTAGGCACACTTTCCATTCATGTGTGTCTCAAGACACCTCCCATTTTTCACTGTGCAGAATGTATGGGTCAAGGCACACAGTGGGGCTGTGGAGGAGTCATAGCAGCACACTGACTGAACGATGCTGCCTGGATGAGCAGTGCTGCAGGTCGCACTCTAGCCAACTGACACTTAATAATAGCCCACCTAACTATCAGGACGCCCGCTTTTTCCCAGTCCTTATTGTGCACAGATCTGAGGGGGGTGGAGAGCCTTCAGAAATGAGGAGATACTATGTTCGTAGAGGTTCCCTCTGTGATGAGACTTTCCTTTAGGACTATATGCACTCTATGGCTCTACTGATCAAAAATAATGATCTGAAAGAAGTTCAGAATTAATGCCTTAGTTCGCCTGGGAGGGAAATATGCAATTACAGTCTGTATACTGAATGTGATTGAAACGAAAGTGCTTGATGTGAATGACAAACAGACAAAAGGCCTCACATGTATAGGAATAAATAAACATTTGCATCACAAGTTGTACAAGTTGTTTTAACGTACAAGTTGAATGGAACTGCGTGAGAAAGGACTGCATACCCCTTCGCTGGCACATGTATTGGAATATCAAATCATCAAAGAAGAAAGGACTGAAAACACATTGAGAAAAGTATGTAATAATTAAAGGAACATTTATACATATACCAAACACGCTGGAAGTTTAGATTTCACACACACACACACTTTACCTTAAAGGTTTCAATCTTCCCTATATCATTTACACTACCATATACCTTTTTGTGTTTGCTGGCCATAATGGAAGCCACAATGCAACAGACATTTTCTTGAAAACCAAATTTCAAAAGATTTGCAAGGGAGCTGCTGTGAATTTGTTTTCTTTGTACTACTATATAGATTATTTTTTATTATTAATGCTTTTATTTAATTGAAATACATGTCCAAGATGCAAACATGTAATATCATTTAACTTTTGTTTTAATATAACAACTTTTGTTATGGATATGAATTATTTAATATGCAAAATGAAAACGAAATTTCATATGGGTGATCATTAAAAAATCACTGACGACTGACAGCAGTTATTTTTTACAGTAAGTTTCAAAGCAATATTTCAAAAACTGTGTTGTAAAGTTGTCGTTTTTTTTAAACAGTTGTTAGATATTAAATTCTGATCAATAAAGTCGGATGCAATTATTGTTCTGTTCAATAAAAATGAAAAAAAAAAAGCCCCAGTGACTGTCCTAGGCTCTGTATTCAGGAGCTCAAAAATCACATTAGGACTGAATGTGCTGACAAGTAGCACTTGGTGTTCGTGAAGGCCTGACTGTCAGTAATGTTGTACATGCATTGCGGTTTTTAGGAAGAGAGCAGTAATAGGTTAATGTGAAAGCAGGAACTTAGAATAACGTCCTGTGCCTTTATTAGCTATAAAGAAGCATTTATAGTATCTCACAAAATTGAGTACACCCCTCACATTTCAGCAATCATTTTAGTATATCTTCTCAAGGGACAATACTATCGAAATTAAACTTGGATATATTTTAGAGTAGACAATGCGCAGCATGTATAGCAGTGTAGATTTACTGTCTTCTGAAAATAATTCAACATACAGCCATTATAGTCAAAATAGCTAGCAACAAAAGTCATGTAACTATGCAAAGCCACATGTCCTATTTATCATGTTTATGTTTTTGTCTGCTTGGCAGGACTATACACATTTGTGTATCTTTCATTATAGCAGGTAAAATGTGGTGCTTTGAGTACAATTCTCTTGTACTGACTACTGAATATTTAACATGGCACCTTTATGGCAAAGAACTCCCTGAGAATATGAGAATTAGAATTGTTCTTTCCACAAAGATGGACAAGGCTTTATTACGATTGGTTTAATCCTCGTTGGTGTGCACCAGGTGGAGAAACTAACTTCAAAAAACAGACGCATGAGTGCTGCCAGCATTGCGTTAGAGGTTGCAGAAGCAGAAAGTCCCCTTGTCACTTTCGGACCATATGCCGCACGCTGCAACAAGTGGGTTTACATGGCCGTCATCCCAGAAGGTAGCCTATTCTAAAGCTGGCTCACAAGAAACCTGTCTAAGAGTCAATTACTTTCAATTACTGGAACCATGTCATGTGTTCTGATGAGACTAAGATAAACCTATTTGGCACAGATGGCGTCCAGCATGTGTGGCGACGCCCTAGTAAGAAGTACCAAGAAAATTGTGTCTTACCTACAGTCAAGCCTGGTGGTGGTGGTAGCATCATGGTCTGGGGTTGCATGAGTGCTGCTGGTAGTGAGGAGCTATGGTTTATTAATGGGAACATGAATTTCAACATGAACTGTGACATTCTGAAGCAGAACATGATGCCATCCATATGGAATTGTTCCTTGAGAAGTTACTAAAATGGTTGCTGAAATGTGAGGGGTGTACTCACTTTTGGGGGATACTGTCTTATTAACAAATAACCCAAGTACAGAAGAAAAAGAAATACATCTAATATGTTTTTTAAACAAATTTCACTATTGCATTTTGGAGATTACAATTCATGTTCCCACATCACCACCATAAGGATATTACTTATAATATATTACACATGTTTTGTTTTTAAACTCAGTGTGTTAGACTGTTTGTTTGTTATTTATTTAAACTTTGCTTTATCAGTTGTTTACATTACCCACAATGAAGTTTAACAACCTTCTGATTGTGGTGCCAGTAGAAATTATGCTGAATTTGACTTAGCAACGTGGTAAATGATATCATTCTGTGTATTACTTGTAAATTATCTGTTATTTGTTAAGTCAAATGCAGCAGCACTCAAATTAGCCCAGTTCTTTCAGTTCCACAACTTTTAGTCTAATATTGCCATCAGTGAAATCATACTTGTCAACTTGTAATTCGCAGAACTAGCTGAGCTGAATCAATAAATAATGAATCAAATTTCAGTGAATATGACATTGACATTGCATCCTACTACAGTCTCCTTGAGAAAATAGAACAGCAGACAGATTAAGAGAAATTTAGAATCAGTGAGCAATTGACCATCAGAAACACATTACAAATATTTTATTGTAAACATACAGTGCCTTTCAAACATTTAGAAACACCTAGTATTTAATCTTTTTTAAGAGACACATGCATATTCTGAGCCTTGTTTTGTTTATTATGATCTACTTTGACTGATACAAATATAAATGCACAGATGTTACACTTTATTTTTATTTAAAAATCCTCCCTTAGCATGCATAAAAGTTTCACACATACTTGGTATCCAGATAGGGTTTTTTTACACTCTAGCTGACTGTTTGCTTTCTAGAGATGCTTCGAATCATTGTCTTGTTGTATAGTGACATTGGTTGCAATTAGCTGCAGTCCAGACAGAATTGCACAGCTTTGAAATACGGAATGGTAGCCATGTTGGTTCAGTATTCCCTTCACCCAGAACCTTCCCTGCTCCAAAACAACTGCAAACAACTAAGCTTTGACCTCCATGTGTGACTGAAAAAGTGAGGCAGTCGGATAACATCTTTCCTGTTCTCAGGCTTACAACAGTTATTCTGTTAGAGACAAAAATGTCAAATTTGGACTCATCTGTTCATAGAGCTTTCTTCCACTTATTTACTGTCCACTTATTGTGTGTTTTTACCTATATAACTATAGCTTGTTGCATATAAACAAAAAAAAAAAATGCATGTCACAAAAAAAATTAATAGGTGTTCCATGTGCTTCGAAGTTTTATTCTGCCACTAACATAATTAGATTCAGCAAAAATCATATATTTTCTTTTAATCAAATTTTGGAAGTTATACATTACATTATACAAATACATTAATTGAATCGTAAAATCACAGGTTCAGTCGTACAATTATATACATATATTATCAATTGGGAACATAAGTTTGCACAGTAAGATCTGGGATGTTTTAAAAAAGTTATTACTGCTTTAGCCTGCTTTGTATTATGTATGAGATGAGATGTATGAATGTAAAAGGAAAGAGAGAGAGAGAGAGAGAGAGAGAGAGAGAGAGAGGCTGAATTGTTGTATTGTTATTCAAGCCTACTGTGCTAAAGAAAAAGTGCACGGCACCACACATTGTAATTACGTTTAGATATAAACAGAAACGTGACGTGCAGTCAAGAGAGGCACGTGAAGCAGAGATGAGACAGAAATGAGACAGTGATGAGACAGTGCCTCGGCTGTTGTATCATATAGAAAAAAATTAATGTAGTAAGGTGAATATTTTTCCCTATTTTTTTTAACAAAGTCTTCTCCCTTTTATCTTGGTTAGAAATGTATTTACTTTATGATTCGTATAAATTTTTTTTGTCAAAATCAGATTGCGCAATCCTATTCACACTGCCCTGCGCGCTGGGAATAAGCGCGTGCCTGTGATTATATGTGTAAATATTACCAATATGCTGTTTGTAGACCTCTAATATGCATGTCATCACCTTAATCTAAGTAACTTATTTCACATTTCTGTGTCAAAGATACTTAGGTTTATTGCTAAATTGATAAAATTGCAATAAAAAGTAGCATGAGAGGAATCATTTACCTCTGCCGCAAGGGGGCGTGCGAGAGCCTGAGTACTGATTGTCTAACATTAAATAACATCAAACCAATTTATTAAGAATTTAATAATTACATTTTCTGGGGTGTTCTTACACACACGTGCACGCGTATGTGCGTGCGAGTGGTGCGTGTGCGCTCGCACGCGCGTAATCTGGCGCTCCAGTGATCACCTGCCCTGAACTTCACTGCTGTAAGGTTTCCTTTATAATAAAATTGCCACGTGAGCTTCAACTTTCATGATCACATCATTGGTTCATAAATGCCTTGACGGAAAACATAATACTCTCTCCTATGTAGATATAAAGAGAAACCTTATAGGAGCCGTGTATCGCTCATTCGGATGCAATAGACACTTTGCTCATGTTCTGAGGTCACGCGCACTTTTGATTGCTGAGACTGGTTCACCTCCCAAGTAATATCTAAGCTACTTTTTTAGTTATTTTTTTTTCTTATGGAGCTATTTTGCAAATTGAGTATCAATTGCACATTTTAAAATGGGGGTATTTAAAAGGAAAATGCAACAAAAAAAAAACGTGTGCACTTTGTAACTGTAACTGTTTAGGCGTGTATTTCGTGCTGCGTGCGTCTTGTCGCCATGGTAACGTCTCTCATAGACAAGAGTCATTCATTCAAAGAGCCTGCTTTCGCATTGACTGATTTTCCCCACAGAAAAATAATTAGGACTTGTGAGGTGAGTAATTATTTCACTTGGTATTGTTGCTGTTTGGTGTTGTGAACTTTTCCTATTTATCAGTATGTATGTAGTTGGAAGTTTTTGTAGCATTGAACATAGTGCAGCAACTGAAACTTAAACTACTTCCTGTATATAAATGACTGGTATGAAAAAGACACCGTGCATAAGTTGGTAAAAAAAATAGGGCTTATGTAGTTTTTCCACAAATTAAAGTTATATTATATACAGTTCTCATAATTTACATGACATTTCATGACCATGCCTTGATTCCAGTATATCTTTGTGTATGGGTTTTAAATTCCATCAAAATATATTATTTTCTGGCAATGATACTTGATACAATACAGCATTTATAAGAGAAAAACGATTATACAACCTTAATAATAATAATAAAAAATAAAAACCCAGAATTTTCAAATTTGCAAATCTCATAAACATATGTTGTTCAAAATAGAACATAGAAAACATATCAAATGTTTAAACAGATGTAATTTGGAATAAAAAGTTGGGACAGGGTGAAAAAAAAGAGGATGGAAATGTGTTACTAAAAGAAACAGCCAGAGAAATATTTTTTAAATTTAGTTGCAAATCGACACATCATTAAACTAAAAATGTGACAAAGAAGACCCAGGACTGTTGAGCAGCTAAAATCCTGTATCAGACATGAATATGACAACAAACCTCTCCCAACTGTTCTCTTCAATTCCTATACATATATACGGATTGTTGTTAAAAGAAGAGAGGATACTACACAATGGTAAACATGGCCCTGTTACAACTTTTTTAAACACACTGCAGCCATCAAACCCATTTGATGCTGATTATTTTAAGCCGCAATTTGTCTTATATTTTGTATTGCTGATCAAATGTACGAACAAAAAGTGTAACCCTAACTGAGATAACTGCAGGTTGGAGTCAAGGCTATAAACATAGCATATTAAAGTCAGTGGCTTGAATGATGAATAACAGGTAATGTTAGAAGATGGGAAAAGGGCAATAAAGAGAATGTATACAGTAAGATATGTCATTTTCATCTTAGCTTAGGTATTAACTAGAGTATTCATTTTTCATGCCAGTAACTCCCCATGGATTTACAGGAGCCACTAAAAAGAATGGAGCAGTGTCTCTCTCGCAGAAGGGAGAAGCTTTTCAGGCAGCTAGTTAGTGATGCTTCTAAGGGTTTAACTTTCTCTCAAGATGTCATGTGGGAGATGGGACTGGACAACATCTCATACAGTGAAGCGGACTTCAGCTGGCTTTTCTGTGCTTCTGGCCCATGGGCACCAAACATAAGATCTAAAAGCAGAAAGCATGGAGAAATGAAAGTGTTGCAACACCACGCTGGACTCCGAAGCTCTGTGACTTCTCCTTTACCAGCCTTTCCACCATTGCAAACTGTACATCAGCATTCATTGACTAATAATGACTTATTTATCACTGTTCCTGGGCCCCAAGATGGAAAAGTGGACTCAGTTAAGAGGACAGGGCAGAGGGGAGTCTTAAATGTAAATAGTCAATATCAGTTGTCCACCATATTAGAGGAGGAAGAGCAGAGCAGGGCAAGCAAGGGAAATGAGTCTGTGCTGAAGAAGTTAACAAAGAATACTGTCAAGTGGACTGTTAGACAGAAGATTTCTAGAGATTGTCAGTATCAATCAAGACTAAAATCAATTATGAACAATGATCAATATTGGTCAGCCAGTGATGGCAATCTGGAAACTGAGGAGTCCAAGGTTGAGGAGGATTTATGTGGCTTTGGCTGTCTGCCCAAATCCAGCACAAAACCCAGAGCATTGCAGCGCAGCAAAACTGAGACACCTCTACCAGTTTATTACAGGCAAGTAAATGCAACATAAGTTTTTTTATACAACAAAAAAACACTTCAAGGCATTTTGTTATAGAAAAATAATCCATGATGCACTGGTGTAATTATGGTGAAACACAGTTTTATTTTTCTTATGTAATGCCCATTTTCAGTTTGTCACCAATTACAATCTTTTATTTATTAAATAACCATGTGTGTTTTATTCTTACTCACTAAAAAGTGATATTATAATAAGAAGCTGTTTGTCATTATAAGTATGTGAACACCGGATAATGCTTTCACACCCATCATCACTCTCTAGTACTCTTGTGGCTAAATGAGCATAAATTCCCCCAGTCATGCTCCAAAATCTAACTGAAAGTCTTTCCCAAAGGGAAGCGGATACTATAACTGCGATAATATTAATGTCCATGGTTTTGAAATGGGATGTTCAATGTCCTGGTGTTCACATCCTTGGACAGTTTATATCCATGTGACATTAAATTCATTAAATTCTTCTCACAGGATACAAGGTTTCAGTGCCTCGCCAGTTTGCATAGATGAACCAGATGGGATCAATAAAATGGCAAATGATGCAGACAAAAATCATATAAAGACCCCAAAACTGCTTTGCCTAGAGGACATACTAAAGCCACATGCTGGAAAATATGTTTATAATACTGAGAACAGTTTTGAACTTTATTCAGGTATTAATTAGACCTGGCTGCCTAATAAATGTTTGTTGAAAGTATGTGCAGATGAATGCTAAAATTCAGCTCGATTATTGACACTACACAAAATACTTTACTGTGATATGTGTGCATGGTATGCAGGAGAGTAGAACAAACCTTTACAGTTTATAAACCTTGAATCTAGCCTAAAAGTCAGGGTGCAGGTCATAGAGAAAACTGTGTGTGTAATTGACCTTTAGGGATAGCCGAACCAGTGCATCAACCAGACAGGACAAATCAAGATCGCACCATTATGGACAACAACTCAGAATGCCAAAAAAAACTCCAGGAGAGGTTTCCATGTGGTCCAGAAATGTGGACAGATTTACCATCAGCTGACATGCAAAGTGTGCCTAAAGGTTGGTGTTTATTTGTGTGTGAATCCACCATATATACAGGGAGTGCAGAATTATTAGGCAAATGAGTATTTTGACCACATCATCCTCGTTATGCATGTTGTCTTACTCCAAGCTGTATAGGCTGGAAAGCCTACTACCAATTAAGCATATTAGGTGATGTGCATAATCCACCATATATATATATATATTTATTTATTTTTTTATGAAAAGCTAGAAGTGAAGCGTTGTGTATGTTGCATACTTTAGTATGCCTTTTTTTACCAGCAGAACTAAGTAGACTGGAGAAAGGAGTACAGCAATGGGTGGTTTTGCCCACCAAAGCTGATTATGCTACAGAGCAGGGGCTCAGACCTCCTGATTACACCAGACAAGAAGCAAAAGTGGCCAAAGAGCGAATTCATTACAGCCCCATGCAAAGGCTTTCTTCTCTTCGCTACGCAGTGGAAGGGTGGAAAAATGCCTGGAAAATCAGTGAGTTCCTGCATGCTTGCATTATGCCGTTCATTCAATCAGTCCTTACTAAAGGCTAAATATTTGATTAATAAATTCACAGTATTCAGTGACATTGAGATATAGCTCAAGGTAAGTTATATGACAAAAATATCATATTGCATTTCTCAGATGTTTTTCCATCTATGTATATCATAGTATGTAGTTTTGCAAATTATTTTCCAGCAATAAGAAGTTGTTTAAAAACAGTTTACAGCTTTCCTTTCACCGGGTAAAACAGGCCAGTAAGTGGATTGTTTAGGTAAATGATCTCTGGCTGTACTGTAAATGAGCATGTGCATATGATTTCAGCTTTGGGGTTGTTGTTTGTGGAATAGGCTCTTGAGCCACTGCAACCTTTCTGTAGTGAAATTCACATTCTGCCATTCTTCCAGAAACTAGCAGGCAGAGTGTTACTATTGAGGGCTTGATGAAGGATCTCACTGACCTGCACAGCCAAGTGCGATTGGCAGCTATTGTTACATGTGCATCGAGAGCAGTAAATAGACCCAAACTGTGTCCACATTCAGATGAAACAGGTCTGGGTAAGAAATATGACCATGTTTGGTAAAAGTTACTATACTGTTTACTGAATCAGCTCTATCTAAAAACCTTAAAACAAATTTTTTTTTAAATAATTGGTCAGGATTCATTTTCAATGTGCTGTTGCCCATAATGTATGCATACATGTGTATACACTCATCGGCCACTTTATTAGGTACACCTGTCCAACTGCTCGTTAACGCAAATTTCTTATCAGCCAATCACATGGCAGCAACTCAATGCATTTAGGCATGTAGACATGGTCAAGACGATCTGCTGCAGTTAAAACCGAGCATCAGGATGGGGAAGAAAGGTAATTTAAGTGACTTTGAACGTGGCATGTTTGTTGGTGCCAGACGGGCTGGTCTGAGTATTTCAGAAACTGCTGATCTACTGGGATTTTCACGCACAACCATCTTGGACCATTCTCTGTAAACTATCAAGGTTTACAGAGAATGGTCCGAAAAAGAGAAAATATCCAGTGAGCGGCAGTTCTGTGGGCGCAAATGCGTTGTTGATGCCGGAGGTCAGAGGAGAATGGCCAGACTGGTTCAAGCTGATAGAAAGGCAACAGTAACTCAAATAACCACTCGTTACAACTGAGGTATGCAGAAGAGCTTCTCTGAACGCAAAACACTTCGAACCTTGAGGCGAATGGGCTACAGCAGCAGAAGACCACACCGGGTGCCACTGCTGACAGCTAAGAACAGAAAACTGAGGCTACAGTTCGCACAGGTTTACCAAAATTGGACAATAGAAGATTGGAAAAACGTTGCCTGGTCTGATGAGTCTCGAATTCTGCTGCGACATTCTGATTGTAGGGTCAGAATTTGGCGTCAACAACATGAAAGCATGGATCCATCCTACCTTGTATCAACGGTTCAGGCTGGTGGTGGTGGTGTAATGGTGTGGGGGATATTTTCTTGGCACACTTTGGGCCCATTAGTACCAATTGAGCATCGTGTCAACGCCACAGCCTACCTGAGTATTGTTGCTGACCATGTCCATCCCTTTATGACCACAGTGTACCCATCTTCTGATGATTACTTTCAGCAGGATAACGCGCCATGTCATAAAGCGCGAATCATCTCAGACTGGTTTCTTGAACATGACAATGAGTTCACTGTACTCAAATGGCCTCCACAGTCACCAGATCTCAATCCAATAGAGCACCTTTGGGATGTGGTGGAACGGGAGATTCGCATCATGGATGTGCAGCCGACAAATCTGCA
>MU551716.1:5021387-5073887 GCA_024362625.1 Silurus asotus
TATATATATATATATATTGTACAACATATGATAGTTGTAATAATTAAATAATTACAATAATTCAACTATTCAGTTTCTCTGTACACCAAATCACATAGCAGTATTGCTTTGTCTTTTATAAGCTCAACATGGTCAAAGCTATGAGGTTGAAGCAGTGCCTCCAGAACTGCAGCCCCTGCTTCTGTTAGCTCTCAATGATCCAGTGAAAAGAGTTCAGCTGGCAGCCTCTGTGTGCCAGTATGCCATCGGTACACCCAATGCCCAGGCACGGGATATACTGCAAAAAGCATTACAACAGGGTGGGTAAAGCTGAGCAATACGACTAGTCCATAAAACATTTATAAAGAGAAACTGTTACAAACCAATTTTTTTTTAAAGATATTTTGAGGTTCTTAAAGCTTTAATTTCTTTATGTTCGTAAGACTTTATTTGAAAGAAAAAGTATAATTGAACTCAACGTTTTGATGTTAGTTTGTAATCATGCATATAAATAATCAATGTATATACAATGTGTACACAATGATGAATAATCCCTGTGTATAACAATATGCATACCGTGTATCATAAAGTATTGTAATTTTGTTGTATCACACAAATTACTGATTACAGCACGGTTTTATGCATGTAGTCACAGAACAACTTGTGAAAAGACATTATATTTTACACAGATAAACTGGCATACATTAGGTATCAGTGTGTACCTTTCTGATTGTTTTACAGATTCCTCAGGAGCAGGAGTTGATGGCTGGGTTGCAGCTCAGTGCTTGGCGATAGAAGGGGAGGCCAGTCAAAGTGTAATTGAAAGATTACTCTCCCAGCTTTTTCTCAGCAATGCTCCATCAGACCAAGAACAGGCTGACACCCTACTAGTCAGCATTAGTAGCAAGACTGTGAGTGATTATGTGAGGTCTTTTCAGGTGTAGGTTGTATATAAAAAGTCTATGCATAAGAGGTTTATTAATATTTGAGTTTTTTGGAGGGATGTGAAACCCTAAGAAACCAAAATAAATCATGCTTAATGTTTTTTTTTTTTTTTTTTTTTTTTACATTAAATGTGATATAGCAATCAATAAAATTTGAAGGTAAAAAAAAGGTTTTACATATAACACATTAAAGAAAAAAAATGGATTGATTGGGCACTTTTATTCCACATGCTACTAAAACATACATTTTATTTTAATGAATTTTGTGGTTGCTATTTTACAGTTAAGGTAAAAAAGGAATCTGATAATAGCAATGTGTAAGTAGGTACTGACCTGTACTGTCATTTTTTTTTTTGAAAGTTTTCTTAACACATGGCGGTTGCCTATTTTCAGGTTTCCATTTTTTGGATATACATTTTCTATGAAATTCTAACCAAAAGGACAAAACTGCTTCTGTTCAGATTCTAGTGCGCTCACTGCTAGGAGAGGAATTGAACTGTGCTGACTGGAAAAAACGAGTTCTGGCTTGCAAAACCATCTCAGAACTCAAATGCCCAATCAACAAGGTAATAGCAAACTCCGACCAAACATGTACTTAAGTTAAATGTTTCAAAAAGGCTGTAAGTGAAAATAATTCATGACTATTGGATCTTATACAGGATCTGACCAACAAATTGCTGTACTTGATGTGGAATGACTGGAATGGTTTGGTGCGTCAGGCAGCAGTGGAGGCTCTGGGTAAAATGGGATTAGGTAGTGCCATACACAATGAACTGAGGTACTAGACTCACAGGACAGAAAAAAAAACATACATAGCTACAGCTCATGATGCTTGAAAGTTGATTGTAATTTTTTTTTTTTGCGATAGTGCCAAACTACACAAGGGTCCAACGTCTTGGCGGGTCCAGGCATTAATTCTTATTGGTCAGCTGAAGATAATGACAGCTAAACTGCTGGCCAGTTTCTTACGTTGCCTGACTGATGAATTTGTTGTTGTACGTAAACAAGCCTGTTCAACTGCTGCCTCTCTCATGATCAAAGATGAGATGGTAAGGCTGCTGGGGATGCCATGTCATGCATAACATGATGTATATTAATAGAACGCATACTGAGAAAAGCTGAATAAATCAGAGAATGTTGTAAGCAACATATGTTTCATAACTCAAAGGTTCGTTTTTATTTATTTTCCATTTCCATTTTTTTTAGATCCAGAAAAATCTGTTTCACTTAATGCAGAATGACTCATCCTGTGAGGTGAAGGTAGCAGCGATAAATGGTGAGTTTGATTCAGGTGGCACAGACCTTTCAAGCCATTAAAAAACAGGCAATTGCCATAAAAAAAAGAAAAGAAATATATATAGCACTGCTCTTACCAGCAGAAACCCATATTGCTCAAGCTACTAATCAATGGTGGCTTGTTTCCTCTTCACCAAAGCCCTTTAAGCTATGGTTATCTCCCAAAGTGCTTTACTTCTATTTTGCATAAGGTTAAACAGCCTTGTTGTGTAGCAATCACTTCGCCCTTTTCATTAGTTCTTTTAGACATTCCTGATTATATAATTTCTGCATGCTCTTAAGCACTGCTCTTACCAGCAGAAACCCATATTGCTCAAGCTACTAATCAATGGTGGCTTGTTTCCTCTTCACCAAAGCCCTTTAAGCTATGGTTATCTCCCAAAGTGCTTTACTTCTATTTTGCATAAGGTTAAACAGCCTTGTTGTGTAGCAATCACTTCGCCTACTACCGCTAAAAATCAGTAGCTCCTTACAGAAAACTAATGCCGCCTGACTACTTTGCATGTTGCACTGCTCCTGATGTGAGCACAGAAAAATCCTTGAATATTGTATGTAGCTTTGGGAAGGATCGGTTGGCTGACTCCAACGCTCCAGAGGCTCTTACTGTGGGCAGTACAGAATGAGGAGGATCCCAGTGTGCGCATTGTTGCCTGTGAGGCCCTGAAGACGCTTGGGGTCAAATGTCCCGAGCTCCAGAATCTCCTGCAGGAACGCCTTATCCTGGAAACCAACGCTCAAGTTCATCGGTCAGTCATAGGCCAAATAAATCGCAGGGCAAATTGGGTAGCAATTTGTTATAACACATACATTGGCTATTCAAGAGTTTTATTTTTATTTTTTTAACTAAGGCACATTGAGGATCTGATGAAACACTATGGCTACAGCCAAGATACAAGCATGTTCCACATGATCACAGAGCAGGTATGTGTGCTGAATATGAGATTATTAGGTTTGAGACTTGAGGTCATTCTTACTATACAAAATGGCTTATTGTGCATAAAGTCTGTTTCTCTTGCTCTGCGGATGTGTAGGTACAAAAGCTCTGCACAAAGAGGAACATCACAGAGAAACTGCTGTTACTAGAGAACCTGAAACAGCAAACGAAGGAAAACGGCAGCCATACCTAAACTAGTGCATGAAAGATTCAGAGGTGGAGGACCCTAGAAATGAATTATTTCACGATTCCTGTCAGTCGTTGTATAGACAGACAGACCGACAGATTTGTCCAGACAGGATTAAATTAGTTTACAATGACTGATATATATTTAATTCATTATAATAGTTGTATAATTGTATAGTAGTAATGTTATAGTTCATAATTCAGCCCACAAAACAATACATGTAATAGAAAGTGTTTATTTAGGCATTTACAAAGTAAAGTAAACCACTTATACATAACACACAACATATTTACAGACACTGTGCATATTACTGTTTTTGTTTCCTGTTTTTCCTCCAACATTTGTTTTAGATTTACGTTTACACCTAAAAGAAACCATAACCAACAAGCTGCTCCATGTGAAAAAGAATGATATTGTAAATAAAGCAATGAACAATTAATTACATCAAGTGACAACTTGTCATTTTATACATTTTGTTGGATGGCCCTGCAGTTTAACATTCTCTCAGCTGGACATTTTGTCCTCTGGCGTGCTACTCCGCTGTAGAACTTGCTTTGTCAGACTCTCCACCTCTGTGACTTGAGCCAGGAGCTGAATCATGCCATTATTCTGATTAAAAAAGATAAAAACAGACCCGTTTAACAAAACACTCTGGCAACAATATGGCATGATGAAAATAGTTAAGATGAGAAACTACTGAAGTGCAAGATGTTTGATTATATCATATGGATTTTCTGCATATTAAGGGATTGAATGAATGAAGGATGGAACAAATTCAATCATTTATAAATAAATAAATTAAATGAATAAATAAATAACTATCTTGTGTTTCTTAAATGTACACAATTTGTACATTTTGTACAATTTGTGAAAGTATGCTGAAATATGTAGAACAGTTTTTAGAAAATTAAATATGAAATAGGGGGGGTAGTATATAAACACACTTTGGTATTTACCAAATAGGGGCTAACAAATGTAAACTATTTAATTCAATTTTTCCATTTTAAACGTTTAATTTAATCAATTCAATTCGTGCCAATTAAATCAATATATTACTGTGTATATTATTTATTTTATTTATTCCATTTTATTTGATATACAGTGGAATCCGCTTATCTCGACCTCGGTTACCTCGACAACCCTATTAAGTCAACGTTTTTAAAGTGGAACCGCCAAATTCTCGCTTTTTCTAAGCATTTTTTATCGGTTTTGTCGCCGAACCCTAATATCTTGAGCATAAGGGGGGAAAAATTTGCCATTTACCGTCGGTTATCTCGGTGCAGCCGCAGAAAAATCAAGGCTTACAGCTGCTACAGGTGTTGTATTGTATACTGGTGAATCTCTGCTGTTAGTTAGTGCTAGTGTTCGTAGTGTTAGTAGGGGCGCAGCACGGCTTTGGGAAGAAAAGCGCAGCCGTTGAGAGAGTGCCGGTGGGAAGACACGTACCCACGTCATGCGATAACAACAACCGCCGTGAACCAACATATACCAACAATAACGGACAGTGAGAGTGTGGAAGTTTAAATAGGAGATGGTGATGATGATAAACGAGCACCATATGTGCGCGATTGAAGCGGAGCTTCAGAGAAACGGCCGAGAAAGCACCTGACACGCTGAAGGGGGCCGAAGGGGGCGTGGCAGGTGGATTCCTGACAGATAAACATGTACTGTATGTATTTTTATAGCATGCCTTCATCAAACAAATTGCAGCAACGCTGTTGTGTAAAAAACCCTTCAAAAACACATGCATGCACATTCTCATTTATAAACGCACATCATGTACATAAAGAAATTTCAAGCACGTTAATATATTGCCGCTATTTTGATTTTCGTTTATATTGATCATCGGTTATCTCGATGCTTTTTGGCGACCCCCTAGAACATCAACATAACCGGGTTCCACTGTATAAAGGTTTTTGGAATTGTAAGAATGTAAACTGTTGATGTTCAAAAATGTTAATAATAATAATAAATGACATAAAAAAAAACCTGGCTATTTGATGTTTTGCATTTCTTCCCCCTGAATGTACCATAACTGACTTGAAAACTGAGGTACGTTACGAACCGTGATTTTACACCCTTATATACATAATTGGAGTTAAATTTCTGGCTCAGTTCAATTTCATAAATCCAAAAGTAAAAAAGTTATTTTGTATATCATAAAAATTTGTGTTTAAAATGAAAATCCTACGTCTGCATTCTAACCTATACCGTGATCCCCAAATAGTTTATACAATTCTGACCCGTGCTATATGCATGTAGAACATTAAGACTATAATAATTAATTAAATAAATAATAGTAAGACATTTTTAATTGTGTCTATATACGTTATTTACCAGATTACACAGTGATTCATCAGCTGATGGAATTGATTGGATCCTCTTCATTTTCATCTCCAAAGTCTCAATAAACTCAACCACCATTGCCATAAGTGTGACCACATATCTGGAATTACATAGGAAACAAGTGTTGTTTATAAACAGTTTCTGTTGCACTGGGATAAAAGACGCTTCCTGGACCTTGATAATATATAATTATATAATAATAATCTTCTAAAATCATTGCCAGAACACTGTAGAAACCCAGAACACTGGGCGAAGCTCAGTTACCGATGAAGATCAGCCTGTATAGGCAGGTTCTGCTGGCAAAGAGGTTTCATGAGCCTTTGCCGCAAACTCGTCTGTTCTCTCAGCACTTCCTGTAGATGCGACGTGAACTGCTGCATGGATGCAAATCTCTGACCTGCATGTATATACACATATAAAAATATTAAAACTTTGAGTTTAAATACAAACTTACAGAATGCAAAAAAGTATTGCTCAGTACTTACTTAGATAATAACTGTGAGTAACATCTGCACTGCTTTTCTCAAGTCTTAACATCTCCAAGTCCAAGCTTACCTAAAATTCATACATGTATGATATGCTTGATGCTGCAAGTAATTTCAAAAGCATGGAGACACATTGCAACAGTTCATTTCACTGCTAGACCTTCAGTGGTGGGTCTTTAATACCATGATTATTATGCCACGGCTATAAAAAAAAGAAAAAAAAAAAATTCATTGATATGGTAAATGAGGAATGTATGAGGAAGGACAACAGAGCGCTGCATCACAGGAAGGAATCTCATGCAGTAAAAATCAAAGTCATTGCTAAAGCAAGAAACCCAATCAGCACGATTCCAAGCATCAATATTAACCTCATAAAAGGACCCTGGGTTTCCTGTGCATTTCTGTGCTTTTTTCCCTCTTATGCATTACGGTTTTCCTGGGGATTTGAAATAAGGGCCAAATTGTGGGTTTCGTGCAAATTCTACAAGAAAGAAAATGCAAACGTATGAACGGTTCACAAAAAAACTGTTTTGAACCGCTTTTACTGACCTTTTCTTACTATGTCCAGCTTTTTTTAAAACACCCAAAAAAACAAAACAGCTATTAAATCTACATGTGCAGTTCGCTACAGATGCGGTTTGCTAGCTCTAGATAGCGCACGCTCTGATCGTCCAATCAAAGTTAAGTAAAGTCAAGTTTATTTCTATAGCGCTTTTCACAACAGACATGGTCTCGAAAGCAGCTTTACAGAAATCAACAGTTAAGATCAACGATGTGTATTTATATTAGTGTGGCAAAGAAAAACTCCCTTAGATGTTATGAGGAAGAAACCTTGAGAGGAACCAGACTCGAAAGGGGAACCCATCCTCATTTGGGTGACATCAAGAGTGTGATCATAAATCTTTCAACAATACAGAACACTGGAGAGTGAGAACTAACATGAGTACTGGAGTGTGTGATAAGTAATGTTCTTTCTACAGTCTTATACAGACATTATGGTTATAAAACCAGAGCAACTCGAAAATGCCGACATTATTAGACACCTGCTGGGTGGCTCCAGTTTCACAAACTCTAAATCTGATTGGTTTTAGAACAATTGATTTGAGAAAGGTGCCTGTACTGCTCGTTTTCTAAAGGCCTTTACAGATTCTGGTAACCCAGGTAACAGGTCATGTGACAGCTCATAATCTGATTGGATCTGATTCCAACATAAACAGACACTCCTAGATGCAGCACACCTGAGAGAAAAGCTATGAAATAAAGAGAATACACTATTAAGAATAGTTTAATATGTGTTCATGGACAGAAATATGTTGTAAATGACTCAAGGCCTTGCTAGTCTTAACAGTCCACCACTGTGAATCAAATATACACTAAAGCAAAGTATAAATATGTTTTCCATACCTGGTCAATCTCATGCTTGATTTGATTTATTTGCTCGATTTCAAGAAGACGTGGGGAAAATATGTCTGGCTCTCGTGTTATATTATCAAGCTCTTTCTGCGGAGGGAAAAACAAAACACGTATGTTCCAAATCATTTGTCAATTTAATAGATGATATCAGAATATGCAGATTAATTATCTGTTCACCTGAGACATTGTGCCTGAAGCTACACATCTCGACAGGATCCTCGCTGCTGCAGTCACTGGATGAGGATTTAGTTCCAAAGTATCCATGAAGAAAGTACCAAAGACTAACAAAACAAACTAGCTAGCTTGCTAACAATAAATATCACGAAGATAAACGCCGTGTGTTGACTTGATTTCCAACACAACTAAACAAGAGATTGGAACTTGTTAATTTCTTCTCTATAATATGATTTTAAAGTCACTAAAGACTTTAAAACAACGAGCAGAACAACGTGCTCCTGCCCGAACCGTTCGTTAGACACGGAGGAAGTGTTTTTGAACGAGCCCGCCTCTCCGGTGTGTTCACACTGTCCAATCTGCGCAGCACACCTCTCACTAGTGACGGACAAAAACATTTTAGTGATTCGGATCTTTGAATCACGTTGATCCAAATGAACGCAACATTTAATTTGTTTATTTTGTCATTAAGTTTATTTAATTCCAATGATCAGAAATAAAATAATAATATTCAAAAAGCACATCTACATACACGGACTTTGATTATAGTTCCAATAATAAAAGTATGTTTCCCCTCTGATCTTCTGGTCCGAGTCGTTAGTTGTTTTCTCACGTGACTCCCATAATTATTGTAACAATATTGTCAAGATTCCGAGCAAAAAAAACTGATCTATTACTTTGTGTAGCGTATAAAGAAGTCATGTAAAAAAAAAAGACTCGGACCAGAGTACTCATGACGTGAACTATTTAATTCTGTTTCCTGTGTAATGCCCGGCATGGCGTCACGTGATAAAAGAACAAACGACGGGGACTAAAAAAGTGGCGCTACTAATTTATGTTTCTTGTACATAATCTACAGACATGTTGTGATACCTTGCTCAAGTGCGTCCAGTAAAATAATGAATGAGTCACTCTTTAAAAACGACTCGTTCTTCTGACTCACATTAAAGAATCATTTAAACTGAACGAATCTTGTGCATGGACGTTATTACTACCTCCATTAAAAGCTCTGGATGTATGCAGTGTTTTTTTACTTTCTGTAAATCCCTTAACCTACAGCTCATAAACTTTCTAAAGTAGTTTTAATAAGATGTGTTCGTGATAAAATGTCTCGAAGGTGGTGTACAGACCAGTTCAACAGACATTCGTTCTGGTCCTTGGATATTTCCGGTTATCTAACGTGCAAATTCAAAACATTAGAGGGAGAACAGTTTATTTATTCTCGCGGTTAAAAAAAATGTCAAAATGAAACTAAGACGTAATTAAAGAGTTTCGATTTCAGAAAAGCAAAACACGATGTGGGTGAGGATGTCAATATAAAACGACAAGTTAACCTGCATTGATTTGCACTGATAACTGCCACGGTTACCATAGCAACGAGCAACGGACGTTTTTAACAGCGCGTGACACTCCAATCTCAGGAAACACAAGATCCACATCACCCACATTGTATGAACGAAATGTTTTGGACTTTTTGTAATCGGTCTTAACCAGATCAATGTCTGGATACAGCACTTCATGTTCTGAAAACTGAATAAGTTGTCGCCTCAATGTCTGATTTAAAGCGGTCCAATTCCTCTCAAATTCTACGTTATCATCAATGTTGAGCTTTTATAAATATTTTATCTGTTCTGTTTTCATCACAACGCGTTAAATATTGTTTACCCCCTACCATTATTCTATAAATTCAGCAGGTTGATGTGAATCTGCGCAGCACTCGGTTGTACAGACTTTCCCTTTTCCCCCTGCTTCAGCTCCCTTAAATTATGTTGTAAACAGACCTCAACTTTTTTTTACTCTACGCTATTATATCATTTAACCACAAACTCGAATTTCGAAATGGATAACTTGGTTAGAATAATGTACGATTTCAGTCTAAAACTAAAAACGCACTCGAGTTGATAAAAATCACCCAAATGAATTGTGCATGCGGTGTGTATTCGAGGTGGTGTGGTAGGTAAGCGGGTCAAACAATGACAGCGAGTCGACAGGAAGGGAATCGAAAGTGTAGCAGAGGACGTCATAGTGTTTAATATACGCACTGTGTGTCCACGCGTTAAAAATAATAATAAGTGTGTGTGTGTGTTGAGTGATCAGTTGAAGGATGTCGATGGCAGCTCGGGTCGCTGCAGCAGGAGCTCCGGTGTCGCTGCTGTCGCGGTTCCGCGGCGCGCTGGCGGCCGCAGTGCTGGGGGATTGTGTAGGCGGTGAATTTGAAGGCGCAGAGGAGGTTCCTCTAGACCGGGTTCTTCAGCATCTCAGTGGACTGGAAGACGAAACACGGGGTGATGGTGAGGATCAGCAGCCATACACTAATCATGTCAATCATATCCCACATACACGTGGGTTTTACCAGTACGATCCCACTCCATTTACTGCTGAATGAGCATCTCCAGGTGTTTTCAGATGTCTTCAGCTTTGTCTGAATTACACATCCATATCAAGAATACAATGCAAAACGGCTTTATTAAAGGTGACTAAATATGTGAAGAAAAACATAATTTTGCCTTAAATATTTGTTACATTTAGTATTCTGTAGGAAAGGTGAACATTAAAGTTTTTTAGTATAACTGACATCATCACTACTGTGGTGAGCAGAAAAGCATCTCAGCCCGAACAAAACATCTAGCATTGAGGTGGTTGGGTTCCAGCAGCAGAAGATCATATCAGGTTTCGCTCCTGTGGAACATAAAAAAGATTCTGAGCTCCAGTGGTTAAGGTGCTGGGTTACTGATCAGAAGGTCTGGGGTTTAAGCCCCGGTTCTGGTATCGCTAAGCTGCCACTCTTGGGCCCTTGAGCAAGGCCCTTAACCCTCTGTACTCCAGGGGTGCTGTATTATGTCTGACCCCAGCTTCTGACCAAGATGGGATATGCGAATAACAAAATTTCACTGTGCTGTAATGTAAATGTGACAAATAAAGGATATTCTATTCATGGACTCATTGTTCAACCAGACTGGACAGCTCATGATGAGATGAAAAAGAAATCAACAAGTCTTTTCCCAGTCTGTTCATTGTGCCTATCATAGCCTCAGGTTTTAGTTCTTGGCTAACAGGATGGGATCGTGATGTGTGGTGCCATTTACCTCAAGTTTATGTCTGTGGGCAGCAGTGAGAGGAGGGTTCATGCAGTCATTCTCTAAAAGACGCTGAACAATTTTCTTTGTGCACTTTTCAGTTTTCTAGAGCAAGGACCTCTAACCTTTTGTACACCACGGACCAGTTCCTTTCCAAAAATAAATTTTTGCAGACTGGCTGGTGGGGTGTGTGAGTGTGGGTGGGGTCAGGGTTGATGGCTGTTTGTATAACCCTGACCATATATAATATCAGATTGTGTCGTATGTAAATTAGGATAGTGGCGCTTAAGAGGGCAAAACGCACAGTAAATAATAGTGTCATATTTAACATCATTTTCCCTCTATAACGTTCTTGCAAAACTGGTAGAAACTCCTCCACGGCCCAGTATGTGGTTGTGACCCTGTGGATGTTCACCCATGTTCTGGAGCGTATGGTTGCATTGCTCAAGTAACCAACCCATTTTTTTTATTATCATGTAACTCAGTTGAAATTGTTACTAGTACTTGTTCTCTCAGCACCATGATCTGTATACAGTGGTACCTCAGAATACGAATTTAATTAGTTCCAGAACACAATATTCGTATGTTAATATGAATTTCCCCATAATAAATGTAAAGTGGGAAAATGTGTTTCTGAACAACCCCAAATATTAATATAAAAATAAAAATACAACCAATATGCAGTAATATTATTGAGTATTTAACATTTAATAATGGTGCCTTAATATCTAAAAGAGGAATTTATTATGTTTACTGGGTACTTTAACTTCGAAAAAGAGTGAATGCTGGCATGATGGAGATTATGTTCGGAGGAGAAGGCATGATAATTAATGTTTGGAAGGAGACTAATCTCGCTGTCTGTTTATATATTATGATATAATAAGCACGGTATAGTGTATGTGATACTGTTCAGTGATGAATATCAACGAAACAAACACACAGCAATAAACACAGCGCTATGACACCGATCTCACTAGCACGTAACGTGGAAGAGCGCGAGAGGCGGTACGTATGAACCATCGTCCCTTTGAATTTTAGCCTTCAAAAGTCAGATGATTCGTATTCAGAAGTTTTATGCGTAAACCGATATGAACATTTTGATGAATTTCGAGTCGTATTTTAAGTTATACATATTCGGGGGCCTTCATATTCAGAGGTATCACTGTATATACATTTTACTACCATTAATTTATTGAATCTTATTGAAAAATGATCTGATACTGTTACAGTATTTCAGGCTGTATGATACTCGTTTTTGGGTAGCACTATATCTAAAATAGCGTGGATGTATTTATGTAACTACACCCCAGGTATTCTGCAGTACAGTGATGACACGGCCATGATGCGCTGCGTAGCCCAATCCCTTCTCACCAGAATGGGCTTTGATGAACAAGACATGGCTCGCAGGTACAGTTTTTTTCGAAATTACAGTACCATTTTAAAACTTTAGACAGTAGACTGGGCTTTAAATTTGTCCGCTGTGTCCTAATGCATGCCCCTGTTTCACTTTTAATACAGTTTCGCAAAAGAGTATAGCCTCGCTCCAGGCCGTGGCTACGGATCAGGAGTTATTCAGGTTCTGCGAAAGCTTGCGTCACCTCACCTCAACGATGTCTTTCAGCCAGCACGTGCTCAGTTTGGTGGACGCGGATCATTCGGCAACGGAGGAGCAATGAGAGCAGCACCTTTTGCCCTCGCCTTCAGAAATGTGGCAGATGTGATGAGGGTGAGAAACAGGCCTTAATATTTTTTGCTGATCTCAGTTGCAGCATCCATCTGACCTTATTTTGGGGTCAACAACTGATTAAATACAAATGGAATGTAAAAGAGGTGTCACAGTTGCTAGGCTCAGTGTTCTAAGGTACTTTTGAGCATTTTGGTAAAAAAAAAAAAAAAACATTATATGTGTGTTTTTGGTATAATATTTGACATAAAACTTTAATTACTATGTTTAAAAAAGAAAACAATAACATTTGCGTTTATAAGGATCTGTCATCAGTGAATCATCATCGAGGAAGAGCACAACATGGGCCTCAAGTAATCAGTATTAAAACTTTTAAAACATGTAACACTGTGACAGGAGCTCCATTCAATTAATAAGAAGTGTATAAGTACTCACTAGTTTTACAAGGTATTAATATTTTGGCATGAGTCTTGCAGACATTAGAGCATTAGATAAATATAGCATTGAAGATTACTGATTATGCTGTTTATTGCTAATGTGCTTTATTAACTGAACATTCTGGTGTAACCTGTGACCGACGGCCCCCAGACTTAAAAGATGTATATGTGTGGTTGCACATTAATATTAATAAATGTTCAAAACCTTCTTTCTAATTGTCTCATCATTTTGCTAGCGTTAATCTGAAGTAACAATGCGGTTAATGTACATTTCCGTACTTCTAATTTATATAATCAGACAAAGTGCACACACAGTAAAGGAAATTTCAGGGATGAAATACATGATAACTGCATTTTTCTTTTAACTACACTTTTTTAAGATTTTGCTTTTGTTGCTCTTATATGAAATGTAGTTGGGTCACATCGCCTGCCTCATATTTTGTTAGCGAAGTTTTCATATTTGTACTAATCTTTCTTTCTTTCTTGTATGTATTTAAAATCCAGTCACCAGTGCTATGTTTCTGACACCTCTGATGTTGGTTTGCACATTTGCACATGTGGTGAAAAGGCTGATGCACAGACTTAGCAGATGATTGCAAATGCACAATTTAGGCTAATGCCTATGTTGCTAGTGCCAGAGTCCAATACTGGTTGATAAAAAAAAAAAAAAGCAAGCTTTTTGTTCAGAAATCTCATTACTAAGCTATGATTTTACTGAGCTATAACTTTCTTTGACATTGTTTTCTGTCTCTTTCTTTAATCGCAGTATGCAAGGTGTGGTGCGATGCTCACCCACTCCTGCTCTCTGGGCTATAATGGTGCTGTCCTACAGGCCCTCGCTGTTTACTTGTCGCTACAAGGAGATCTGGCAATACCACAAAAATTCATCAGTAAACTCATCTCAGAAATGGAGGAAATGGAGAACGATGAGACGGCCCATAACGACGCCAAAGTGTGAGTCATCATGTAGCATGAGTTATAGTGCAGTATCTGTTGTATGGATGTAATGAATGATTCTGTGTAAATCGTCACACTGGTGATAGGAGTGTATCAAGTAATCCATTTGTAACAAGATGCACAAAAATAAGACACATTTTAGCAACCATTTTATTATATCTTCACAAGGGACAATTCTATAGAAATGACATTTTGGATATATTTTAGAGTCAATGTGATGCTTGTATAAGAGTATTGATTTACTGACCTCTAAAAATAACTCAACATACAGCCATTATTGTGTGATAACAGCGTAAGTGATCATGTCAAAACTGTGTCCCAAGTGTCATATTTTGTGTAAACACCATTGTTATGTAGCACTGCATTAATCCTCCTGGGCGTGGAATTCACCAGAGCTGCACAGGATGTTGCTGGTTGTTAGACACATGACGTTTCTCCACTTTTCGCTTGAGGATGCCCCACAGGTGTTCAATAGGGTTCAGGTCTGGAGACATACTTGGCCACTCCTTCACCTTCACCTTCACTTCCTTAGCAAGACAGTTATCATCTTGGCGGCGTGTTTGGTGTCATTATTATGTTGGTAAACTTCAGCCCAGATTCTAAAGGGAGGGCATCATGTTCTACTTCAGAATGTCACAGTACATGTTGGAATCCATGTTTTCCTCAATGACAGCTCCCCAGAAGCAGCAGCACTCATGCCCCAGACCATGATGCTACCATGATGCTTGTGCAGGTCGCCTTCAGTAAACTGTTTGTGGCTTCTTATCAGACCTGCCATATCAGAACCACTAGCTGGATAAGGAATTAATGCTGTATTACACCTTACTATCAGAAGAGCTACTTTCATGCTTGAAGAGATCTTGTAAGGAGGACGTTTCTCTGATTACGTATACTAATCCGGATACAGGTCCAGTCAGAGGCAAGCATTACAAAGTGGTTGTCCATACATGTATTCTTGTGTGTGTTATCGACACAGAATCAGTTGTATGGAAATTGTGAATGAAACTGCAGTCACAATACCCTGAAGGTGAACATGTTGAGATGATAGGGGACTGCAGGAGTCCCCCTGAACTTTCACCTCTTACCATCCTAAACAGCACTGTTGCTCAGTGGAGTCATTTGTGGATCTACTCTATCTAACTGTTGATTCAGTATTAAACAGCTGTCATTGAGTCTGTCATGTGTACATTGGGCAATCAGACTTTAGAAGACTATATTCCTGACCGCTGAGAGGATTATTGGTGCTTCTCTCCCATCTCTTTACAAATGTACAGCACCGTAGTGAGGAAACAAGCATCCAGATCACCATAGACATCATACACTCATCTCACCACCTTTGTGAACTGCTGCCTCTGGTTGGCACTACTGAACACCAAGCCCCAGACTCAAGATACAAGAACAGTTTTTTTCAAGAGGTCGACCGATTAATTAACGATTCTTTAATTAATCAGCATTGGCCGATTATTAGGCAGGCGCATCTTATACGCTAAACTGCACATGTACGTTTTGCACTTGTGCGAGAGAACATAGCTCTCTCATACCAGTAGGTGGCAGTAGTCTGCATTCGGCATCCAAACAGGGAAACCAAAAGAGCTAGAACTGTAAATATCTAAAACGAGGAGAGTTTCCACTTGCTGCGATCCATACTAACTTACACAACTGATTTGTGTACATTTTTGCAATCATGTCTGCTTGATTGAATTGAATCATGTCTGCAGAGTTGAGACGAGAGAATGATAACAAGCATGTTTCGTTTTTTTTTTTTTCCGGGTGTTTATTCGCTAAGATAATCACACAAGCGGATTTTCTTTCTTAAAAACGAGATCCGCAGCTGATTCGAAATGCAGAATCAGCCGAGAAACAGTCGATGGCGTCCAACCAGAGCCAATGCTGCTGGAAAAAACTAAATCCGACTGACACCCCGACGGTCAACCACGAGCTTGTTGTGTACCAGGCTTTAATTTCGTATCGTTAGTTCTTAATCCAGCCATATGTTTTGGTTAAATATGATGCTGTTTCTGGAGAGATAATGAGGATAACATTTGGAACTATTGTTAGTGAACCTTTTACGGTGGCCGAGAAGTGCAAAACACATTGACAAATTGGAAAACAAATTAACAAATTAGAAAACACTAACAAATCCGAAAACAAAATAACAAATTGGAGAAAAAGTTAGTGTTTTCTAATTTGTTAATTTGTTTTCCAATTTGTTAATGTGTTTTGCACTTCCTCGGCCACCGTAGCCTTTAAACAACTGTAGTTTAGGCTACAGGTAGGCACGGGTACAAAAACCTGGTAACTGAATGGGGAGGCTTGTGTTGTTCAATAAACGTTTAATTTCTGTATCACATCTTATTAATTAAGAATGAGATTTTATGGCATAAATGGGGTAAGAAAGAAAATTTAAGAAACATATCAGCTAAAAAATTCAGAATCATCATGGCAGCCAGCTTTGGTTTGCAAAATTGCACCTGAATAAACCACATGACATCTTCAGCATCCTTCGGACAGGCAAGACTAAAGTGAAAATGCCCCACATTTGGTGAAATCTATGCACAGCACATCAGCACAAATCTCATACCAACTGTCAAACATGGTGGTGAAGTGGTGATGATTTGGGTTTGTTTTGCAGCCACAGAACCTGGGAAACTTGTAGTCATTGAGAGACTGCAACAGCCTGGTCAAAGCCCAGACATCAACCTTTAATGAAATGCTGTGGCAAGTCTTTAAGAGAGCTGTGCATAAACAAAGGCCTGCAAATCTCCACAATGATGTGAGACATTTACTTCCAGTTAGTTCTGCTCAAAATGCTTCTGCAAGCTATTGAATAATATGTGCTGGTGGTGGTGTTTATCTGGGACTCTATGTATTAAATTCGAAGACCTGATAAGGAGATGATTTTTATTATGTCCTGATATGTAAAACTATAGAATTTATAGAGGGTGTACTCTCGTGTTAGCATGACGGTGTGTGTGTATACATTCAGGTGCAATATGTAACGTGTGAATAATTATTTATTACATAGCATATGTTGCATGCTGAAATAATGCAGTAGGTGCATGGTTTGATGGGTTCGTTTATTATATTAAATTTTTTTACTCTGCTTACAAATGGAAGCGCTAATCTTTCCAAAAACTCTCTGCTTTTTTTCTTATTAACTCTTTGTTTTCAGTCCTCGCTTGCACCGTTTTTTCCCTGCTAGAGCCCCCTACAGTTAGATTGCTAGCACAACATGCCTTCTTGAGCCTTCATCACAGCAGTCTGAGCAGTTTCATGCATTTACACAAACATTTCTCCAAACCAGACTTTATGCATTAAACCCATCATAAATCCAAAACACAACCATCAAAATGAACTACATAATGTAAAACAAAAAATAATTATCTTCCTTCAAAAACAGAAACATCGCATTACATAAGCCCACACATACACTTTCACAATGTATATGCACTTCTTTCCATTTGCATATATATTTATATCAGATCTGTACATTTTTGCCTGTCAAACTGATTAAACCATTTGTTTAAATTATTTCTGTTATTTGTCATTTATATTTATTGTACCTAGAATCATGTCCCCAAGAAAAATTCCTTGTGTGAGCAACACTAGTTCAGTTTTTGATAATTCTTTATGAAGAATCTATTTTAAGTGAATTATTTAGTAATGTTTTGTTTTGTTCTGCACATTTTTAAAAAAAGCACCACCTCATTTGCTTTGCAGGCTAAAATTGGCTGAATTTCCATATTGTGCACGTTTGCACAGAGTCAAAGAGCTAATGGAGCAGAATAGCGTGAGCATCGAAGAGGTCATATTAAAACTTGGTTAGTGGGAGGTTTATTGTTATTTGCATCATGTTGTTTATCAAGTGCAAGTTTATATATACTGACGTTACTAAGTGTTTCTGTGCACAGGGAACGGCATTGCAGCACTCGAGTCTGTTCCCACGGCCATCTTCTGTGTGCTGCACTGTTTAGAGCCCCGAGAGGGCCTGCCTGAGCACTATGGAGGCCTGGAGAGGACAATAGCCTACAGCTTAGCGCTGGGAGGCGACACAGACACCATCGCATGCATGGCAGGTGCAATCGCCGGTGCCCATTACGGTATTGATGTCATTCCCCAGAGTTGGTTGAAATGCTGTGAGGGGGCAGAAGAAGCTGAGCAACTGGCTAACCGTCTTTACAAACTCTACAGCATCATGCAGACAGAGGGCGACAATCTGCCACATGACAGCTAAATCTGAAAAACACTGACTGATCCATTAAGCATTATTTCAGACCCATTATATGCATGTAATACATAACAATGCTGAGGGGAAAAAACACAACCCTTGTTATGAAAATGTGTTGTCTTTGTTGTGCAAAAATATTTACAATAAAAAATATAAATCAGTTGCACATTGTCTGTTAAACAATGTGAGGCTAAACTTTTTATTTTTTGAAAGACCTATTTAAAGGTTAAGAGCTTTTTGTAAATTTTGGTGTCCACAGTCCAGCATCTGTAAATAAAATATTGAACAGCTTCATTGTCTGTGACGCTTGGCTTTTTTTTATTTCGAATGCTTTATAGCTCTCAGGATTTCCAGTGTAGGCATATAAAGGGGCCACGAGGCTGTCATTCATTTAAAGACTTCGTAATTCATGTTACGGGGTTGCAAGTGCTTAGGAATCTATCTATCTATCTATCTATCTATCTATCTATCTATCTATCTATCTATCTATCTATCTATCTATGATCACATGTGGGCTAAGAACAGTAAAGCTAGCATATATCACCACACAAGTTTTATATATATATATATTAAACTTGTGATACTTGGTGATATATGCTAGCTTTACTGTTCTTAGCCCACATGTGATCATAGGTAGATAGATAGATCGATCGATCGATCGATCGATCGATCGGTGTAGGTATCTATACACACACGTACAGAAATATATTTATATATAATCATTAGTGGATGCATTATATAATGCAGCACACATTTATTTTTGACCATTTGTATTAAGAATATAAATAAATAAATATAAAAGAGGCGAAATTAAAACCTTAAACATGACATACATTTATTCACGACATCCATGTACAAACAGCAAAATTTGATTTGGTGTCCTGATGATTTACATCATTTAAAACATAACAATTACTTCAAAACATTTACAAGAATATTTAGTCTTCATGCTTAATGTTGAGTTTGGCTTCACTAATAATTAAACATGCATTTGCATAATTCATCAATATTCGTCCTTGACTATGTTGATTAGAGTATTAAAACTTGAAAAGTATTAACTTGAGGTACATTTAGAAATGTAAATATAAAAATGTGTGATAATGTAGTGTCATCTGTTATATAAATAATGATATAAATAATTACATATAATCCTTCTTACAAATGGTGGAGTCTTTTCGTCATGTTGTTCCTAATTGATGTGTAGATATTCAGACCAGTTTCTCACTCCAATCCTTGCTCCATCTTTCTCAATATGTTTTTTGCTCAATTATTTAATTTGATGCCATAGATGTTCCATTTCATGGGATTTGATTGAGGATTTCTCTGAAAGATGAGTTTAGAGGTGATAAAATACAGAGGTTAGTCATGAATATTAAATACATTTACTTATGACTTTGCTATGGACTTATGCAGTCTTTTTTTTTATGTTTCATCTCATTACACCATCAACAGTGACATTTTCAGAGAAACACGTACTTACTGTAATTCTGTTTCCTCCTTAATTCTTTTACATTCTCACGAATTTCATTAGCCTTTTTCTTCAAATATTCACTAGCTTCAGTCTCATGTTACTTTTTATTCAATTCTTCACAGTTCTTAACCAGATCAGGAAGTGTAAGTGCCAGACCAATAAGTCCTCCTGCAACCTGCAAAGATGTGAAATGTTATAAATATGGGTGATTTGTCTTGCAACTTTTATAGTTATGTCAATTTTGGTTTAGGCTGAAGTTAAAGGTAAATCTGAATTATTATTAAAAAATAAAGTTAAAATGAGAAATTGTGATGTACATAAATAATGCACACACTCACTCATTCACTCATTCATTTACTCACTCACTCACTCACTCATTTACTCACTCATACACTCATTCACTCACTCACTCACTCACTTTTTCAGTACGAGGCTTTCGGTTCAGTGCACCGAGTGTGTTCCAAATGCAATCCTTTTAATGTGCGGAACATGAGTTCCCTCATGAATGTATTAAGTGGCAGACCACAAGCTTTTTTTTTTTTTTATTTCTATTAAACTTGAAATCATACACAGCAATGCCAGGTGTAAAGAAAATAAACTTGAGGTAGCTGAATGTCACTGTGGCTATTTACTTCGTACGATTTGTAGTGTGTTAAAAAACTCAGAATTTCTTTTGCGCATGTGCGAAATGTATTCCATCGCCAAAGTTTTCACAACAGTCTAGTGATATGGATTCTTTAGCTTTCTTTGGAAAGCATTTGAAGAAAATTATGTCTTTAAAAGGACTTCCCTGGATATTCAGTCTAAGGTCAGATTATTTATGGTCCTGTCAAGCAGACAAAAACATGAACATGATGAATGGGACATGTGGCTTTACATGGTTAAGCAACTGACAGCTTTTTTCACTTAGCAGAGGGGTCACCAACATGGTGCCCGTGGGCACGAGTTGCCCACGGGCCTTTTCTAAAAATAGCTCACCATAGCCCCACTGACCAGTAAGCTGGATCTAATTTATTTTGTTGCTATTCTTTTTTAAATTACACTTGCATTGTTGTGAATTTGAAAATGACAATATAAAAAAATGTTCATATAAGATTAGAGCTTGCTGGTCTCCAAGTTGATTTTTGTATGTTACATAATTGATAATTTGTACAAACAGGATGCAATGTAATGCATCATTTGTTAAAAATTGTTAGTGGCTAGTGAAAATGTAAATACTTGCAGAGATTTATAGAAATAAAGTTTTGCATATTGATATTTATGTTTCCTACTTTGTTAAATCATGGTTGATAATTATTGTGAGAAATCATTAACATAATCAGTGTCTTTGCATAGATGAATATCATTAATTATTAATAATAACCTATAATTAAAAGTAAATTGAGCAAATTTGTTATTTCAGAAGTGTGTATCAAACTGGCAGCCATTCACATTAATCTGTACCCAAGAAGTATCTCTCAGTTTCAAAAAGGTTGGTGACACCTGACTTGGGATGTACTCACTTTTGTTGCCTGCTATTCAGACAATAATTGTTGTATGTTGAGTGATTTTCAGAGGACAGTAAATCTGTACTGCTAAACAAACTGCACATTACTCACACTACTCTAAAATATATCCACTTATAATTTTTATAGTATTATCCCTTAAGAAGATCTACTACAGTGGTTGCTGAAAAGTGAAAACAATTCAATAATTTGACCTTAGACTGAATATCCTGTGAAGTCCACTTCTGGAAAGAATGGCAACTATCATTAAATGCTTTTCATTTGTCTCATTGCCAAATGGTAAATTTTAATTGTTTTTTATTTTCATTTATGACTTATGTTCTTTCTTTTTACATTGATGTAACCAAAACACAAAATTGCCAATATTTCTGCTTTTAAAAAGGTAGTCACACTTTTAACTAAAAGTAACGAATCATGGCAAAGTTGGAAGGGTGTGCTTATTATTTCTCATGTGATTTATAAACATTGGTTTAATTTAGGGGAAAAATTATTACATATTGAATTTTTTTGTGTTTTCTCTTTCAGACATCTAATGTTATTTCTTTCTTGATGTTGGTGAGGACTGAACAACTGTGACTTAGGCAGACAAAGAAAAACAAAGAACTAAAAAAAAAGTGGATTTTCTTTTCCCAGTGTGTGCATGTGTGTTCATGTGTGTTTTATATATCTGTGAATAAATACCTGGCCTATTCCATTTAACGCAGTTTTCACAAGGATTGGAGTATAATGCCTTGTTCCTCTTTTTGTTGTGGTCAGAAAAATGTAGGAAAATTCAAGAATTGTTAGCAAACAACTGATATTTTTGAAGAAAATGTTTAGGTTTAACACTTCACATCTATGTGTGTGCATGCCACTAGTTCTTATAAGGTTCCTCAGGTGACTGATGGGCAGATCCCTCCCACTCCTTCTGGCCAAGGCTTCCAGGAGCCTCGCTGTGATTTCAAACTGCACTTCAATGGAGAAGAACATCACTGGATTAAGTCCATTAAGGACTTGACTCTCGCACTCATCTGACAGTTTCTTTTGAAGCATTTTAATATTCTTCCAAAGCTTTTCAATTTGTTAGAAGGTCGCCTCTGCATTTTTCATTTTTTTGCTGGATTTCCATTTCTCAACCAACGAAAATGTAAGACTGGTTACAGCACCTGCTCCAGCTGTGACACCGGCTGCTATTATCAGAACAGGTGCAGCCAGGCCTCCAGTCAGAAAAGTTGTAATGCCTGTTGCAATGAGAGTGGCAGACCCAAGCACACCTGCTGAGTTTCCCACAAACTGGCCTATAGTTATCACCTGCCTCATGTTCTCTAGTCGTTGGCCAAAGCCATGATATCATCTGCATACCGCTCCTGCTGAGCAATCAAATTGAATAACCTATCCAACAGTTCATCTGCCACACCCATAGATGAAGAGGAAGTGGACATACTGGAATTAGAAAACAAAACATTCAGGAGTTATTTAGATTCTGCCAACAAAAAACACAAAAGAACAACAGAAGCAAAAATGCTGGGCTTTATTGTAAGTGTGGCAACTGAAGACACAATGCTCTGTTTAGGAAGTTTGTGACAAGTAATCAAGCACCCAGAAAGACACCATCTACCCAGCTGTTATGCCTGTTCAGGGGCGGACTGGCCAACTGGCAGACAGGCATTTTTCTCCTGAGCTGACGTACTTTTTGGGCCGATACATCTCATACTGTTTTTGTCTGATTGGCCCATAAAACTATTATCAGCTTATTCTTTGTTTCTGCTTAATTAGTTGATGGCACTGGGGTCTTTTCAGTGGTGTAATGTATTTGCCAAAAAAGTAAGCATACGGTTTTTTTTCAGACAGACTGGAGCATTTAAATATTTAATTAGTAGCCCATTAGTAGTGTTTAGTAGTGGTTCTCTTGTTCATTGACATTAGGCTGACCCAATCACATCTTTTAACAACTCCCCTTTTGGGATCTGTGTAAGAGTTCAACGTTAGTGTGTATCTATCAAAATAGTCAGAGAAAGAAGAAGAAGAAACACTGAAGACATGCAGACGAATTGTGAGAAAAAAATACAGGCCCTTCAGACAGATGCTGCAACACTAGTTTTGTGTAAATGTTTTTTTCACTTAGTTCTGGGTTTTGGCAAGGCTGGGTGCTCCAAGGAGAAGGTTGATCATTTGGTAGAAAAGAGCACTTCATGTGAGATTGGAGCACCACAGTTTGAGGACTTATGTTTGCTGTGCACATATGAGAGTAAGAGCACGACTCACAATTTTTTTCCCCCCAAGTAGACAGTTATTTATTCATTTATTTACTTTGTTCTTTCTTTGTTTCATTTCATTATTAATATTGTATTATTAAGTGATACTGTATTATGAAGAGTATGTAGTGAGTATGTGCAGTGATTTTCAAACAAGGTGTGTAGCTGTGTTTGTCATGGACATATCTCCTGTATTATTTTGAACATATACATGCTTGTAGAAAAGTAGCTTGTTTGTATATTTTTGTGGTTGTTTTATCATGTCCCTGCTACCTAAGATTCACAGATGACGCGATCATGGTGGGTCTCATCAGCAAGAACAATGAGTGAGCTTACAGAGAAAAGGTGCAGTACAGTGCAGAAAGTCAAACAAAAATAGATGTTTGTTGAATCCAGGAGGACACTGAACAAACTCTCTCCATAAAACAGCTCCTCTAAGAAGATTGTCAAGAGCGGCAAATTTCTTGTCTGACCATGGAGATTTTTTTCCCCACCTGTTTACTGAATGTTGGTTTACTTTTGAGGTGAAAATGACTACATAATAAAAATCTATTGGATTGTTTCTTTCATATAAACTAGTGGAAACATCATGTAACATATTAAACTGTGTTTATGGTTATTAGTATGAGATGGTTTTGGTCCAGTTCCTGAAGTAACTCAGCTGCAAAACCAAATGTGATGGTTTCAAGTTGCTAAATTATGTTGGCAACTTGACTATTTTTGAGGGGTCCCTACAGACCCCTCACATTTTAGTTTAATTTACAGTAAGTTTACTGATGTCGCAGTGTGCTTTGCTTTTATGACCTTCTAAAAACTTTAGGGCTATTTACTTTCAGTGCTTCTCAAAAGAATAAAATAAATAAAATATACTTTAAATAAAGAAACTAACTATGAAATATTAATATTATTAACTTTAATTATTGCACCATTCAGAGTCGTTTCGTTTGTTAAAGTCACATCTTTAAACTAATGCTTAATATATTGCAATATATATCTTTGTTTTATTGTGTTGACAAAGTGCTCCACTTCCCCACCCAGTTCACAGCACTGGATTATTTCATAAAAACAAGAAAACTGATTTTAAAACATGTCTAGATGAAGAAGTACAGCAACCTGATCGATACCTTCACATACACATACACTTTATACACAGACTGACTAAGAAAAATCTCATTAGTTAATGAAAAAAGAAACAGGACTTACACTGCAGGGCAGAGGTGCGCATGGGAGGATACAGTTTTTGCTTTTGCTTTTGCTTTTGCTTTCACTCTGTAAGTGAAAGCACTTACACTCTTTATCGTACAGCTCGATGTTGTGCCTAATTCCGACCCCACCGGTTGAAGTCTACCCGACAGTACCGTCGTGTTTCCTCTAGATGGCACTTGAAACACGGTTCAGCGAAATGTTTCCCTGATCCTCACACCAAAAGTTCATTTGGACAAAATACTATACAGTTTCCTGTAGATGGCAGTATAAACTCAGTAATCATTTACTTTTTAAACCTACTTGCCTTAATTCTACCTCCTTAAAAGAGTCACTACAATGGGTCTGATACACATAATAGACGATAAATATATATATATATATATATATATATATTCAAATAATATATATATTGTGATTTGTGGTGAGAGTAGAGAGCAGGTTGAGAAGAGCCTGGAGAGGTGGAGGTATGCACTGGAGAGAAGGGCATGAAAGTCAGTAGGAGTAAGACAGAGTACATGTGTGTGAATGAGAGGGAGGGCAGTGGAGTGGTGCAAACAGTGCAAAGTAATGTAGAGTGTTAGAGAAGTGAAGAAAAGAGTGCAGGCAGGGTGGAGTGGGTGGAGAAGAGTGATAGCAGGAGTGATTTGTGATAGAAGGGTATCTGCAATAATGAAAGGGAAAGTTTACTTGACTGTGGTGAGACCTGTGATGTTGTATGGATTAGAGACAGTGGCACTGAGTAAAAGACAGGAGGTGAAACTGGAGGTAGCAGAGATGAAGATGTAGAGATCTTAATTGGGAGTGAAGAGGATGGACAGGATTAGAAATGAGTTCATAAGAACCACCAGGAAGGAGAAAAACAGAAAGGCCAAGCAGAAGGTTTATGGATGTATTGAGGGAAGACATGCAGGTAGTTGGTTTGAAAGAGGGATATGTGGAGGACAGGGGGGTATGGAGACGGATGATCTGGTGTGGTGACCCCTAATATGAGAAGCTGAAAGAAGATGAAGAATATATACGTATATATATTGGTCTAAATAAAATGTATTTTTGATTTTAAAAAATATATTTTATTGAGCATCACAGAATACAACATATATTTAACATATTTGTAAAATATATTTTGGCTCAAAAAAATATATTTTTTACCATATGGGTTGCACAAATAATAATGTATGCATAAACTAATAGATTTATAACATGAACAGCTTTATTTAAGCAGGCTACATTTAACCCACCTGCCTGAATTCTACCCCATAATTCTTTTGCCTTCATACATAAAGTTACTACAATGGGTATGATACACCTACACAAGTAATAATGTATGTGTGAAATACTACATTCAATTCTATAAACATAATTAAATTAGGTTGTTTTATACACACAGTTTACAGTAAGTAGAAACGTTGTAAATATAATCAGTCAACAGACAAATCTCTTTAACTGTCACCTTTTTTATTTGTGTCGTCTTAGTTTGTGAATCATTAAATATGATTTTGTGATTTTTGTAGAATGAATAATCTGTTTTTATAATAATGTAATATTAATGGCTAGAAAGGTGACTAATAGATTTTTTTAATAGTCTAGAAGGTTTAGCAATGTTATAAGCAAAAAATAAGCTCTAATATAGCTACAATGCAGCTCAATATACAAAGTTGGCTGTACAAACCTCCTGGGGCTTTTGATTGATTGGTTAAATGTGTCGTACATGACAAGAAGATACAGCTGGAACCCAGATTCGTTCATAAAGAAGAGACGACAACCTCATTGATTTGGCAGTGGTGTGAAGAGTTGGAAAGATAAGATAAACTTTGAGGAAAAATGAGGAGAGAACTGTTAATGGAGTCTGTTATCACTTTAAGACCAGAAGTATAGACATCCACCCTGGTGCTTGGAAGGGAAGACAAGGTGAGCTCCAAGGAATCTATTCAGAAGTTCTCCATCCAAGAGTTTGCAGTCTGTTGTGCTTCCAAATATTCCAGAGTTTTAATATTTTACAATGAGTTTTAATTATAAATAGAAAAATCATGCCACTATTCTTTTCTCTTTAGAAATGTTTGCCTGAGTGTCTTGTAAATGTTTTGCTAATTTTACTGAAAATAAATTGTTACCCACTCTCAGATTTCATAATTGAATTAAATTGTGCAACATTTTTGGAAGAATGTTATTCTGTTAACATGCACTTTATTAAGAAAATTATAATAAATGCAGGAGAGAAAATATGCAATAAAGGTGTATGGGGAAATACATTTAATTTTATATTAAGCAATTAAATGGCTGTTTAAAATAGTGTTTGACATACACAATGACAAAAAACTAATGTAAGAAACGATATATAAAAAATACATTTAATTAATAAACATGTTTCGTTTGATTTAAGTTTGACTTTTTGTGTAAATGATGAAATAAAAACAGAGGTTGTGCTGTGTTTGTATTGTTCCTTTCTTTAATAATAAAGTAATATCTGAAGAACTCGGTGATTTATCTCGATTGAGATGGGCATTAGACGTTGAATGATATTATCATACACACACCCGCATTCACCATTGGATCTTCTCCCGCACTAAACTCATGCGCCTCTGGGGTGCAGGTGTTCAGTCTCCGCCATGCGGCGCTACATCCTTCCAGTGACCTGCTGTTCACAGACGTGTGCAACTCATCTCAGTTACTCATCAGTCCAGCAGGTGGCAGTACTGATTATTTCATTATTTATTGTAGTGCAGGGAAATAATCAGCGAGGAAGACAGACAGCGTGCAGTACAAACAAGATGAGGAATTATTACTGATTGTAATAGTTTATCTATATGACGGAGTTACGTGTAAAATGGATGGTAAGATTATTTTCTCAAAAGATTGAGCCGCTACTTTCTAGCTTCTGTTACTTATGTTTTAATTGACCAGATGTTTAATTTGGTTCTGATGCTCACATTATTAGTGTTTATTTAGACCTGAGTGACTGCAATGAGGTGTAATCGTGTTGATGAATCTGAACAAGGCTTTCTTTAAATAATGATTGGATTCTATAAAAATGCTTTATACTGGGTTTAAGCGAATACCTTTGGTATAAATAAGATGTAATCCAGAGATTGATGGATGGACATTTACGTGATTTTATGCCAAGTCAGGCATTCATATTGTGTAAATCTCACCTGATTGTTGATTATCCCATTTATACAGTAACATGATCATTTACCAGCACTGGCAAGTTATTGATGTTTCAATGCTAAATTTAAACAAATGAATAAAAATCGACAGTTTGTTTGTTAGTTCTTTATTATACATATAGTTTAAATCTGGAAATCTGCTTTCTCTGATTTCCACACAGAGATGAAGCTGTGAATCACAGTTTAGAGAGTTTGAATATTATACAAAGTTTGTTAGTCAAGTCAAGAGGCTTTTATTGTCATTTCTACTATACACAGTGGTACACAGTACACAGTAAAAAACAACGTTCCTTCAGAACCCTGTTGCTACACTAAACAACAACATAAAGCTACAACACAACACAAGCTACATAAAGTGCATCGAGTGCAAACAGTGCAGAGAAAAACCAGTACAGACAGACTGTAAGAGAGGATTCCTATTTAGTTGTAATTCCATGCTTCACCACTAGAGGCAAAAAAACAAGACACAAAACGACCAGAAAACCTACTGTATACTTTGATTATACAGCACTGTGCAACGAGAACTGTAAAAAACTATAACTGGGAGTAAATATAAACAGACACAATGCAGTGCAAAAAAACAGCAGCAGCGGCAGTCAAGAGGTGCAAAAAACAGCAGGTAAACAATGTAATGTGGTCAAGTATAAATAATAATAAATAAATGATGGTGGAATAGATGGAATAGATTAAGATGAGTAATGAGTGTGTGTTAAGTTCAGGTTGTACAGATCGGTAACACATTTGAGTGTGTGTGTGTGTGTGTGTGAGTGAGAGAGAGAGTTCCATTTCAGTTTTATGTATCGAGGTGCCTGATTGCTTGCGGGAAAAAACTGTTACTGACTTTTTGTAAAAAAGTCCTTGAAAAAAAGAAACACATTATCCTAAAACTCTTGCACAGTACTACAAAACTATTTCATATATTGTGGTGGACACACATGGACTAAAACAAAGATTATTTGGAGTGAAGATGTAGGTTATAGTGTAACGATCTGAACAGGATGAAAGAATAGACTGAAGAAGCTGCTCGGACAAGTAGTGAAACGCTTCGATCCAACCAGAGAGAAGTCCGGTTGACATGACCCAACTTCCAGACAATGTGAAAAGGAGGGCAACAAAAACTATTTCTACATGTAAATTGTGATGACACTAATGTACTGCTTGTTTGTATGGATACTGCCACTTTAACCCTATTGTCTGTGTTTTCATAACTGCCTATAAAACTTATGGCACATACTTTTACTCCTGTAATGGGCACCATAATAAAGAAACAAGGGACTTTTCTTTCTGTAATCAGAAGCCACAACCCCTGCAAGAAAAGGCAACTTGACTGGAAGTGCCAGAAAACTGAAGGACAATGCAGCAGACTGGCATAATTTAATCCTAAAATGGGAGCGTCTCAGTGATGAAGGATCCACCATCGCTACCAAAATAGTCAACTTTAGACTGAGCAAAGAGTAAGACCCCCAATGTTAAACTGCCAGCATTTTCTTTAGAGTATCACAGTTTTACTCTTGTCCTTGTTCTCTGTTGCAGGTCTGTGAAGGATCCTGAGGTCATTATGGAAGGCCACAGTTTGTCTGGAGCTCCTGCAGAAAAACGCGCATATGAGAGCAACCCAGAACTAGAGGAGGAATGCACCAAACTGCAGAATGTTGTAGAGAGGATGGTATGGAGCGAGTGAAGGGCAGATTCCATCATAAATAGCATTTCCAGGTTTAGTTTGGACTGATTCTAGAGAACTCCAGCTACATTGTGATTGGATTTTGTGTGCAACAGATCAACCCATTTACCAAGTGACAAAGAATCATGATAGAATTCAGGGCACATAACATTGAGAAATTACCATTTTTGTTCTGCCAAGACTTGATCTGAAGTAAGATATTCGAAGCAGCCAATGAAAATAGAGAAATTGTGGGTCATCACAGTGTCAGCAAGGAATAGTGTGGTCTAGTTTAATTTAACTGTGTAAATTTATTATTAAAGTCTTCAAGAACAAGAAACGACTGAAATACCTTTGTCACAAAGCATGTATCCAAACCGTGTTTGTCATCTAATGTGTTCACAGTTAAAGATTCGAAAATATTGAGAAGGATCAAAAACAGTACCTTTTGAATTGCCTCTGACTCACAGTCTTGTCTTCAAGCACTTAAATATGTAAAGATCCAATCATTTAAAGAAGAAAACGGTAATATTATATTTTTTGAGTTTCAAGTCACGTTGGTTTGACTGGAAAAAAACACCTTCTGACCTCAGACCAGTAATGAACTTATATATTACAAACAAATGGCAGAAGGAACGGGGAGTATATAAAAATATTAAATGGTCTAACATAAACCCTAATACTAAAAGAAGTGTCTTATACTTTTAAATCAAAGCTTGACCAAGTAGTCTACACCGGGTGCCGATTTCACCAATCAAGACTACACATGGGTTTCTTTTGACGCTTTATCCTTATGTCTCTCATGTCAGGTTCCTTTGTCTATTAAACATCTTTTTAGACTGCAATTTGTACGATGCTGCTCGGAAACACTTTTATCCAGAAACATGTTTATAAATAATAAGTGTTTTATATAGTAATTTACATTTAATGGATTTGATGATGACCTTGTGTGTGCCATGTTTTTACTCCTAATGCTAACATTTTGTTAAAACATAATAAACTAAACAATGTTTTTTTCCCCTTTCTCTTTAAAGGCCCACATTCTGTCTAAAATGGAGAAAATGGTGTCTGCTGAGACGGGGATTTGTAAACTAGAGGCATTTCAGTATGGAGAGAAAGGAAGACCCACACCACTGTTTCAGACTTGGTCCACACAGCAGTTCGGTACTAAACATTTATTTCATTAAAGTATATTTATACTGACCTTTTATGGATTAAAAAACATCCTGTAGCACATTCTCTATGGTTCGCTAGCAGGTGAAACTATGTAGAACTGTGCTAAAAACGATTTCCTTCTTAGAAAGTGTTGACCGTCCAAAACAAATCTTTACTGAACCCCCTGTATGTGTGTCTGCTGCAATTAATATAATTATGAAGTATGATGTCATAGCAGTGTGTGTTTGAATTATGATAAACAAATTCATTGAAAATGAGTTTAGATTAAATCTAGTTTGTGTATTGCTTTAACATTTTAAGATGTTAGCATAAATGTTTATCAATATATTTATGCTGTTTGATTGTTCTATCATATGCGTGTGATTTATTATTATTTTTTTTTTTTTACTGTCCACTGCAGTTGAAGTGTCTTCTAAGATTTATGAAGTTTACAAGCAGGAGCTGGAGCTTAAGAGAATCATATTACGGGAAGTGGCCCACACAGCTAATCCAGATCTCTGCATGGTGTATCTCTCTTGCTGGCTCCATCAACCCTACATCCAGGACAACACCAAAATTCTCTTAGAGAGCCTTCTCATGGAGACGGGCCACAAAGCTGTCTAATTTATTTTAGTTCTAGATTTTTATTTTATTTTATGGAACCGGATGAAATGGGATGAAGTGTATGCTGTAACTTTGATACAGTGTTCATTGCAATAGTAAAATAATATAATTTCTACAGTATCTTGTTTACTGTGTAACATTCTAAAATTAAAAAGTGCGTTTGTAAACAAAATGGTATTTTTTGCTCTCAGACATTTGACTTCGAGATCAAAAGACGAAAATGAGATGACATGAGAAGTTAGTTGAGCAAAAGTATTGGAACAGACAACGTTAAAATAACAAAAAAAGGACGATTTCTTTTTCATTACTATTTATTTCTTTGCAATAACTGCATCAAGCCAGTGACATCAGATACTTTCTTCTTTTGCTTCTGCTTTTCCTAGCTTGTTCTGAACATCTGTTAGTTGGTATTTGTTTAGAAGAGTTTCACCTGAGAAGATAAAATGCTGCATAATCTGGTTGAGGTCTGATGATTAAATGCAAATCCAAAACCTTCCACTTTTAGTAAATGAAGTGCTTCTTTGTGTTGGTATGTAAGTACTGGATCATTGTCTTGGTACATGAGGTTTGAAGCCATGACCCAAATAAAATGGTTACAAAGTCATTCTCCTGCGACCATCATAAGTAATAAGTAGATTATTTATTTGGCTTTTTCTAATATTTGTTTAATGGCTTTGATCAGTTTTCTGCTTAAAAAGGGGGCTTGTATTTCTACAGGACGCCTCTGTAGTTATCACGTTGGTTTACTACCATTAACAACCGACGCACTATTCACTGGTCAAACCCAGAGCTCCAAGCAAAGAGTAGACATTAACAGAGTACACCTAGAAAACAGGAAACCTGCCAGTCATGTGTTTTCAGTATTATTGATCATGTGAAAAATGGGTTGGTTAAACTATGCCCTACAATAACACATTTTAATATCAGGAACTGGAAGGTCACATATTGAGTGATATTCAGCTTTTGATCTTAAACCCAGATGTACGAGCCGCAGTGACAGCAACGAAACAACAGGAATAAGTTGGAAGATCATTTGCATCATGGGGAAGGTTTGCCTGGAAAAGCTAATCGTGTTAGCATTGATTTATTTCAGACTGTTGCCTTTTTTTCTTTAAAAACCTGTTGGGCCAGTTTTCTGTTGGTATCTGGGTAAAATTATTATTCAAATTCACATTATTTCAAACCCAGTTTTCTAATTTAATCTATTGACAGAATTTTAGACTCTTCAGCCCATTTGAGTGCAAAAATTAATTTTACTATATGCTTATCACATTGTTATTGGAAGACTTTTTAATTCCCCCCATGTATTTTAAATACACCATGTAGATGAATTCGACCATTGTGGCTTCTTTAGGACTCCACAGGATCAGTGTTCTATTGGGATTTCATAAGAAATCATTATCAGTTCTTTCTCAAACATCAACAACAAAAATTAGTTTGATATTCTGACACACTGGGGGCAGAAAATAGAAGAGAAACTTGACCACCGGTAGAGTGGGACATCAAATCTCATCCTGGTGAAGGTTCCAAAACAGAAGTTGTTATTTTTAGTAGTTTGGTCAGATAACACAAGCCTCAATCCCCACAGCTCATTCACAAATATTGTTTTAATGTCATCTGTTTATGTATTCTCTTTGTATTACAAATATTGAGATGTTTGAAAAAACAGTATGTCCAAAGATTATATAAAAAGTAATAAAATAGTGCTTTTTTTTTTTAAACAACTATCGAATTGGACAAACTACTATTTAACACATAACAATGAAACAAGAGGTAACATGGGACTGTACACACTTAAGACATGTTTATCCACTTGTTTATCCATTTTTCTTTTCATTCTGGCCATTCTGTACATCTTAGTTTAACAACTAAATTGGCTTTCCTCTCAGAAACGAAACTAAATGAACATTATCAAGTTGTTCTTAAGCGGTTTAAAACCAAAACACATACCAAGAGCAGTTCTTCATTGCTTAAAGCAATGTTCTATTTAAACTCAGCAGTATTTCACACTCATACTGTACATTTCTTCAAAGTATACAGTATACAAAATACTCAGTTCTGCCGTGGCCATAGACCTTGAAGACACGCAATGTTGGCAACAAAATGTGAAAGTATAAGGTCTATGTGAACTCCTACAACCTTCTAACAAAAGACTAAACCAAAACAATGCAAATAAATTTGGTACAATAATAATAACAATTTGTTTTTACAAATGTACAAAAATCTGCAATAAAAAGTTCCTTTGGGAGAAAAAAAAACAAACAAAAAAAAAAACACCATGCTGATACGGTTGTCTTGAAATTTGATGACAATTTTGTGAAATGTTTTTTCAGGTCCTGGAGCTTTCACTCAAGTCTTTTTCTCAGGTTCAATGCCTAATAGAGCATGGACAGTCTCTAAAGGAACTCCTTCTGGAGCCTCGATGTGCACTGTGCTGCCATCAGGCCCATTCACAATCACTATTCCTTTGGAAGCCAGTTCCTCAGCACTCTGTCGGACGAGGCCCTCGGCCGTTTGAATAAAAACGGTCTCTTCCTGAGCCTCTACAGTCTCCATCACTAGTTCACTGACAACAGGTTCTCCTAAAGCTTCTCCCTCGTCCAAACTTTCCATCGGTGGAGGGTCACAGTTTTCATCTTTGTCTGAGATTTCCTCACACGTTTCTGAGCTCAGCACTTGTTCCAGTTGTTTCACCTGATCTGCAATATCCACACTCCCACTGTTGTTAAGAACTTCAGAAAGCTCTCCGTCAGGGTCTTCTTGAAGTTTCCCAGCTTCAGGATCGACAATGTATTCCGCCGTGTCCGTAGCTGCTTCTTCTGTCCTTGTTTCGGGGTCTGCATCAACATCTGACAGGCTCTCTAGACGGGTCAGGACAACCTGTGGCTCCCGGAGCAGTATCGAGTCCTCATTACACTCGTGCTTCTGAATGCCGTTCTGATTGACCGTAGCGGAGATGTTTTCTCCACTGCAGTTTTCCATTTTGAACCTTTTTGCTGGAGGCAACATCCTGGTATTCTATAAATCGGAGAAAGATTTCACATGAAAGTGAAAGATACCAAATATAGAAAGTTATTTGTCTGTTTGTATATTTCCTAAAAGAAGACCGAAACACTATAATAGAAATTAAATGAATTGGTTTAAGTATTGAGGAATGGAGAAGATCAGCAACCCAGGAGGAGCAGATTGCATGTCTGGGCTCTCAGCTTTTAATGGGAGTTTTTCAGTGGAGAACTATTTTCAATGCACTGGACCCCAGAGAATCACCAGATGAAGAAAAGAAAAAAAAAAAACATTTGATCATTTGTAAACATGAACAGTTTCGATTTTTAAAACAATTCGAAATAAAATGCCTGCTTGGTTAAAGAATTATATTTTATAATATTTTATAAAAATGAAATACAATACACGTTTTATTAAATCGATAAAATTAATGTATTAAAATGGCACAAGTTAAATTGAATAAACAAATTTCAATAAATGGAAAAATGTAATTAAATAGTTTAGATTTGTTAGACCCCATTTGGCTTATATAGATGCTCTACTTAAACTGTTCTACTTATTTCAGCATATTTAAACAAATGTTTTAATTCCTTCCATCCTTCATTAATTCACTCCTTCCATATGTGGACATTTTCTACTTTTCATTAGAAAAAACCGTGAAGCTGGACGTAAAACGGTGAAGAATCTATCCACTTCCTGGTTAGCGGCTAACACTAGCAATACGGATTATATAGTTTTTTAATTAATGCGCAAAACAAATCTTATTTTCAGTACGGAGTCAGTAGCCACAGTGACACTGCGCTAACTGTAGTTTTTGATACCCCTGGCAGTGTTATGTGTTTTTAAGTTTAATAATAATAATAGAAAATGCACTCAAAAGTGCAAGACAAAGTCTAAAAAATTACTATTTGTTTCTTTTTTCTGCAGAAAAGGTGTTAGTTTTAGCACATTTGGCAATGCAATCATTTTTTAAATCCTCTTATTTTCCACACTATCAAGATTTTTGTCGGCGTGTCTCCCAGTTTGCAACCTGATTGGTTTAGAGGCCCCAAATTCTCATAGATTTACATTTCAGTTTGCCACAGCAGCAGGGAAAAAGGCCGTTTGTCTTATTTGTAGTAGCTCCATGAATTATTTGGTTTGACAGTAAAAGCAGTTTCGTCTTTTAAAGCAACACTGTGTATAAGAAAGTAAAATTACCTCAATATTTCGTGGATTCTTTGTTGCTGGATTTCTTACTGCACCCTGTTGTCCATTAGAGGAGTTGAGGGGTGTAAATGCACTAGAGGGATCAGTAATACCCAGCGATTTTAAGACCTTTAGAGACACAGAAGTCATGTGTATTTAGCAAATATTGTAAAACAAGTTATTAAAACAATTTTTTATTTATAAAGCACACTTTAAACAACAACAACTGCCCAAAGATGCAATTGTACCAACAATAAAATCAATGATAAAATTTTGAAAATAAAAGATGTTTTAGTTTTAGCACGGTAAAATAGATCTCTAGGCATATGATCAAGAAAAACAAAAAAACAAGCATGGTCACAGTTCAGCTTCTGCTAGGACGATGGAACTGCCAGAAATAATTATTCCAATTACTTTAGGAGATCTGAGCAGTGGTCCCCAACGTTTTTTGCGTCACGGACCAGTTTAAATGTCGGACAATATTTTCATGGACCGGCCTTTACGGTGTGGTGGATAAATACAACAAAATACAATGATACGGCTGGCAAAAAAAATTTTTTTTTTTTTTTTTCTAAATATAATAATAAACCTGAATCCACCATGTTGTTTGTTCATTTTGCTAGCTTGGGGGTTTCAATTTAGCGGTAATGTATTATGTGTTAGTGGCCGGAGCAGCACCTTTAAGGATTTTATTTAAAACTGACAGAAACTCTTACTGATGTCGTTATCAGTAATCAAAAAAAAGACACCATGATTTTGTCACTCCTCACTTTTAACATCATTCCGCATCGCATCATATTAAGTGAGTGCTACGAAGGCGTTAGATATCCAGAGCACCGGTTAGATTTGGGTGTTTTCAGCGTAAAAATTTAAAAACATTTTTATACTGTTAAAAGATGTTACAAAAAAGACAATCAAACGACAAAGCCAAACAAAGAACCTTATGCCCATAGCGACAACAGAGGGAAAACAAACTAAAAAAGATCTTCTGACTGAGATGAGAGTCGAGTAAGTCAGGAGAACTGTCTTCTGAATTCCAATGGTGTACTCCAGGTGTTCAGTAAGAATTATAACATAATATAATAATTTATAGTAATAAAGAAAAATGATAGAGTGATATTAGGTTACTCACTTCCATATTGGTGACCTCTATAGCTGCTCGGGAAGCTGGTGAAATACTAAAGTGCTCTTGTGCCATTTTCTTCACCTGGCTGTGGAGTTGCTCAAATTCATGATATACACTGGGAAACTGCTGCTTGAACAAATGCCCATTTTCTACCTGTCATATCAAGAAAATGGGATATGATCAGGGCTGTCAAAATGAACACTTAATGCACACAGTTCAACACAAATTCATCATAGCGGCGCAAATTTTAGTAACCCGTGATTAACGCAGCACGAGTTTCTTTCTTTGTCCTTTGTCTTTTCTTTACTCGGATATAAAAATAAAACAAAATACACAGAAAAATTATTTTAATCACTGAATCTTTGCTTGGGCACCAAAATCCGCCATGACGCACACATGCGGTAATTAAAAGCGTCCGTGTGGAAACATAGCAAAAGCTTCGTTTGGTGTCCTGACGATTTGCAGCATTTAAAACACCTTCATTATTTGAAAACATTTACAAGGATATTTTGTCTTCGTGCTCAATTTTGAGTGTGGTTTTACTCATTAGCCTCAGTTTCCTGTTCTTAGCTGTCAGCAGTGGCACCCGGTATGGTCTTCTGCTGCTGCAGCCCATTCGCCTCAAGGTTCGATGTATTTTGCGTTTAGAGATGCTCTTCTGCATACCTCGGTTGTAACGAGTGGTTATTTGAGTTACTGTTGCCTTTCTATCAGCTCGAACCAGTCTGGCCATTTTCCTCTGCCGTTTACTGGATATTTTCTCTTTTTCGGACCATTCTCTGTAAACCCTAGAAATGGTTGTGCGTGAAAATCCCAGTAGATCATCGTCTTGACCATGTCTACATGCCTAAATGCATTGAGTCACTGCCACATGATTGGCTGATTAGAAATTTGTGTTAACAAGCAGTTGGACAGGTGTACCTAATAAAGTGGCAGGTGGGTGGGTGAGTGAGTGTATATATTATATATATATACACACACACACACACACACACACAGACGCACACTATTTATATAAAATAAAAATAAAAAAAACACAGTTTGTATGCCATGATTTCTACATTAACAACTGCTATGTTTCAACAGATACATAAAACCATAAACGATGTATGAACTACGTATCTTACATTGGGATCATTATCTCTCGATTGTAAATTAAAATTTAGGTCATTACCTTCATTAGCACAAATTCCCATACAGTCATGACTTTAGCCAGGCGAGGAAGAACGATCTCAAGCAGGTCCTTGTCATCATATTGCTGTATAAACTGTAAAGAGTGATATTAATAAATAATAATTAGTGCTTAACACATTATACATTTACAGTATTTAGCAAACACTCTTATCCAGACTGATGTATAAAAGTCCTTTCGAGTCTCTATCAATAAATAGATCAACGCTGGCTCGCTAGGTTGCAGACATAAGATACAATCAGCCTAAAACTCGGTTGAGAGGATTTATAGCATTTAAATACATAAATCAAACGTAGAAAAATAAGCGCTAGTTGAAGAGTTTCAGGACGAGGGAGGTCTTCACCTGTCGTTTAAAGATTATTACATACAAATTTAAGCTCGGGAGTTTGGAGCTTGTCCATTCTTTAGCCTGTGAACCCACTGAATGTCAGTAAATCTACAGTCCAGCTGTTGTGAACTTTTCCCTGTATCCACAAGATCCTATCAAACGTTGTAGCATAGCAGTTCTTCATATACCTACCAAGGAATAACATTTATTACGTGTATCAGTCAAAATATGAGCTTCGTCATAGTAGAGACAGTGCTGCTTAAAGTCGTAAATGACCTGCTATGAGCATCTGATCAGGGTCATGCCTACATGTTTGAGTGTAGAGTTTTTGACATTACTAATTGTATAATTCTTCTTGATCATTATAAAATGGTTATGCAGTTAAAGGAACAGACCGCTTTCTTTTCGTAAGTCAAAAGCTAAAAAATATGCTGTCGTTACAAGACAGAAAAACTAGTTGTTTTTTTAAATCCAGGTTGGACTATTGTACTGCGTTACTGTCTGGCTGTTCTAGTAAATGTGTGTAAACAGACTCCAGGTAGTCCAGGATGCAGCAGCAACAGTTGTTACAAGAAGCAGAAGATATGACATCACTGCTATCTTATCTAATCTACGCTACATTTTTACACTGATTATAAACTACTAATACTGAACCACTGAATGGTCGTGCACTGCATTACCTGAGCGAACATTTGCCCTCTCGTGATCCGCTCCCCCTACTTCACTCTAAGGGTGTGGGCTATTTGTTGGTACTACAGCAAGGGGCAGAGCTTTCTCTTACAAAGCCCCACATTAAGGATAAATATTACATCTTCTGTTTTTTGCTCTTTCTTCCTCTCTCTCAAGCTACACATGCTCCTGAGATACCAGTGATTCTGTCCCCCTCTGCTCTCCAGACATGCCTGATCAACCCTGATGCCCTACTTCTGAATGGGGTTCTCTTCAATTGGAAACATCTCATTGCTGCTGAGGATGGCTCTATATGAACAGTGTAAAACATACATGAGATTATTGTGGAAGGTCAACTCAAAAACCATGAAAATAGATTTGGACTAATTAAAATAAAGAGTTTGCTATAATAGCTAAGGGCTGCAAATCCCCCCACACACACTCATCCTGGTGTCATGCAGATTAGAATGGGTTCCCTTTATGAGTTTGGTTCCTCTCACTGTTTCTTCCTCAAACTGTCTCAGGGAGTTTTTCATTGCCACTAGCTTACTAATTAGTGCTGATCATTCATTATTGAATTTAGAAATGGATATTCATAATATATTTCTGTAAGGCTATATGCAACAATCTTCTTTGTTAAAAGACACACACACACACACACACACACACACACACACACACACACACACACACACGTTTAAAATGTAATTGGGTATATTTCGAAAGACGTCACTACCTCTGCGAGTCGACTTCTCCGTCTTTCTGTCTGCTGCTCCACAGTAAGTGCTGTTTGGTGTTTAGGTGGCCGGCCTGGTCTTCCTCTCTTTGGTTTCCGTCCAAGCCTTTTAGGAAGGCTAGATTTGCCCGACCCCTTGGGTCTCCCAGGCCGCCGTGGTAAAATCTGTCGTGTGGAATCTGCTTGCACCTGTGTGCATTTAAACAGAAAGAATGATCAATTCGACACATCTATTGCAGTACAGGGCCTCTGAGGTTATCTTGGTAAGAATTGGTTATTTACTAACTCTAGAGTAAACAGAGGACATCTTTACTTTTTGAGTCGTGGCTTCCTTCACAGGACTTGGTTTAGCTGCTTCACTCGGTGTCGTTTCTTCCGTGGGGTTGGAGTCTTCTCTCACATCTGGGGTTGATGTCTGACTTTTGTCATGAGTGGGATTGAGTTTATAGTGCCTGTTCAAACCTGCAACGCCTATGTAGGACTTCTCACATGTTTCACATTTAAAAGCTTTGCTGCGGAGGGACAAACCGTCAACATCCGTCTTCTTCTTGCCTTCGCTGCCCTCTTCATCTTCCATGCTGATCTCTGAATAGTCATCAGAATCTGACTGATGGCTTTCTGCCAAGTCTTCAGTTTTGATAAATTTATAGTCCTTCACCTTATGCTTTGGTGGCCGAGACACTCTGCCGGAACGCGTCTGAATTTTTAGAGGCTTTTTCTTGCGGTTCTTCGCTTTAGGTTTCTCTTTTTCGACAGCCGGAGCCGAAATCTTGGTGGCCACTGTTGTGGCCTTAGTGGGCGAAGTCAATACCTTGGAGGTTGTGGATGAAACACTAGTGGATGGGGTTAAAATCAAAGTGGGCTGGATGGAGACTGTAGTGGGTTTGGGCGCAGGACTTTTTACTGTGGTGGTCAAGCTAGAGGAAGAGACAGGAGCTTGGACTTTGTGTACAATTGGAACTGAAATGCTGCTAACTACAGATGCCGGTTTCTGAAGGAGAAGTTGAATGGGAGGTTCTCCTGGATTCTGTAAGAAGTATTGCTGCTGGCCAGGTACAGGTGTAATGTGGATAATCTGAGGAGTACTGACTGTGCCTACAGTGGAGACTTTCACCACAGACTGGCTTACTGGCAGGCTCTGAGATTGAAGGATGGTGATGGGTGTGGTCTGACGTTGCTTGATTTCCTGTTTTGGTGGAGCCTGCACTTGTATGCGGATAGGTTCAGCTAGCTGGGGATTCAAAAGATAGAAATACATTTTAGAATTAATGCATTTCTACGGTTCGTTTAAGTATATTGTACATTAAGTATTGATGCAATTATCCATTTTGAAGCTACAACTTGAAAGCATCATCAGCGGAGTAATTCACAGTGCTGTGTCACGAGTGTTTGGAACACAGCCTTTTGTGAATGATATCTGAATTAGTTCACTTGCAGGCTTGGGAACAATCTGCAATAGTGGAGGAAAATGCAACACAATTCACATTATAAAATGGTCCCCCCCCCAAACTTAGCTCACAATACCATTTAACTTGGGTTCCTTCTGAAACGTTACAGGCACAATAACTGAATGAAGTAGTTTCTAGAGAACATGATAAGTTACGACCAGACAATCAAGCCAATGTATAGTTTATACAGATAAATAAACATATCTGAGTTTAACAGCATAACGCTGACTAGGTGTCTGGATTTGCAGGAGAATCTGAAAGGTCTTTTGCCATGCTGCCAATATGCTTCTTCCTGTCACCTTGAAATTTTTACCCTGTAGCCATGTGTTTTTTGACACAATGATACAGATACAATTTCTAAAATACAGTATACACTATGTAACGTAATCTCAAATATCACAGTTGGTCACTTAATCCTAAACTGATGCAACATTACTTCCTTACAAATTATGCTTGGGTGGGAAAATGCTGGAGCAGCCTAGTGGCTCCGCAGGTAATGTTATCAGCTCAAATATCCTGTGCTCAAGTTACCTTCCATCCTCCAGGTTTACTTGTAACATCCCAAAGATATGGTAGTAAATGAATTAGCTACTTTAAAAGTGTGTGTGTGTGTGTGTGTGTGTGGAACCCTGCAACGAAATGGGAAGGCTTTGTATTCACCACATGCCTCCAGGTTGAAACAGGAACATGTAAACATGTATATGTAGAACATATCATCAGTGAGAATTGAGAGAGAAGCCCACAGAGCAGCTGGGTGATCTTGGATTATTGATTACAGTAGAGGATCCTGCATCCTTCATAGAGCCCTTACCTTATGCTGAATGGGTTGTGCTCCGTTTTGGGACTGGTGCAGTGCCACCTGTTTGGCGACACTCTGCAGTTGCTGGGACGCGTTCTGCACGATTGTAAACGGCTGTGGTTGCATTGTGGTCGTCACTTGTCCTGAAATGACATTGCCCCCCTCCAGTGTTATATAGGAGGGAGTCTGAGCTTGGATGCTCCTCTGCAGGATTTTGGGAGTCTGCGCGCGCACCTGCGACTTGTTAACGTGATCGATAACCTGTTGCACGTCCACACTGGAGATGACGGCGGGTTTGGCGCTCTGGAGAGGTTTTGGTGCCTGTACTGGTGCCGGTGCTTGTACCGGTGTCGGTATCAGTGCCTGGCTCTGCTCGATCACTCGCGTCGCTTCACTTCCGGTCACTTGCACAAGCTGCTGTTTGGACAGCTGCTCCAGTAACTGCTGTTGCTCTTCCACAGTTAGACCAGAGCTCTCCACGAAACTGCCATCAGGCTGCACGTAAATGATCGTGGTCGCGGGCCCGAGGGCATTCAGAAAATCGCTGCTGATTGTCGTGCACTCCGTGGTCATGTTTTCCTCCGCGGTGTCGGACGTCTGCACGTATGATGTTAGAACCTCGGCGCCCAAAATCTGCCCGATCACCTCCGATGATCCGTCGCTGGCTCCAGTATCAGCACTTGACTCGCTGGGCATGGCGGCTACTAAGTGTGACAGGCCGTGTTCGCCGCCCCCTTCACCACTCACGAATACTTTAATGCTGCCGTCTCCTTGTCCTACCTCGATTTGAGAGCTGGTGGATGCCGGTACGTTCGCCTGAGATTCGCTCACATTAACCGGACTGGCCGCTGTCAAAGCCGTGCTGTTCGTAGTACTGCTCTCATCTTCGTTGTCCGCCATTTTGGATTTGGAAGCAGTCCGTCTCAAACACGTCCACGTAAAAGCTATCGAGCGGACACCGCTAAGCCACAACCGGTTGTAGGTCAAACCTGAAAGAATGCACAGTTCAGAGATTTGTCCAAAACGTGTTGGCCTGCAGATTTGATAATCCTGTACAGCTTTATAACGGTAGCTAGGCGATAGACGCTCGCATCCATGCTACAATGGCGAGGGGGCGGGCGCTGGATCACAACAAATGGCGTCATTTCCGTTTCCGGAATCTTTAACGTGGCGTTACATGCCATCTGCCACCTGGGTTCTCACATTCAGGTGTTATTAAACTTACACACAGCTGCACACAATTCCACAGTTCAGTACTGAGTAACAGCGATTTTTTTAACGGAAGTCTAATTTTATTCGGTATATAGAAGTAGAAATATATAACGTGTGCGTGGTGCATATGAGACTTATTTCAGCTGAATCGTAGTTCAGCTAATGCAAAACGCCCATGTAAGCATACTACCAGCAGATGGCAGTATGCTTACAGGGATAATTTGCACTTGTCTTAAAGATGAAGGTTTAGAAAGCCTTGGTGCAAATTATCCCATGTAAGCATATTACCAGCAGATGGCAGTATGCTCACAGGAAAAATTTGCACTGGGGGTTTCCTAAACCTTCATCTTTAAGACAAGTATTTAATGCAGAGACGCCCAAACTAGGGCCCCAGGGCCCACGTTGACCGGTGGTGACCTTTGATTTGGCCCAGCATGCCATATATAAGAAGAGGAACCAAAAGAAAAAAAAAAGAAAAGAAAATGCCATTGACACAGATCTTCTGTTTAAGATGCAAAAAAATGGTAAAAACATAAGTAGAGAATATAAGTAAATTTGACTCTTTAGTTGTATGTGCATTCAAGGTGCAAGTACGGTGTCCTTTGCGACACTCAGGAAACAGCTACATATAAAGAGATCAAGGCAGTGTCACACAGACAAGAGGGGAAAAACTAACAAGGTTTTTTTTTATTGAAAGGCATTGCATCCGCTTTGCTAACAGTCAGTTGCTGTTTTGAAAGAATACCATATGTGTTATTATGTAACAAATTTCTCAAAGTATTGTGGTGAGAACATTTACATTCTTGCAGCATTTACATTCTTATTTGACATAAGCTGTCACATAGATATTTGTAATGAGATGTTCAGCAAGCACAGATGAGTTTGATGATCTGATGTCTACATAATTTTGTCCATGTAGTGTACAAAGTAAAAGTTTCACCCCAAGGAATGGCACAGATCGAGTGTAGAGTAAAAGTCTGGGTTTATTACTTTATACCTTTTTATGTGCATCGTTCTATTCTATAACATTTGCACAACGTGATCACCTTCAAATCAGTCTACTCAGTTGATCCTGCACTTAAAAATCAGGTCTGGCATAAAATGTGACACGTCTTTTTTCATTTCAGCCTTAATAGCGTTTGCTTTGAGAAATGTACCGAGTCTGCCAGCGGTAGTGGCAGTGCTCAGCATTAGGGACTTAGTCATAAAGTTACTTCTCCCTTGATCCAGCTGATAAAGAGGGACAACATTCACAGAACAGCATTCACAAAAAGACATACAATGATTATTTTCTAGCAGTTTTTTTGCTATGGAGTGTTTACTGGAATACAAATAGTAGTCATTAGATCCAGCATGAACAAACATGAATAAACTGATGAGGTTGTCAAATCTCAAAATCCATTAGGGCACATTCGTTAAAGGAAGAAGCCACCAGTGTGTTTGGAAAGCTAAAGAAAGCCTGAACTAGGATTTTGCCAAACATATTCCAGAAAAACCTACAGACTTTTCCTTTCTAAAGGTAAGTAGACATGCTCATATAAATTCCTTTATACATTTTACATTATGTGGTTAACACAATCCTCAATGTATGATGTGTTAAAACTGACCCCAAAAAGACCATCCTTCTGAAAAAGTTCTGAAAAGGAGGGCACTGGTTTCAAAACCATGAAGCAAGCATTGACCAAATGGACCATTCGGGTGCTACCTTGAGGCCACTACAATCTAGTTTCAAGTTCCTATAAGAGAATTCTGCTTCCTGGCTTGGTCTAGAGCAAGGGGTCACCAGCCTTTTAGAAACTGAAAGCTACTTCTTGGGTACCATTAATGTGAAGGGCTACCAGTTTGATACACACAGTTTTCAGTTTGATCTGAAATAACAAATTTGCTCAATTTACCTTTTATTATATGTTATTATTAATAATTAATGATATTCATCTATGTGAAGACACTGATCATGTTAATGATTTCTCAAAATAAGTATCAACAATGAGGGCTACTCATGTGGTCCACGTTGGTGACCCTTGGTCTAGGGTTTACAGAGCTTTTGCTCACAGAGTCAACCTCTGCAGACCGGACCAAAATATAGTCGATTTGCCATGCAAGTTATTCATTTGTCTGCACTCAATACTTGGGCTTTGTACATCTGGCCGTACCAGCAGGCATATTGCCTCATGTTTTTCATCACATTATCCTGAAGCAGGTAAAAGAGAATGACTGGAAGCCGTCCAAAATCAGGTAACCTCCAGGAATTGGGACAGATTCCTAAGCTCCATTTCTTGCCTGTGCACAAGTTCTGTGTTGTATTGAAACATTAGTGTATTTATTGAAAATAGAATCTCATATGTCATCATGTGGTTTGAAAGGTTTAAACACAATTAGGTATTTAATGTGTTGCATGGTGTAACTCTGGAATGGGTAAAGTAATACTGCAAAGTAACAAAAAAAAAAGAAAATCAATTAGGAATATAAAAAGCACCGGCAAAACTCCTGAATGTGTTAACCTTTTATCTGTAATGTATTTGAAGTTTAGCAAAACAGAAATCTGACCAGTTAACTGCATTTTCTTTAATCAGAATGTGAAAATGTACGTTTCCAAAGCGACTTATGTTTATCTCATTCATACAACTGAGCAGTTATGGGGTTAAGAGCCTTTCTTAGGGGCCCAGAGACACCCAAAAAAAACACTGATAGCACTTTTAAGATTTTAATAAAGCATACCTAATTTATTAAGTCTAATTGTAGAGCTTTTTGGGCATTGCTGTTTTCTTTATTTCTTTATTTCTTTCTATCTATCTATCTATCTATCTATCTATCTATCTATCTATCTATCTATCTATCTATCTATCAATAAATTATATATAAATTAGGCTAATGTCTAAGCGTAAATGAGAGCATTTACCTCAAAACATTACTGGATTCAAAAAGACTTTCACACAGGATGATGTCTGGAAGACCATTGCAAGAACAGCATGAAATGATGATACTTTTGTCTCACACAGATGCAGGTATCATCTACCGTTGGCACAGCATGGCATTACAATAGACACAAATGTTTTACCAAAATAATTCTTTTTTGGCGAAAACGGTAAGTGGTGGAACGGCTTCCAAACACGTATCATCATACATCATAAATAGCAATCAGCTGAAAATGGGATAGAGATATTTTGCTGCATTATAAGCCAGGCTTAATCGCTGCAGATGGCAACTAATTAATTACACAGACACTAAGTAAATTAAATGAAATGAGGACTGAATTAACAGTGTGTATCAATAATCTGTTGACAGCCTTCAATAATAAGGGCAGGATAGGATCATGTGTGTGTGTGTGTGTGTGTGAGAGAGAGATCACAATTAACAAACAACATTTTCATTTCAACTAATACAAGTACTTTACTGAGAAATAATTACATATTTACAAGGTTACATGAGGAATAAAACACATGAAGGATCAAATCAGTTCTCAACAGAAGATCTAGAGTGAGCATGAGCACTAGTGACTGTGATTTAGGTGGAGAGCAGCATATCCAGGGCTGTGTTCATGCTCTCTCTCTCTCTCTCCCATACGCCTGTTTCTGCTTTTTAATCTAGCTCGATCGAGATATTGCAAATGTGATTCGAATTGCTGACACACAAACACTCAGCTAAAATATAGAGGAAAAAGGGCACATCAGGCCTAATAAGTAGAAAATTACTTTTATAAAGCAGTGTGGTGTTCCCTTTGTTTATCTCATGTTGTTAATCATAGATATAGCTAAAGTCAGCTTCGATCCAAGAAAATAAAGACTGAAAATGCTAATCAGGATTGAATAGCTAATCTTTTTCCGTGTTTGCAGATGATTAGCAGATGCTCAAATGCATGTAAGCAGTTTTTTTTTATTTTATTTTAATATCCTCTTTGTAGTGTTGTATGATTTGGGGTTTCAAAATGATCTCTGTATTCTCTAAAAACTTGAGAAATCGGATCACTGTTTTCATATAAAAGGCATAGGTCAACATATTGGATGTTTTTTTTTTTTTTTTTTTTAATAATCTGATCAACATTTTACTCAGAACAGAACCTCACATATTATAAGACTACAGTACATTCAATTGTACTTCAAACAATACTGTAGCGAGCTATTTTTATTTACAATATGTACAGTGTTACATTCTAATACAACTTGTGTACCAACCACTAAGTGCTTTTTAAAAGAAATATAGTGTACAGACTCGATGAGAAACTGTTTTAAATGGTTCATTTGAAAGTAACAATAAAAAAAAAATCTTATGTTTAATAAGTTTAAAGAAATAAAGCCAGATTGTGGCTACAGATATTTCTTGTATGAGCATTACACTGTATATGGAACCAAATGACACTTAGTGGCAAGTACATGTTATAAAATAAAAATAAACATTAGCATGTCATGCTTTCTGTATTTTCCCATCAACATTATCAAGAAAAACAGCCGAAGCTGAAGTGAGAACAGGAAAAAAGAGCTAGCTAGGTAAGACCAAGATCCACTGTTTGCCTGTGGGTTTCTGAGGAAATACAGAAGAGATAATCAGGATTTGTTTGAAGGAAAGCTACAGAAAGACACAATGCTGTAGGATCGAAGGTTATAAGTGCATATCTAAGAGCTCTCTTTTTCTTCTTGGGAGTCAGTGTGTTCCACGCTGGACTTCTCATCCATTTCCCCCTGTGTTTTATGCTCAGGTCTCTTGTTAGTCACTGTCCCCAGCACTTTGGCACTGTGCTCCTGTGCTTTGGCCCTGAGAGCAGCAATGCTGTTCTCCCTCAGTTCCTCTTTAGACATAGGTGAGTCGCTCGTTCGCTCCTCGGCATCAGTGTCGTCAACGTCGGCGTTGTTTGGATGCTGAGGCATGTCAGGCTTCCGGCTCGGTGTGCCTGATGCTGCCTCCAGCGATTTCTTGTGCATCCCTGCAAAGAACGATGAGGGATTCGGATTTAGAGAAGTGCCTGGGGATTGGAAAGACATTTGAACTGGTAAACGACAAGAGACTAGGGATTCGAACTGGTACACTACTAATGTACTAGTGAATTAGTGACTAGAGTTGAAGCACTTCTGAGGACTAGGCTTTAACTCCCATGTTTAGTTGCGGCTTTTTCTTTTTTGTCCGCATGTTTCTGCTCAGTCAGTGAGAATCCCTTCCACTTGTATTTTATAGAATATATGCTTGGATCCGATTCCAGCTTTTGAGAGTCACCTTTTGGATTTTTTATGCTGCTATGAATTTTTTTTAGACTATCATAATTACCTTTAAATAAGTTTAATATGTATGTCCTGCATTAAAAGATTGAAAATATATAGTTATGTAAATATATTATTAATAATTATGGCAATAGCACTTATGAAAGCATGTATGTGTATCATTACAAAGCCTACATTCACTAATCATTTGTGTTGTTGGTCATCTCTAAATAATGTGTAGTTTTGAATATATTACACTTAGATATCGTTATAATGCACACTCCTGTACTATATACTACAGGAGACTGGGTATATGTGTTTATATTTACAACAAGGCTTTCTGAAAAGTGAACAGGTTTTAAAGCAGGGCATTGCTTTAAATATTTTTAATCTTTGTGCATTTATGCAAAGCTCAGCAGTTCTGCCATCAAACAGCGAAGAAAAAAGAGCTGTATGAGTAAAACAATATGAGAACCATCTGTTTTGTCATGATATATAGCCTTGTACAAAGCATATTAGGATTAAACTGGGAGTTTTTTGGGGGAGTGTTTGTCCACAGAATTGTGTGTCACAGTCAAGGAAAGAGGTGAACATCTAAATTTGAACAAACGTAAAGATTACTGCCTTCAACCCTGATCAGGAAAATGGTAACTGAAGATAAATGAATGAATAAAACAAAAGTACAATCTTTAATAGACAAGGAAATTCTTCCTTCGAAAAAAACATTCTTACTAGTCTGAAAACAGTAGCAAACCTCACAAACATTTCAAGATTTATCACCATATCAATCACATCTGCTTAAGATATATTCCAAAAGCACTGTTTAGTGTTTCATAATTTGAATAATTTCCCCCACTTTTACTTCAGTCATCATAATCTAATTGTGCTCAGGATGCCTAATTTACATGAGAAGCGTGGAATGTTTTCTTTCTCACCCAGTTAACAGATACAGTTGTGCTCTTTTGTCTGTAGCATCATCAGGGTTCCAATTTCATTTCTATTGTGTGATAGCTCAATTTTTTTATACTTTATATAATGCTGATTAGTTTCATACCTAGTAGCCAAGGTGCACAGGAATCCATAATTCCGTCTTTGGCAGACTTCAGTATAGACTCTGGAAGAGGAATGGAGTGACGCACCATGGCCCCATACAGTCCATATTCAGCCATCACACTGCTGCGGCCCCAACACTTCTCCCGCTTTCTCCATTTAGCTCGACGATTCTGGAACCAAACCTGTGAATAGGTTAAACCTGAGGGTTAACTCACATGAAAAAAAACTAACCAAACAATGAAATGGGTCAGAGGTATGGATAGATGGATAGATGGATGGATGAATGGATAATTGGATGGATGGATGGATGAAGGGATGGATGGATATGTGGAGAGATGGATGAATGACCTGATAGATGGATGGATGGGTGGATGACAGGGTGGATGGATGGAAAGATTAATTGGTGGATGGATGAATGGATGAATGAATTGAAGGATGTTTGAATGTCTGGGTGGATGGATGGATGGACGGATGGATGGATGGATTGATGGATGGATGGATGGAAAAAAGGATGTATGGGTAGATGGATGGTTGATGGGTGGATGGATAGAAGGATGGATATGTGGATAGATGGGGATGACTTGGATGGATGGATAGATGGATGGATGGATGAAAAGATTAATTGTTGGATGAATGATGGGATGGATGGATGGATGGACGGACAGATGGATGGATGGATGGAAAGATTAATTGATGGATGAATGACGGGATGGATGGATGAATCGATGGGTGTGTGGGATGATGATTGGAGGGATGGATGGGTGGATGGATGGATGGATGGATGGATGGATGGGTAAGTGTATTTACTCTAAAATAACCAATCTGTCAGCTGTGATTACAGTCTAATAAACCATGCTTATGAGAATTTATTAAATCCAGCCAGATGGGAATTGCCAAGCGTTAAACCTGTTACACTTTTTTTTTACACAGTCTTCTGGACATCTGGCCGAGAGCTGCTTAAAATAGTGTTATTGCAGAAGTTCTGCATCTCGCTTTCGCTTTTTTTTTTTTTTTTTTTAATAGCATATGGCCACGCCCACCGGACACGAAGGGGCGGGGCACATTTTTAGCAGCCCCATATTATCCAAGCATTTTGGAATGTTGTGGGTGCTCCTCGTGATGGCTCTCATTTCATGCAAGTGAAATTGGTTATCGGTCGCGGTAAAGAAAAGCGGGCGGAGACAGCGAGGAGAAGCGACCCCTAGGGCACGCCGAGGCTGATTGAAAAATAAGTTAATTTCAGGCCCAATCGATGGTGGACAGGCGGGCAAATATCACGGGAAATTAAACGAGCAGCGCCCTGGGGAGCAGCGCCATTGACCCGCGCTAATAAATTCAATGGAGTTATTTCATCTGAACCTGCGGAGTCCCCGCGCCGCGCCTCCGCCCCGCTCCGTCTCCCCTCCGTCTCCCCTCCAACTCCGCGCACTCGTCTGATTTAACTAATTACACCAGATGAGGAAAATTAGATGTTAATCTTACTTTGGACTGCGAGCGGGATCGTGTTCTATTTATTTATTTATTTATTTCCCCGTATTATTTATTCATCGAGTGGAGCCATAATGAGGGCGAGATTAAAAAAGGCGCGTCGGCAGATGGATGGCTCGGGTCACCCCGCAATCTCCTTCCGCCGCGATTGCTTGATTAGGTCGTTAGCGCTCAGGCTCCGAGAGCAAAATTGTTTCACGTTCATCATGAGAACCGATGAGAAATGATGTGTCCAAATCGCATGGCGTGATGGCAAAGCATTGCTTTAAAGGGTCGTTAAGGTGCTGATTGATACAGCTCAACCTGATGGACCTGAAGCTCAGCCAAAATCTAGAAGGTTCTGAGGAACACCGCACAGAAAGCCAACAGGCTCCTTCATAATCACGAGGTCGATCATTTTTTATTTTTTAGTTTCAATTTATTAATCACCCCTTTAGCATTACTACTGTAGCTTCAAGCGTGTTTTAGAACAATGACGTCACTCTTGGTATCAATGCACCAGGCCAGAATACACGCGTGTCTCTAACATCTGTATCTCTATATAAATAATAACTATGATTTGTTGCATTGGTAGCGGATTTCGATTTCTTTCACCGTATTTTTGGGGTTATGGATATGATGAAAATGCGTAACAGAAACACTAATGCTTAATTCCTGGATTTAAACACTCGATCCAATTACAGGAATGGTCAAAATATTAAATCATTTAAACCTGATTACTCTTTTCATAATGCAGGAAAAGCGTGCATAAATACAGATGTTAGAGATTTACACTCCTTTTACATTTCTGTTTCCTTTATATGACTACAATAGATATATATATATAAAGATCCTAGCAATGTCCTATGTTCCAGAGTAAACAAATAAGACCGGAGAAATTCCCCATTAAATTAATTTAATTAACACATTAAATTAAAACGTATTATTATTATTATTATTATTATTATTATTATTATAACCATATAAACGGAATAAAAGAACGAATAAAAGCAGGTGATGCCTGAAAGAACGACGTGGACTAAAAAGGCAACAGGTTTTGAGCTAATATAATACTGAGCATTATATAATATCTATAAATATATAAAAATGTAAGAAATAAAATGACACAAAATGGAAATATATTGTAGTTATAGTATCTATAATTGACACGCCGAATGAAGGTTTCATTTTTTAACCTCCTTTCGGGAATTCATGTAATGTTAGATATGCCATAAAATAAAATAAAAATATATACATACAGAATTATTAATACTGTCTTAATAATAATAATTATAATAATAATAATAATAATTAATAGAAAAATTATAAATGTACATATTGACATTACATATTAAAGTGTACATATGATGACGACGATGATAATAACGTTTGTTGTTGTTGTTGTTGTTGTTGTTATGCGTGTCTGAGAGGAAATGACAGAATCGCGTAAATACAAATAGAAATTGAGAAAAGGTTTTATTATCATGCTTTATGATCATAATCCCTACATTACCTGTATTCTGTCCTCCGGTAGTTCAGTCTTCATAGCCAGCATCTCTCTGGCGTACACATCTGGATAGTGCGCTTCATTAAAAGCCTTCTCCAGTTCTTCCAGTTGATAAGATGTGAATATTGTCCTGAATAAAAAGAAAGAGCGTCTACTCAGCTCACATGACAAATCTCCCTGAAACACTTTATTTTATTATAAAGAATAATTATTCTGCATGTGAGCTACACAATATTCCAGCGCATCGTTGTGTCTGGGTGAAATGTTGTCATGGTGCTAATAATAATAATTAATAATAATAATAATAAATGCTTTAGGCTTTGAGCAGTGTTCAAATGCTTGCTGAGATTTTTTTAAAGGCCTACAATATTCGGATACGCTTAAGCTTTTCCTCTGTAATTATTTATGAAACAAAAAGTATGC
>MU551716.1:5078887-5113961 GCA_024362625.1 Silurus asotus
AGAAATTTCATTGTGGTTAATGAAGAAATCAGTGTTCCGCTGATATGTTAATGATAACGTCTAGTTGCGTTAAAGCTTTATATATTCATCAATTCTGCTGTCATATACAAAAACACTGCTGGCCTAATCTGGGCTAGGCTTTGCCGCTTATTGTAAATGGGGTAAAAAGCCTTAAAGCTTTTGATAAACTGTTCAAACTGGGAAAATAGGTGCTTCCTGATTTGCATGCATAAGAGAACAGACTGATAAAGCTGCAGATTATGGAAAGATTTAGTTCAGTCATTCATGAAGATCGGGTAGCCTATCAAAGGCTGCAAGATCTGATGACTTTCAGATTAAAAAGCAAACAGCTGTTGCGTAATTATTCATTTTTTTGTTGTTGTTCTCAGTGTTCATAAAGCAGTGCAGCATGAAGTTTATTTTTTTGAGCTGCACATGCAAAAGAGTCCAATCTTTAAATGTTGAGACAATAATTAAAATGTATTCTGCAATGCACAAGTGCACCAGCCTCTGCTGGGAATACGGATAAAATATGAAGACAGCAAAATGGAGCCTTGTCCATAACACATGAATGCAGACTTTGACTGTTGGAATAATCCTCAGCAGGGCACACAACGCAGCGCATACCAATCATGTTTACGAGCATATTTTGAAACAGTTGACAGCTATTTTTCTTTCCGAGTAGGGTGAAAGCGTTCACTCATTGGGAAGGTCACTAGAAGGTAACAAGCTTGATATGAGCTGTGGTTAAGGATGGCACGCTGCATTAGCCCAACCCCTATACACAGATTGCTACAGCCTGATATGCTCATGTCAGGCAATCTAAATGAGAGATCGGGGCTGTAAGCCATTTGTCCACATTTGGCCCACAGGCCTATTGGGAGTGATGAACTGCTTTAAAGGTTGTATTTAATACTTTTATACTTTGTTCCCTGACAAAAGAAATAATTTACTGTGGAGAATAAGGTTGTGGAAGATTTAACTTTCAGCACAGCTCTATAATCTTTAGTTGAGATTATAACAAATGGTTTGAAATTGGACAGCTGATTAACCAGGCTTAGAAAGGACTCCTTACCATTTAAGGGAGCTTGTAGGTCTGTGGGCCTTACAATTAATAACATCGAAAAGTTGCCACATGCATGTAGTGCCCAATACAGTCTTATCTTAAAAATAAATAAATAAATAAATAAAAATAGCAGCAGACACCTTGTGCTGACTTGGTAGAATAACAATCCTAGCACTCAGTGAAGAGTCCCCCCCTTTAATTCCCTTATGTGTGCTGCCAGGGGTGTGATGACCCCACAAAGCAGAGAGAGTTTGTTAGTTCCAGTTTTCTCATGGTGCCTCCACAATGGCGTTTTTGGAGGCTGCCTGTCGCCATTGCTTAATTAGGCAAGGAGTTGATTAATTTGCACTAATTGACAGCTAATTAAAGGCCTGAGGGCACATTGGATTGACGTTTGTCAGGGCACTAGGGCTCAGGGAGGTCAGGGCAGCGGATTTGCCGCTCTGCTGGGATTTCTGGCCCCCCCCTTTCCAGGAGACAACCACTCTGTGGGGAACGAGTCCTGTTTTGAGGCTGCTGTCTGAACAACACCCTGTTGATAGCTGGTTGCTAGTGCCGCAGGCCATTGTGTGAACCTTGGCGTGGTGTCTTGGCGCTTTACTTACACGGCTCATTGCATCCGCTGGTGTGACAGTGAAATCAAAATCAACAAGTGCAACTAGCAGTTTCAACAAGTGCAATTATAGGGCACAGATGCTTACGATTGCAGCAGTTATTTACAATTAATTTACCAGAATGTAGATACTAATTTATCTAAACTAAGTATGACTTTAAAATTCACTCATTAGAAATTAAATGACTGGAAAAACAGTCACCAAACATTTACCATCTGTAAATTCATGTTATTATCTACACAGCCAGTCAGGTGGCAGAGCACAATGCATAAAATGATACAAATTCTGTTGATTTTCTTTTTTTTAAGCTAACATTCTTTAGGATTTACACAAAATGAACACGCCACACACACACACTCGAAAAAATGGGGATAGCAGAAGAAAAAGAAAATCAACCTTGAGGTGGATGGGCTACATGTGCTGCTCACATATTGTTTCTCTATCATTCTCTGTAAGGTCTAGAGACTACTGTGTGGAGAACTCCAGATCAATTTTTTCTGAAAAACTAAAACCAGCCCACCAAACACAAATAAATCATAACATTTCAACTTGTTTAAATGCTTAAGCCTAATACTAAATGAAGCTCTTGACATAACTTATGCATTGTGTGGTCATGATTGAAAAAATAGATGAATGTTAAGGTGTAAAGTGTAAAGGTATTCCTAATAAAGTGGTCTTTGATGGCCTATCAAGTACCATAAACATATCGTTTTGTAAAATACAAATAATCAAATAGCTGCGAGACAAAGTCATATAGTTTAACATTTAAACATTTTAAATTATTTTTTTTTAAGTTTTAGTAACACACCATAAAGTTCGGTGCTGTGTTGGTAGCCGCATTCTCAAATGCAAAACACAATCAGGGGTGTATTTGAGAGTGGAAAGGCATAGCTGTCCAAGTTTGCAAGTAGCAGGAGGACCCCAACCATGTCTGAAGCCTCTTCGACATCTACCGCCAATAACAGCCCTGGACATTGTCTCACCTAATTACACTGGCCGGAGCGTTCTTTGTTTCCCAATCAGCATGCCTGTCTGATTTCCTTTTGCGTGAGACCACTCGCTCCACTGTCCCTGGAAGTGTGCTAATTAGAGAAGAAATGGCCCTAGTAATTATGTCAAATCTCATTAACATGGAGGACAATGAGCGATATTATTTTTACGCAATGTTTTGTGTCAGGAGGGGCCTGAAAACTTCAAACCCCCGCTTCACATAACAAAAATGGCCCTCGCACTAGCGTGGAAGTCCATGGAGGGGCACCGGCATGAAGTTATTGCCCCAATTAAAATGTTTTGACGGAGCTGCTTAAACTGCTCTCGTTACTTTTTTAGGAGGGTCACTAGACGTTTTGTTAAATCTCGGTGGCGTTACAAAGAAAACAAAAGCAAGGAAACAAACAAGATGTGTTAGTAGCTTTTAAATATCTTAACTATGTAAACCCATTAATAATTGAAATCATTCTAAATAATTGTATTAACAGGCTTAACTGTAAGAAAATAAGAAGTCTGGAACAAGAAGAGATTTTGTCAGTAATTAAATATAAAGCAGACAAACAGCATTTAATTAAGGAAAAACAATCCAAAATATTTTACACATTATACATGTATTGGAACTTGCATCAGGTCACCCTACCTGTAACTACACCCACTTGCCATTTCTTCAGGTACACCTACCATATAGAATCATGTAGATTAGAGGCGACTAAACCTTATCCATTTACTGGTAACGAACCACTGTAGACCAGTGCTGAACACTTTTCAGCATGACGGCAACATGATAGTGTGTTGTGCTCGTATGAATATCAGGCAGAACTGCACTATGCTTTTAAACACTGTTTTTTACTGGCCACTTGATAAACGCAGGCTGTTTGACACACCTTGAAAGTGTACAGTTACACACTTTAGCTTATTATTCATCAGTAGCTCGAGATGCTGTTGGCGGGATATTTTTGTCTGCTTTTGACTGGAGATGTTGCACCTACATGGTGCAACTGATACACACCAGTGCCACACACACACACACACACTGCCGTCTCAGTGTCACTGATGAACCTGTTTCCCCACTTGAATGATACCTGGTCAGGCATGGTCCTAATGTACCCCTTCCCCAGTCAACGTGGACGCCAGCAGCTGACAGACTGTACATATGAACAGATCAGCTACAGTAAATAGTTATCCTCCCTCTAGACAGTACACCTACATGGTAGGTTTACCTAAAAAAATGGTAGATGCTTGCATATATACCTTATAACCTGGTAATTCTGCGTATATAAATAAATGTATCCAGCTAAGCTTTCAGAAGTTACAGATCATGGCACTGTTATTTTTGCTACAAAGTCTCTTATGATAGGTCCAAACACAGTCAGTCCTCCCATCGGGCTTCATTTTTTTGGCCTTTCCAAGATGTTAAGGAATTTCCCTCTTGTCATTTCTCTCGCTGAAAAAACAAACAAACAAACAAACAACATTTTTAAATATAAATAAAAGATAGTTATATGCAACATATACAATTTAGGGGTGTTTTCTTCGTTGAACAAGTTGGAAAAGGGGCTTTCACAAAACAGCAACTTGAACAGAAGAAAACTCCAGTAGCTTAGGTTTATGTAACACTTATTGAGAGAGAATAATTAACTCCCTGGCAGACCCTGTCGAAAGCAATATACAGACACGACAAGTTTTCTGGACATCCACAAAATGGCCAAATATTTGCGGACACCCGACCATGTGTGTTGCATCTGTATCAAATATGATCAATTTGCATGGAATGACTGCACACAGAATGGAATGGAATGACTGCACAAACTATTTTGCACAGAGAGGGGAGTGCCATGATATACATATGTTTATAATGCTAAATAAGAAAAGAAAAAAAAATCCCACGCCCATAACGTGTACAAACCCATGAAACCTGATCTAGGAGCTCCCCATCAAAAAGCTCCCTATCAAATCAACACTCATATATACAGTTACGAGGTAGAATCTCTCAACGTTAACATCTCCAAACAACGATAAGTTAAAGATGCATACGCAGCATCTTAAGAAGGACAGCTATTAAAATATTAAAAAGTCATACAGGAGTCGTTTTATGACTTCCGGTTGGAGAAAGTCATTCAAGGTGCCACTCGTTTTAGAAACAAGCGTTTCTGTGACAAAGTGGGACCTGTAGCTTACTGTTAAATAAAACACAAGCACATGTCCTGTGCTATATGAATGTGCCTAGAATCTGCTCAAACACAACAGTCAGTATGTACAATAAACCAGAGATGGCCGATAGTACATACATATATCCGACTTATATTTTGCCACTACTCAGCGGTGGAGGTGATTTAACAGCACTGTAGTGACAGAAGGCCTGATGCACAATAACACGGTGCTGAGAGCAGACACGACTCGTCAGCTCTTGGCTAATAGTATAGTGCGGCAAATTGTAATTTAGATGAACTGCCCCACGTGGAATAATAATGCCGGGGAGTTTGTGTCAGTAGCTACACGCAGAGTTGTCGATCATTGGGTTGAACATGATGGTAATTGGATTCAGACTGATTAACTTTGCTTGGTACTGTCTCTTTAGATAACACAAAACAAAATAATCAGAAGCAAGGCTGGTCAGGCGGGGCTGCAGCCATGAATGAAAGCGTCAAAATGAGAAGGATTAAAAGAAAGCCGCTTGACCCGCAATTACTGCTGAAGAGGGAAAAGGCCGTGTTTATGAAAGTGAAATGCGGCCGGTAAAAGGTGAAGCACTACCGCAGCTCCTGTAATAGCAGATGACCTGGGAGTGAGTTAATGTACATTTGCACACAAGACATAATGCTGCAAACAAAAAACTTTCTTCAAAGAAAAAGGAAAAAAAAACCCACCATATTACCGCAAAATCAATTATCATGCATTCTAAAAACATTTATAATAACATATTAATATATATATTATACAGCTATCAGAGTTCAACCAAGAATTCAATACATACTCCACAATGCATTAAAAACAACAACAAGAGAATGCTGTTTGTTTAACTAAGAAATTGATGGTATCCAATTCTCCAAATAAGAACACCACAGATGAGCTTGGTGCAAACTGCAAACTGCATCCAACACACACACATTTATCAGAGTTTCCACTAAGACGTTTCAGTTCCAGCGAACATCTAGGAAAATGACAAACTGGATCTGGTCATCTCAATCCTGCCAAATGATAAAAGTTATAAACAAACACTTTTTTCTTCATTAAATCCAAAAAAAAAAAAAAAAAAAAAAAAAAACCCTTTTTTTTTCATTAAAACAAAAAAAAAAAAAAAAAAAAAAAAAAGGGGAAAAAAAAGGCAGTAATGGAATAACAAAATTATTCCAAACAAACACTGGAATGTCAAAACCTTGACGTGCACTTTGCCACATATTTGCATTTTTAAATAATTATTAATATAATGAAGACATACATTTTTCATTTATGTATTTAACATGTCTGCTTCGTGTTTAAGGTTTTAGTCTTTAAGTGAACATTGATAATTGTAAATAGTAACATAAAATAGTAAATGTGTTCACAGACACACACTCAATTCCAACAAACCGTTTCCTTACAAAATATTCATAAAACAGCTTATCAGTGCATTGAGCAAACAGTAATAAACCCATTTAGAGAACAATTCATAATCAGCACAGATTAGGAACCAAGGTCAGCATTTTCCACAAATCGGCACATATCTTAATTATTACATGTCCACGACAGTCCCACTAACAGCTCATTAAATGGGCCGGTGGTTTCTGGAGAGGTCTGCAAATAGGGGAAGACCCTCATCATAGCTAAACTAACAATTTCATCCCTAGCTCTTTCGGACCCTTACAATCTCTCACTCATCTTCTGTCCAAAACAATACGGGAGCCTATCTGGCTCCCTGGAGACCTTGCCACTGGAGAGCAACCCTCTGATCCACTCATTAATTAGATTTCCATTTATCCTCCAGTCCCGTCAGAGCAGAAGGGAAATGATTTGCATTGAGTGGGTTAGATTAAAAGAGGGTCCAGCAAGCTAGCCACCGTCTTCCTTTGGCATGTGCCCATACACAAGTGCAGCGCACACACACACACAAGCACTCACTCACATACACACACAAAATCAATACTGATTAGCAGGAGTTAGAGATTTGTTTAGTTGATTAGAAAGGTCAATTACTAATTCTGTACTTAGTTAATCAGCAACTTCTTTACCTCGACATCCATACAAAACGACATACTGAGCATTTCACAGGATCACTTCTATATTTCCCTTTTGCTGCAGTGATCAGCACCTAGGAAAGTATTCTACAACTGTCTAAGCACAGCAAGTTTAAACAAATAAATAAATAAATAAAAACACATATTAATCAACATAATTTAAATTACACAGTGATAAATTGGCTGGTCATGCAGTGGTTAACCAGGGGGATTGCAATCAGCATGGCAACATTAGTTTTTTTTTTTTTTAAACAAACCTGTAATGTAACTGTAAATTCAAATGGGAATATGAAGTAAATTCGACAGAAGCCGAATTGAAATCGGCACTGTTCCAAACCTTTCGAGGATGCCTGCGTAAACAGTGGGGTGTGACATGGAGACTCCTTTCTTCCATCTTATGAGCTGTTGGCTGATTAATGTGAGGATTGCAATAGCAACAAGATGGATCCTTTTAAACCCAGAAGAGCAAATGAGTCCCCGGACTGAGCTGAAAACCCTGTTCAGATCCGACTGCCCCAAATCACTTTCATTAAGAGTCAAACACACCAATTGCACCCCTGTTGCACGTCTCAAACTGCCACTCGGCTATTACGAGGCGTAATCTTTATTTAATAGATTTAACATCCATATTCACTGCCCGATTCCCAAGAGAGCAAGGGCGGAACGCCGAGGACACACGCGGACACACTTTCACAAACGCATGCATACGGATTACTCCACGCCCACATGGAACCCCCCCCACCTCGCTTCAGAATACATACACCTGACGCTCATGTTTGGGCTCAAAATTCAATTACCCACTTATTGATACTTCACAGGGATATTTAAGATGCAGACATGGAGAGTGATTTCCCAGGGGAGCCACCGCTTCCTCTTAATGTCCCAGCCGAGAGCTCCTGCCTGTTCTCTACACCACGAATCATTACACACAGGCACGTGTACACACACACACACACCCCGTCTCTTTTTCTTACACACTCACTCACACACACACACCACAGCCTATCCCTGTCCATGAGGTCTCCTTATTAATAGGCAATCAGTCAAAATTCATTCATTAAAAACCTTAAAAGGTTTTTGCACAGACACTATGATTAGCTGGGAAAGAAAATCCAATGAATTCCTAATGCACCTATGGAAATGAGGTGTCATTTCCGATCTGTTGATGGAGGCAGTGGGGAGGATGGAGGAGGGAGAGGGAGCAGTTTCCTCTTCCTCTCTCCTGAGCCACTTCAGCAGCAACCAAATTCAGCTGTACAGTACGTGTGATACTACAACACACTAGAATAGAATAAGGCACTAGAAAATAATTATTGGAGAACATGAAGTTGGGTTGTGTTTTTTGTTATCGTGGATGTATCTATATTATTCAGAGATGACGCAACATCCAGAGAAACACGCGCAGCACTCGTCTCGCCCGGCGAGGCTGTGAAGTCGGATACAGCGCGTGCATTTTTTTGCAATCCACACAATACGGCACAGTGCTGGTAAAAGGCCAGCGAGAGCAAAGGAGGAAGGGTGAGGGAGTGGATAGATAGAGGAGAGTTTTCACCCTGCACAGCCTGTCATCTGACAACACTTCATAACTGCTGCCCCTGCGGTCAGGTGTCTCTGATGGATTGATGGAAGCCCATTACTACGATGCCGTAGCGTTCATCCAATCATTACAGTGCTACGGTGCACTTAATAGAGCTGAAATTGATCTGAACGTGGGGGGTGGGGGTACATGAACGCTGGGGCTATTAGTGTTGGACAGGTGTGACCCTTCAGCCTCATTCCTAAAAGAAGAGTGACTACAAGACGGTGGTTTAAGCGTAGGATTTCTTTTTGAACATTTTTGCAGATGTCTTCAGTCAGCTAATACTCTGCATTGAACTCACTTCTGAGATTTTACTTGCCCTCGACCTCTGCTTACACCAATTCCAACACCAACTAGATCTCCATGGCATTAAAATGAATTCATTATATCTTGCTCATGCACAAAATCAAAATCCTTCTAATCTAAAATAAGCAACATACTACTTATACTTTCTCGAATCCTAAAGCGTCTGAGGAAACAGCACTTTAGTTTTATACGGAATTTTGATATAAGGCATTTTCCTAAATCAGCATCCTGCCTCCTGAACAGTTGTCAGGGGGAAACAAATGCGTTACATCACGCCACCATTTTGCAACAGCAGGCATTAGTAGTATCATCAGCGTTGCCTGAGACCTACCTGTCCCAGAGGGCCACTCTCTATTCAATTATCTTCAATAACAGCACTTATCAGTGTAGTGAGTGGCCCTGTGGGACTGGAGGGTCCTGATGAGCACACGCTGACAGCAGTATTTATCATGGCCTAGAGCAGATGGGGACTGGTAGGGGGGAAGGAAGGCTGGGCACGCGTCAGCTCCTCTGAGAGTGCTGCTACTCGGCGTCACTTGGATAACGGAGGAGGGGTGCGTGTCCCCAAGGAGGTGAATCCGGCACACGCCTCATTCTCATGCCTACGAAAATATAGCCACATGTTTGCACGCGTCGTAAGATTACGCACAGTAACGCTCGCTCATGTTCGGTTGGAAATAATAATAAAAAATAAATAAAACTGTGGCCTGAATTTACAAAAAACTTGCACTGCACCCTGGAAATACCAATTGCTCAATCCTGCTCAGTAAGCAAGTAAAAGAAAGATATCTAAAGTGCAAAAACAGCGCTTCTGAAACATTTCACTTTCAAGAAATCCATTAAGTCTAAGCCACTTGTGTGTCCTCTAGCCAAAGCCTTCAAGGGTGAGTTTTCACTGCCTGATTACGCAGCCCCATTAACCAGCTCAGGACTTTAATAGCCACCGTGGCACAGTAAATCGTCCTGGCACGATCCCCACGCCCCACATGCCCTAACGCGCCCTTCCCTGGCTCGTTTAAAGACGCCGCAGAGCTAAAGAAACCCGGAGAAAAAGTAACTGAGATTTACAAGGATTTCCCCGACAGCTGCAAAAATGTAGAAAATTAAATCGCACCACGTTAAAGGTCATTGGTGGTTGAAGTCGCTGAGAAGTAATAATCACTGTTTTATACTTGATGAAGGTGATCACTGTGGACAATCAAGTCTTTGTCGAGACAATAAATCAATAAAGTCAAGTCAATCAAGTCAAGATAATACTAAAACTGTGTTCTTGTCCAGATACAAACTGCAATTTATAAAAAGTGGTTGACAAATGGGAGAAAAAAGTATTCAAATACAAGGAATATTAAAACAATAAAAATTCCAGCTCTTCACCAACCTGATCTTTACAAAGAAAATCAGCTTTAGGTCAGTGGTTTGCATCCAACATGTGTTTTTAGGTCGGAAAACACAACTAGTCGTTTATCCCTTTTAAGCAGCTTTATACACTCTTGGCGTCAGGACAGTCAGTTTCTCCAAACGTTCAGCTGAAATACTTCCATGCCTCTTGGAAAACTTGCCAAAGGTTTTCTTCACTAGTTAAATATATTTTTTCTGACTTTGTGAATCTGTTTATCCCAGAGCAGTTCAATAGGATTTAGGTGCTGTGACTGGGCAGGACTTTCCATGATTAATAATGCTCCAGCCGAGTATTTGCTCTTCTAATAACACTTACAGAGCTTGAACATATGTTTCAAGTGATTGACCTGTTGTAAGGTGAAGTTGGATCCAATTATCAAGAAGGAATTACATGCTGTTAAAAGTAGGGATAGTAGTCATAATGGTTTAGTATTCCTTTCACCCGTAACGTGCCTTTAACTTTCCTGGCTTCAGAAATCACATGTTTGGGTGTGATAAAGTCTGATAACATAATCCTCCTGTTCACAGTCTTTAATATGTTCTTCTGTTACAGCCAGAAATGTCAAATTTGGACTCATCAATCCGCAGAACTGACTTTGTCTTTGCCTGTTTTTCCACATTTTTGACAGAAACTATTGGGACATACTTATTTTGGTAAAGGCGTAATGTCTTGATAAAATCTAATGAACACTTATTAAAAGTTTGACAAATTCGTTTTAAACAAAACTGTTCAGTTGTCAATGTATACATTTACTTTTGGAAAGTCTTACAAACAAATAGTTTCCATTTGGAATGTAAAAGCAGAACACAAGTGTTTAGCCTATGTGGGAACATTAAATGACTGAGGTTCAACTGGTAGAGGTGCAAAACTTTTCCAAAACTGAGTACCACTGTAATTGCACTTTCTACATTTCAATGATTGTGATCTTAATATTGATTTGAAATCTATATCGTAATATATTTTAAATGTTTTTAACTGTATAACAATTTTGCAAATTAGCAGAAAATATATCCGTTCTAATTTGAGTTTGTTATATATATATATATATATATATACACACACACACACACACACTATATATATAAAACGTCTACCAGTTTTTAAATCTAATAATTAATTAGATGCACAAACACACAGCAGAATTCCCATAGCTGTATTAACACTACGCACCAACTACATAAAACCGTGATAAATTAGGTTTGCCATAATCCCCTTAATTGAATGGGAACATGTTAATCATAACCAGCAGATGAAACTTTAAAGTTTAAAATGAATAGTCCTCAAAAATATTCAGCTTTGATATTAATATGTTTTTTGTGTTCATTGAGAACATGGTTGTTGTTCAAATTAAATCCTCAAATAAAATTAATCCTCAAAAATACAACTTAATAATAATTCTGCACTCCCTGTATATATACACACATACATACACATACATATATACACACACACACACACTATATATATAAAACGTCTACCAGTTTTTAAATCTAATAATTAATTAGATGCACAAAAACACAGCAGAATTCCCATAGCTGTATTAACACTACGCACCAACTACATAAAACCGTGATAAATTAGGTTTGCCATAATCCCCTTAATTGAATGGGAACATGTTAATCATAACCAGCAGATGAAACTTTTAAACTTTAAAATGAATAGTCCTCAAAGCTTCCAAAAGCAGCACTGATTTTAAATGGACAAAAATCTACCAACCAAATTCTGCATTTGTAAAGCTCAAGCTACACATACATGATGAGCGCTAAATGAAATTTATCTGCTGCCTGTGTCTTTCAAAAATCACTTCTGGTCGCTTTAATGCACCTGAATGGAAAAAAATCAGCACAAATTAAACTCGTTATACTGTAATACAATAACACACATTAGCATTGCCTTCTCCGCAAGTGAAATGGAATTCAGACTGGTCAGTAGACACGGCCATGATTCAAACAGGCATTGACGTTGCCTGCGTCTATAAAAATTATTAGTATAAAAGTCACTTGGCAAGGAAATCTATCTAGAAAAATCCTAAAACCTATACTGAACGAGCAGCTCGCTCGTGTCATTTGTTTATTTATAGTTGTTTTACAACTATTCTAAGACAAAAACAAAAATCTGGAAGTCCACAAAATGCAATATTTGTCCCCCCTCCCCAAAGTAATACATTTAAGTGTATTTAATTATTATTATTTTTTTTTATTATTACACAATCATTCCAATAACTATTGCTTGGAATGAATATTTGTTATTTGATTATTTTTATTTACTTCATACGTCTCATTACTCGAAACTGTGGCGAGGGTGACATTACAAGATTGGCATAGACAACCATTTTCCCGTAGCATGCCCGATTATTAGTTAGCATTATACTGAAGGAGAGAGCAGCAAGTGATGTCTAAAAATTACAGACATGGCAAAATACAAGATGGCAAATGTAAAGCTTGTAATGCTCTTATTAACAAATCACTGGTCAGAAAATGAGGGAGAATTAAAAAAATGTGCCGAGAGCTCATGTGTCACCATTTTCTTGTTTGCTCTTCTGCAGTGGGAAAAGTTAGAATCAGGGAAACTCAGTAATTAATTACTAGTCTAATTGTACGCAAAAGTAAAACTTTGAGGATTATATAAAAATAAGCACACACACACACAAAAATTTACCATTTGTGACTACATACTATTTAAAAAAATATATTCTGTGATGTTTTTCTTAAAAGTTTTCTTAAAAGGCTAATAAGCTCAGAAGCAGAGAGAGATTAACGGAATTTGTTTAATTTTCAATAATTTCCTGATTAATGATTTGTTAAAAAAATCTAAAGTTTTATATTTTGCTATTTGGCCCAACTTGTAACTTAATTTAAAGTAACAGTGACTTTCTTTAGCTTACTTGCACCACCTAGAGGACAAAGAAATTCACAAAAGATGTCAAAATTACAATACATATGGGTACGCGTTCAAACCACCGTATACTACACTGAATTTATTATTATATAAAAAAAGAAAAAAAATGTATCAGACGCCATTACCACACTCCAATAAAAAGTAGCAACGGAAAGCATGACAGTGAATAAACAGTCTACTACTTTGTTATTGTAAAGCTGTAGGTTTAGAATTATTCCTTCATAAATCATTTGTAAGACAACCATGTTTCCCAATCATTTCAATTTTGTAAATATAACCTTTTTAAATAACATTTATAACCTATAGAATGTGTTTGTGTTCTTTCAATGGCTCTCTAAAGAAGTTTACATTTTAAATACAGACACGTCTAGGATGTGAATCGGCCTTTAAGGGTCACCCGCACCTGAGGCGCTCGATGGCTGACAGTCTCAGTATCATTTCATTTTAGAAATGCAATATAACACTTTTTTACTTACACTCTTCCAAGCCCAGCTGATATGCCAAATTCTGCAGCCCTTTTACTTTTTCCATCAGGTTAGCTGTGGTCAGACTTCCCAGCTCTGCAATAAAAAGAATAGAATAGATTAGTTAAAAGGAGAAGAAAAAATTTTAAAATATAGTTTCAAAATTGATGTGCATTTTGCACAAACGCGCACGACACGTGACCTTTCAGCATTTCAATGTCTTCAGACTCCAATTCTGCCATCCACTTGGGTGGAGAATTTGTTATTGGCTGCGGGTGAAAAAAAGAAGACTATTATTGCCTTGATTACACCATATGAGTGTAAGATAATAAACGTATGACGTGTACAACACTTACGTTTTTAAATGAAGCAGCAAATTCTGAAACCCCTGGCACTGTTTCCAAACAAACAGGAGAGATACTACTTAAAAGAAAGCAAACAATGCCCAGCAGTGTAACTACATACACTCTCACTATTGGACACTATAAAAAAAAAAAACAAACAAACTATTTTCTAAAAACACTGAATGCTGATGATACTGAATATCATTCTTCAACATTACAAAATAAAACTTACACTGTTCTGGCCAGAGGTCAGGTGAAGCTCGGTCAAGCTTTTCATAACTCAGCAAAGACGACTCAAAGTCCTCAGCTACGAACAGTGTCAGGACACAAAAGCAAGTTTGAAATATAATACAATCTCCACTGTTATATATTTGAACTAGTTGTTTTTTTCTTTCAGAATATTCAAGATAACATATCGAAATAATTTTATGAGCAGGGATACTACAGGCTTGTGTCCCCATAGCCAATACTGTTGTGGATTTCGCTTTAAGATTTACACAGGACACACGCACGTGTTGATGGGTAATAAAAGTAGTTAATTGGTCATTCTAAGTTTGTGTAATTTCTTTTTTTCATTCATACCCATAAATCCAATAATCCAAAAACTCTCTCCATCGTCACACTTTTTCTCTGCACATATTTTTTCTTTTCGCACTACGACACTTTAAACTCTGGACTGTCACTTTAGCTCTGGACTTGCACAGCACAGTGCACTTTATATTTTATACCACACCATATGTGTGTATGTATGTTTATTATATATATATATATATATATATATATATATATATATGTATGTTATATATATATATATATATAGTGTGTGTGTGTGTGTGTGTGTGTGTGTTCAGTCAAATCCCCACCAGCTGCATTAAGCCCTGACTGGGCGGTGCTTGCACAAGCTTACCATCTTAACAACCAATCATTAAACGCCATTGTTTCCCGTGACCAATCAATTACTGACCATCACTGCTTGCCCTTCCCACACTACAAAATTGATAAACTCTCTTCTCAGCAATACACAAGCAATAAAAGTGACTTTTTGATAAATATTTCCAAATACCTTACTAGTTCTTTTAATCCACGTTCGTGCCATTATTATATATATATTTTTTACATAAATAGTTCAAATGTTTTGCCTGGTTTGTAGCACTGTGACCAGAAGATTTCTTTCTAGAAGGAAAGTTAATCGAATCCATTCCATATTCAGGAAACCTTCCTTCATCACGTGACACTTTTTAATGTATGCAAATAAACCATATAGATAAATTAATATGCAAATAAGTTTAGTGTTTGGCAGCCTGCATTTGCTACTTTCCACTGAAGTGTTGCAGTCATAATAGTTCACATTACATTGCCTTTTTTTTGGATAATTCACGATATAAAATATAATAAATAATATAGTATAAACAGCATAGCAGGACGCATATCTCAGGTAGCTAGTCAAGTCAACTACTCTCTATAATACAGCGTAAAAAAGCGAGTATATTCTCGGTATCTGGTTAGATATCGGTGTTACCAAAGCGAAGAACCGAACCGAGTCTGGTGCTTGTGGTGTATGTGCCGGACATTTTTTTCTGATTATATGTTAAGTCCATGTAGATTATACAGATCACCAGCTGACTAGCCTGCTAAACTAGCTAGCATGTAGACTCGGGTTATCGGGTCTAGTTGGCTAGCGGGAGGCTACTAGAGCCCGATAAACGGACGCGTCGAAAAGTCCGAGTAGCGTCAGGGTGAAGCCCTTCACCATACCGATTAACATGGAAAAGTGCGTGTTCATTTACACACCCCGTATAAACCGCAATGAACTGTTCACAATACATTTAAACATCGACAGCAGAGACATTAGTCGCCTGAGAGGAATTAAATTTTACCTCCATTCGGAGACGCCATTTTGACATCAAGTCACGTGACGTCCTAAAGCCAATCGTTGATAAGTTGTTAACTGAGGGGGACGGGGAAAACGCCCCGCCCTATCGGAAGACTCCTGGGCAATGAAGTGTACAGTGCAGTTGTTTAAGAGTAGTGCTGGTCATATGTTTAAGAGTAGTGCTGGTCATTACTGAACTCACAGGTTAATTTTCATGTACTTGTTTGAAAGCTTCATCAGTTTTATAGTAAATGGTTTAAGCCCCAGTATCACCAAGTTGCCACTCTTGGGCCGCTTAGCAAGGCCTTTAACCCTCTGTGCTCCTGGGGCACTGTATCATGGCTGATCCTCCAGATCCAGCTTACTAACATTGCTGGGATGTTTAAATAAATAATTTTACCTTGTTCTAAGGTAAATGTGACAAGTATTTTTTTTTATAAAAAAAAAAAAAAAAAAAAAGGACGTGTATGGTGGATGATCGATATAATTGAATTGGTCGGACCAAAAACTTGCCTGGACAGCAGCTGGGCCTTCTGGTATAAAAAATGTCTTTTAAATTATCCTTCTTAAAGAAAAAAGACTTGAAGAGACGTAGATGAGAAAAACTCAAATAGAGTTTATTGCAATTAAACCGCAATTAACCCGAGAGCATACTCGCAACATGTCAGAGATGATCTTAAAATCTGTGGTATTTATACATATTTGTACATTCCTTGATTACCAATACATTTGAAAACTCCCCAAATTTTGGTGAGTTTTCCCCAGTAACCATTATCTCAAAAAATATCTTTACTTAGTACTCTATTTAGGGGTTTGTTTGATCATTCTAATTCCCATCAACCTTCAGGCTATTTAGGATTGGACTAAAAATCAATAAATCAAAACCATCTTATTCCTTCAACATCCTTGCCATGTTTATTATTTACTTTTGAACATCAGGCGATCCCACAGACACATCCCTTTTAACCATGTGCAAGTATTTTGTTAAACCTTTTCCTCAAGGATTTATTTAAGGTATAATAGTTTAGTGACACCACAATTCTGTGTATGTGCTCAAATTAGTGCTACTGCAGGCAGATCCTTGTACAGTGCAGCCTTCCATAAGGCCCCATGATCTCGCTTAAGAGACGCTATCACCAATTTTTGCTAACTCATATGGCTGCAGAATACATGCTTTTTCTCGATACTCTGTCGTCTTCTACACGGACACATGCCTCCCTGATACCAACCCATTTCAAGATATTGATAATAAGAGTGTTGTGTGATGTTCTAGTAGCAGTGTTGATTCATGTATTAGTGTAGGTGGTCATGTTTAGAGGCCCAGCTCAGCTGTAGGTAAGGATCTCCATGGTCAATCAGTCTCTAGCTGCTGTAGGGGGTGTCCTTTGTGCTTTTAAATTTAGAGTGTGCAGTCTGTTCATTAGAAGAGCATGAGGTTTAAGTATTAACTTAATGAACTATCCTGTGTACTAATAAATGCTGTGATGTAATCAAGAAAAAAACAGAATTGTGCATAAAGTATTGAACCCATGCACCAAAATATTATTTGCACTGCCTCACTTTAACATGCCCTGCACTAATTGTACTGTGAGTGTCTTTTTCTTTATTTATTACTTTATTTCCCTAGTTTTTAATTCTGCTACAGCTATCTGCACACCATGACAAATTCCTTGTACATATAACCCATGGTACGTGACAATAAACGTAATTCTGATTTTGACAGTGTCTCGGTTGAAACAATCAGTATGCTTTTCACTATGGCAGAATCCTCAGGACAGAGGATGTTAAGCTTTCCAGATCACAGCACAGCGGTTGGAAAGACAAAATGCAAGTCAGCATGTTTCTAATTGTAATTATCGACAAATCGCTGTGGTAAAATAGGAATAAGCCTCAGTGTGGCTTGCTGTTATGCTGTACTGCAGTAACTGTTCCACAGTTTACTTTTTAATACTCAAAAATAAGTATTTGCTTAACATTTAAAACAAGCAAGAAAACAACTTGTAAGGAAAAGTGTTTGTAAAAAATATTTAATGTTTACATTAAAATTTGTTCAACAATCCAATCTGATCCGTCAAATGAATATGAGCAGTTTTGGGAAGCTTTCTAGACACATATCCTTTCCTTTTTATCTCTAATCTCACTAATCCCACTGAATCAGTACATTTTATCAGGTAAAAGGCACTTTGTGATTGTTTCTTCTGGTCAAACCTGAAGTAATTCTAAAGTACTATCCTACAAACACATCAAATTAAATAACGTTTTCACAATACTGAGAACAGCCTTCGAACTTATTTTCTGCTCTGTAAGAGAAACGAAGCTCTGCGCTAATTAAATGGATCAACTGATACTTCACAAACTGCTCATCATAACAATCTCATGAAATGAAACATCAAGTACCTTGCATTAGATACCAAACTATCGAATTTTTATAGTCACTTTTTTTCTAGCAGCTCTCCAGTCACTAGACTAGTTAATAGGTTATATAACACTTTAAAACTCCCAGGAGTCCAACCATCTGAGTCCTGCCATGGAGGATGCAGAATCGTGGGCAAGCGGCCCCTTCATGCCGTAGGACAGAGGGTGGAACAGATAGAAGCTGCAGCCAAAGGAGACAAATTAGCACAAAAAAAAATAATTAAACAGTTTGAACTGCAATTTGATTGTCAGGTTAAAAAAAGTCTAAGGCTATCCAATAATGTGGCAGCAGCACAATGCATAAAATGCAAAAGGTCAAGACACCAGAATATGGAAACTCATAACCTACAATGGAACCTACCCCTACAATGGAAAACACCATTAGAATGCTAAAGTAGCATAATAGAAAAGTTGTGAAAACAATTTTAGATTTAAACGATACTGTTTTTAACCACTGGCAAATACTGAATATCTTTTTATTATTATTTTTAAATGTTCTCAGAACAATGACACTAAACAAAAGCTCAGAGGAACAACAAGGTTTTATACTCACTGTATTGTATAATATCAGTTTTAGCTTGCCAGCTTGATGTCTCACGATTTTATTACATAGCTTAACATCTATTCTGTGAATTCAGAACTATCTTCAGCACTTATTGGTACATGTTTTCATGCTGCCTCATACATTGCAAATATAAGAGCTGCACCAGGTAAGAAAATGCAATGAGATGGCATCATAATTGTATCATGAGGAGCAAACCAATAGAACTTTTAAACTAATATGCAATGTAAAAATCCATTTCAAAGTCGGCCATAGAAACCGTGCAACTCAAATAAACATGCTTTGCAACATCTTGCATGGTTTATTGGTTTTAGGATATACACAAGGCAAAACATTATATTATATCAATATATTATTATAGAAGAAATAGAAGGAAACATCCTTGGCACTTGTTAAACGTGAATGAAGTATAGGTGGATATGAATATGTATGTACTCATGCGTATGTTTATCGGTATGTGTACATACGTTTGTATTTGGGCGTATATATGTGTGTATATATACACAGAGATATTTATTTGTAATGTAGAAAATGTGTGCTCACGAGGAGCCTGAAACAGACCATAAAGTTTTGTAAATTTAAAATTGTTTATTCTTTTTCTCTCCTTTCATGTTAAGAATTATGTTTATAATATGCTACGATCTGGTATGTACCAACACTATTGCTTACTGGTTGCATATGTACCAGAAATGTTCCATTGTCTTATTTGATACAAGATGTATATATTGTGGATTTATTCAATCAAATAATAAAAAAAAAAGCAAAACATTATGACCTAATCATATGCTGCTCCCCCCTTTTGCTGCAAAAACAGATCAGTCGATCATTAACACCATTAACTTCTTCAGCAATTTCAGTTACAGGAGCTCATCTGTTGGATCGGGCTGCATTGGCCAGCCTTCGCTCCCCACTGCTCCTTCCTTTAAACACTTACCACTGCAGACTGTCAACATCCCACAAGAGCTGCAGTTTTGGAGATGTTCTCTCCCCCAGTCTAGACGTCCCAATTTGGCACTCGTAAAACTAATTCAAATCCCTACATTTACCCATTTTTTCTGCTTCTATCACAACATTGAGGACAAAACGTTCACTTGATGTCTAATATCCACCCACTTAGAGGTGCCGTAATGAAGAGATAATCAGTGATATTCACTTCACTGGTCAGAAGTTTATAATGTCAATGTTATAGAAGGTCTGTGTACATAGTACAAGTAAAAGAAATGTGGATTGAACAAGGATGTTCTTTTTATTTGATACTTTCCTGGGTTTGGGTGGTGGGGACTCATGTTTTAATATTTCGGTTAGCCCAATAATGACACAGAAATAAATACATGTATGGAATTAGATATTTGCATTGCTGGCATCAGCCAGGTTTAATCAAAATGGCTAGGACAATTAAAATGTTTGTGCAAACTTCGGACTGGGAATCATAAAACGAATCGAATCAGAATAAATTGAAAAAAATCGGTTTCACTTGTTTAGAACCCTAGTCTGACTATGATTACTTCCATTAGTGCACATTAGGTGACTGAATCTCATTTATTTGAAATAGTTAGATTACTAAGTACGTATGGGTTTTAATTAACAAAAGCCCTACTGATTTGATTTATTTGGCCATGAGTTGAGGCAGTTATATAAAAAAGAAAAAAGAAAAATATACAGAAAATCCGTGAATTGGCAATGTTGGAGTTTAAAGTGCTCTTACCTGTAAAGGAGTAAGAACAGTAGCACCATTTGACCTGTTCTTAAAATACACTTTGAAACAGGTGGACTGCACAAAAGGTCAGCATTCTGCAAAAGTGTGTCCAATGTCAGTCCTTTAAACAGAAAGAAAAGCTTGTCATGAAGACTTCAGAATGGGACCTGATAAAATAAAAGAATTATTGGCTGTAAAAATGAGATTTTAAAACATTCATGATCGCCAATGTAGTGCCATTGTGACCTAAGAGAAAAGTCTTCGGTGTGTAATTTTAAAACTGTTTTAATTGTTCATGTTCTCAGGGTGGCTTGCTCTCTTTCCCCCTATCAGCCATAATGACAATAGCCAATCATAGGTGTCTGTGTGCCTATATATAGGACCTAGACAATACTTTCATTAGAGTGTGTTATGCCACTCCCTACACGATAGCTGTAACTCTCTCTGATCGGTAGTTAATCAGTTTCTGATCTTATTAAGGCTCTTGTGGCTCAATGTGCAAAATCCCCCTACAGGTCTATAATGCATTTATGTCTTCCAATAGTAAATGAATCAAAGTGTGTAATAGAAAGAAATAGCTTTTATAGAACACGGGGATTATACCAGCTTCTCGGTACCTGTAAGCATGCTGCTGAAGAGCATGGCGGGAAAGTAGTGGTGATAGTAGAGAATTCGGCCCATGATGTAGAAGGGCACATAGTGTAGCACCCAACCCAAAAACAACATTCCACCACCGTCTCTAAGAATCTGAAAACTTGCTGCAAAAATGAAACAGCAACAAATAGACCATATAGCACGACTAAATAACATGAAGGCGATATCAGATAATACACTCGACATCATTCATTTTCAAGGGAGGCTCATTAACCCACCCAACACGAGTAAATTCACTTTCAAAAGGTTTGAGAATTGAACATTTAATGCTGAATCCTGTAAGAAACGTCAAATATGATAAGTGTTGCATTGGAATTGTGTCGGCTTAATAGCTTATCTTAAAACTGTATCAGATGATCACATTTTTAATATCGTATTTTGAAGAAAAAAAAGAAAAGCTTTCTAAAATCTGACATTGTATTTCACATTTAAGAGAGTTTAACTGAACACATAACACTCAAAAAGAAGCATTTATATATAGAAGGACAAGCACCAAAGGTACATAAGCACCCTATTGATTATTTTTTTATACATATATATTTTTTCTTCTTCTGACTAGGAAGTCTAGTGCAGCTCAGAAGTATTATCTGATTAAAAAAAAAAAAAAAAAACTACAAAATTGACACATTACGAGGGGAGAGTTTCGAGAACATTACAAATTTAGAGAAAGTGTCACCAATGCTGTCGTGCCACAAATAGGAGATGGTTTTGGGCCTAATTTAAAAAGTATTTCCATGTTTTCCCCTTACAGCTTGTCATCATTATTTTGCCACTATGTAGTTTTTTTTTTTGTGAGGCTTACTTCAGAGTAAGCTTCGTGAAAGCTATTAAAATAATTTTGAATACACCAAACATTTTAAATGTACAAATCTTGGGACGCATCGTCAGGACCATGCACTGAGGGCTAAGTTTATTTCCAGTGCCACCTACTGGTCAAAAGATGCAATAATTGTATTGCTTATATCTAATCATATCTAATAGCAATTTTCTGTCCAAATACAGTATTGTCCAATTATTACCACATTTAGCTGAGAACATCCTGATACCTTGCTATCCATTTGGTAATGTAGACCTGCAGTCAGAGAATTCCGTCTATACCTACATAATGTGTAAACCTACAAATCACACTATAATCCCATCCCAGGCATTGTTTTGATGTGATTAATGCTGCTTACAGTTTTAATTCATTATTTGCTAAGAATGGGGAAAAAAATGCTTCTCCCCTGTTTTAACATCAGAAACAATATCATGAATCCGAACAGCACCACAGATCTCCATAGTGTACTTTGGCTAAGTTGTAAATATAAACGGGTAATAAAATGATGAACTGTTATTGCTACAATTAACTATCAACAATTATTTTTCCCCATTCCCTTTATTACAACTCCTTAATACAAGACACCTGAACAGAAAGGTTTCCTGCTCACCTTTCCTCTCTTCCTTAAGTTTTGCTCCTCTTTGTAAAGCCAGAGAAAACAAACACACCATGACAAGAAACAGAGTCAGAGCGAACAGATTCAGCCACCAGATCACCTGTAAAAGACACAAAGGGGTGACAGAGTAATACACATTAAAGCTTCGGTATTTATTAACTCAACATTTCTGTCATCCAAAAAAATATATACATTTATTTCTCCATTTTAAAATGTCTGTATGGTGCTTCTATATCTTTAATTACCTGCTAATTAAAGGTTTTCATAAATGACTAATTTTCATTTATATTCTTAAAATGCTTCATGTTTATGAACGGGGATAAACAATGATGTGCATTACTAATATGTATTTATGGATTCTCGTTGCCTCTAAAATAAAACAATCTCCGCATTGATAAAGTATCTAAAGAATTTGTGTGACAGCAAAACTATAGTAGGAATAGATTTTAAAGTATAAAACTTCCACAGTAAAAAAAAAATCATATTATATATTTACACATACATACATACATACATACATACATACATACATACAGAGAGAAAGAGAGAGAGAGAGACAGAGAGAGAGAGAGGAGAGAGAGCGGATACTCACAGGGTTTCCTAAGAGATACACACGGTACTCTGTTTCATTCACTCCGGAAAATCTTAACCCCTTTGTATAAAAGAGAGAAGAATGATTTCTTAGTAGAAGAATACACATGACTAGTGTTAGTTTCAAAAGTCCAACTGTTCTGGTGTAACGCAAGCGAGTTACCTGATAGTTGATGGGCCAGTGCCAAGGTTTCGAGTTAACCTCATTGTCTTTAGGTTTTAGGCCACTGTTTCCCTGCCCAAGAAACATGAGCAATTTATGTGAATACTTCTTAATATAAATGGGCAGGTATATTCTCCTGCAAGTTTATCTTACCCTGATCATAACAATATGAGATTCAAGCAAGATCTCCAGGAAAGAGGGCTTCAGCACACACAAACTTATGTTGGCCACTATAGAGAGACACAAAATCACATTTAATGCTGCAAGTCCAAAAACGCTCATGTCGACAGGGTTGAGATGCAACGACTTACGTTTGGGGTTGATGTGGTCTTCAATGTTCCACTGTGAGTTTGGGGTTTCCTTTAAGTATGGACTACATGTGACCTCAACCTGTTCCCAGCCCCTTTAAATATGTGAGAGACAGTTGCATTCAAAATAAAAGCGCCTTCAAGTTTCCGCACTGCATTTATTTCCGTTTACAATTCGTCCCGTTAAACTTTAGTAGAAAACTTTCCGGTTAAACCGATAATCTTGAAACATGTTAATAATGATCTCATGCAAATGACAGCAACTACATATTTATACAACAGTACAAATATTTCAACACCTACAGTAAAAGCTACTCTGAAATGCACATTGTAACAAGAGCGAGGACTGTAAGTCTGCCCTACATTGCATTTAGAGAATTACTCAGATCCCCCAGCAATCAGCTCTGAGCATCTATATGTTTTGCATATATATTGACTACTCAATGCAGCAAATGTTTTGTAGAATGTTTTGTAGCAGCCCCCCTTAGATTAGAAAAACTTAGATTAATGTGGAAAAGAAGGGATTTTTAGCATAAATATAGCAACATAAATCTAAAATGAAATGAAAGCACCAGAATACCTTTTAAATGCACGAAGTAATTTTTATCTTCTGTGACTGTTGCAACATGTGTTCTTGAAGGAAGTTTACCAAATCAAAATAATTTGCTTTCTTTAATAAGTAACTTTGTTTTCTATTACGATCCTTAGAATCATGTAGATTAACTTGCCTACAAAAGTTGACGTTTCTATAGAAATGATAACGTATTAGTATGAGCGCATTCGAATAAAGCTGTGGTTTGGACACTAATTAACAACATCTATCTAATCAGATTCCTAAATTCAGCAGAGATTAAAAAAAATAAAAAAAATAAAATAAAAAAATTATACTTAGAAAACCACTTAGTGTAATGTATTATATCTTTCACAATATATTGGTTTACTAGTAACTGTGTAATTTTTTTGTGTATTTTTAACAAAGTAATTAAGGAAAAATGGGCAAAATTGTGAGGAAAAAAAACACAAAACAGAAACTTCTAACTGAGCATCTGGGGGTTCAACAAACAGTCACCACGGTTTGAGAGATCCGTACCATTTTGGGAGCATCTTGCCTGAGGAATAGAGCACGCAGCCAGTGGAGCGATGTAGGAAGCGCACTTTACTGCGCAACACCTTCACCGGGTCACCCTTCTTTCCTCCACACACCTCCACCTGCCAGAGATCATTAGGATCCCCTGTTCCATTCTACAAAATGACAACAGATTCTGTTTACAATCTCAGGTGTTGTTATTACTACTTCACAATAATCCGTTAAAGTGAAGGAAGCTACCAATTACCAATTATTGTGATTTGCACTTTGGCTTAAATCAATGTTAGCAATATTATTAATTTTGGGGAAATTATAAAGACAACAATACACCATGATACTCACAATGCCATATCCTGTGACTTGAAGGTGCTTCTTAGTCAGTGGTGCCTCGTGAAGGTGACTGTGCAGGTTGCGTGTGGTCCTGAGGGTAATAAAAGGTTTATAAACATTATGTGTTGTCCAGCTGTAATATTAGAGTTTGCATGTTGTTACATGAGTTAGCAAAAAAAATATGCCATAAGTCTTGATGCTGCTTCAGTGAATGAATCACAATGACTCATACACAGTTATAATTAAGCTATGGGGACTCCTGGTCTCTTTCGTGAGAAAAAAATAAAAACAAGTCTCATATTTGGCAGATTTGTTGTTGACTAATGGCAGAAAATAGATTGTATCTACCTTTGCGAAACCAAGAACATCAGCACAACCAACCATTGTAAATCAAAATACACTGTATGATATAATATAGAGCCTGGGGCTGATTCCTTTCTAGCCTACACTGTATAAATAGGCCGCTGGGAATCCTTTATATTATGTGCCAATTTTTTGGAAAGCGCTTCTGAAACGCAACAGGCCTAATAAAATGACAAATGTAAATGCTTTTGAAGAAGAAACTAGGAAAAAAAAAAACAAGCTACCACTGTCCAATGGACAAATTACACAAAGCAACAATATAAAATAAATAAAGATGATAAAGGGCAAGCATACCATTACTATTCTGTCAGCAGTAACTTATAAATAAGTGTTCAAAATTAATCACAACAAGAAATCATGATCCCACTCACTCTTTGTGCTCCAGCCGAATGACGTCACCGTGCCGAACGAGCTCAGGAGTCTCTGTGGGATCTGAAGCGACAAAAACAATCTAGAAACGCTGTCTGCTATTACACGCAAATGATGTCAGAAACAAAAGTCCCTCTACATGCAAACTACATCCAGATTTCCCCTCACCATAATTATCGGATCTTTTGACGAGCCACAGATTATTATAGTCTTTGTGAAGGTAAGCAGTGACCTATTAAAGCAGAAATGGAAAATGATTATGAGCTATTGTTGCTAAAGCAAAACACAAAATTGATCGTCAACGCTATAAAACGGGCTTGCAGATAATTTAGCTATAGGAACACTGGAGTGGAAATAATCATGCTTCTACTGTGTGCACTAATTCAAGGTGAAGTGAACAAAAAGAAACAGAGTTTTACCTACACAACACTGAATATGTAGAGAAGGTCTTACATCATCAAATACACAATATGGATGGATGTTTGCAGACGTCTGAGCAGAACAATTAAATGTGCTTTTGTGAACATTCCCTTCCAGATTTAGTCTCCATTTGCTAATATAATCCCCTTCACTTTTCTGGGAAGATGTTCAGCTAGATTTTGAAGTGTGGCTGTGGAGATTTGTGCTCATTCAGGTACAAGGGTGTTAGTAACGTCAGGTACTGAGGTAAGGTGAGGATCTTTAAATCCTTTATCATAAAGGTGTTTACTAGTGTTGAAGTCAGAGCTCAGTAGTAAGTCAATCAAAATCTTCCACCTTAATCCATGTAAAACATATATATCGTGGAGCTCGAGGTGTGCACAGGGGCATTGTCATGCAGGAAAAAGTTTGGAGCTTATAGTTTAAGTGAAGGGAAAATTTAATGCTGCATTCAAAGACATCATAAACAACTGTGTGGTATTTTTGAGCATACTGAGGAAACAGTAATTCTGTATGAAATTCTTTATGCAATCAAGTAGTGCACTATTAATTGTATCGCAATCGCAATGTCAGCTTGTGCAATTATTATTATGTTGCCAATTTTATGAAATGCATGTGTGGACACATACTTTCTAAAATAATATGGCAGATTTTCCACGCCGCTAATAAAACGAAACAAAAAGAGTCCAGATAGTCTGTTTAGGCAGTGCACGTGTGGCGGGTGTGGTCACGTGACTTTCCAGCGTGTAGCGCAAAGACCGGGTAAAGATTGGGGCCGAGCAGTTCGACACTGAACTTGTAGCCAAAAAAACCAAACCAAAACAAACAAACAAACAAACAAACAAAAAAAAAACCTACCTTTGTTATATGGCGATATTTTAGCTTTAAGATCACCAATCATCATTGCCTGAATTCAAGTACCGTAATTTCCGGACTATAAAGCACACCCATTTATAAGCCGCAACCACTGAATTTTACAAATATTTTTATTTTTAACATAAATAAGCCGCAACTGTCTATAAGCCGCAGGTGTCTACACTAATGTACTTTACAGAGGCTTTAATAAAAGACACCTTACACACGGTGTAACGGGTGAAATATGTTGCGCTTCCTTTAGGAGCATAGACTCAACGCTTTACAACGACTTGTATCTAAACAGAAGCCGACCAAGAAAGTCATTGTTCACCGTCTTCCTCCTTCTTTTTACAACTATTTCTCTCAGGAGTTTATCTTTTGGCATCGTCGTGCGTTTGGGGAAAAAAAAAGAAATCACCCGATGGAAGTTTTTTCTCCCGAAGCCGTGCAGCTCAGAACACAGGTGAGTTGCGTTTTTTTTTCGTTTCCGATCGGAAATTTCATTGGTCTAATGTTATGTTGCTCAGTTTTTTTAACTTGAAGTTTGTGAAACCGGGAAAAACCCAGGAAAAATCCATAAATTAGCTGCTTCGTTGTTTAAACCGCGGGGTTCAAAACGTGGGAAAAAAGTAGCGGTTTATAGTCTGAAAAATACGGCATGTAAACATGTACCGTATCTTAAACTTCAGCAGAAAAACAGTTAAATAATTTAGATGGGCGGAGGCCCTGTTCCCTGTTTATTTGGGCAAAATGTTTCAAATATCTTATTTTTTGTGACGATTTAAATGTTTTTAATTATTGTTTTATTAAATTCAGCTATACTTTGAGAAAAACGTGTTTACATGAATGCAAATGTTATTTCATTTTGGAAAAATCTTTTATTTTGAAAACCTTTATAGTTTTACAAATACACATTTCAGCATTATCACTAATCTGTGTGCAATTTCCTCGATAAACCAATCAAGTGGACTCATGATACCATTTAATATAGCACTATTACACATCGCAATATGGACCACAATCGCAACAGGACATTTTTTTCACAGTTTAGTAGTCATTTTTTTGTCAGTAATATGGTTTATATGCTTAGGTTATGATTTGTGTCATTTTTACACTTCACATTGGGGTCACTATCGGGTGCTCAGATAATCAATTACTGGACTGTTTACATGACTGTATAAGACTGTAGAAAGAACATTACTCATAATCTTACATTCCAGTGCTCATGTTAGTTCTCACTCTCCAGTGTTCTGTATTGTTTAAAGACTATAATCACACTCTTGATGTCACCCAAATGAGGATGGGTTCCCCTTTTGAGTCTGGTAGCTCTCAAGGTTTCTTCCTCCTTCTTGCCCATTAATGAAACAAAGCTTTAGGCTGTAATGTTGAATTTATTTGGTTCAATAATCAAGTAGTTGTGTATTTGTATCAGCCCTCATAACACGGACCATCATATATCCAATGACTTATATATTTACCATTGTTAAACAGTGTAACATTATTGAGAAGATAAAAATTAAACAGTTAAATTCAAGTCGTCTATAAAACCACAAATCACAGTTATGTATATTTGGGAGTAATAGTCATTTAAATGCGTACTAAATAAAAAAAAAAAAAAAGCAGTACTAACCTGTTGTTGTTGGGCTCCAACCCCCTCAGGATACAGGTGCCAGTGGGAATGAAGATATCCTCCAGCTATTCGCAGGTTCTTCACGGTTATTACTGAGCCATACGCCAAGTCTGTGGGCAAAAAAGAATCTTACATTTTTTTTATGCAGTTTCTTTGGATCTAATCTCAAATAAGTGTCTGACTAGACGTTTAAAATAATAGCATAAAGTAAAGAGATTTGTGCCTCCACCATGACATTTGAAAACCTCAGTAAAAATACACTACATGGCCAAAAGTATGTATACACCCAATCCTCACACCCATATGTGGTTCATAGCATATAAGGCATTGTAACAATGGTTTTAAGTACAGGGGAATTATCTTTTTGCCTTATTCAATGACGAACCCTGGCGTGTAAACGTGAAACTCTCGTCTCGCTGAGGAGAATCGCGTCTTACGTTGTCCAGAGATGACAAAGCGCACTTGGAGGTGAGTTTTGCACCAGTAAGCACCATTTACATTTTCTTCAGAAAATGTAAAAAAAAAAATTTTATCTCGAAATTTCCACTACTCATAGTTCAGTCCTTATAAAATAGTATTTTGAGAAGAACTGAAAATAGTTTGAAGGCAAACAATAGCCTTTAAAATATCGGCCATTTTGAAGTTAAATAAAGATAAATTAAAAGTTTGAATCAAATCTGTAAAATTAGTGTTTGACAGCATCAAAAGTTGAGAATCAGTGTGTGACGTAATAGTTTAATGATTATAGACAAAAATCTGATAAATCCACCCACATTCGGGCATGGTGGCATTGTGCAGGTTGTTTCCAATCAGGCGAGACTGAAAAGCCGAGCTGAAGAAACCGTCTCCTGGACCGCTGTGTAAGAGGGATGAAACATGGGCATTCTGACAGTTTCTTTTCAAAATTCTCTTTAAATTATATTTGACAAAATGTATAATAACAGAGAAAGTGAAATTTTTCCATACCTTCTGTTTAAGATAACAAAATGAACAGCAAATATTGTAGTGTACAGGAACAAGGGGATTATTATCAACCCAAATACTCTAGCAGCCAAATGCTTGGCAAAATCCACCTGATGAGAAATAAAAACTGTATATTAACCCCAGGTAACGCTGACGTATACATGTCTTAATCCTTAATCTACATCGTCCTTGTTCGTACCAGAGAGAGAGTAACATCACCCAGTAGTTTCCAGAGATCCCACGCAGTACTGATGCCCACTAATAAAATGACAAACAACCCAACAAACTTCACTCCAAGAGCCCCAGCGAGATTCACTCCAGTCAGGAGCAGCCACAGCCACCAGGAGAAGCTGAAGGGTCTACAGCATAATTTCAAAAAAAAATTTTTTAGAAGAACAAAATGAAATTAGCATCAGAGAGAGATATAAACAGACACTATACAGGCCAAAGATGAAACAATGATGTAGTTTGATACGATATTTTACGCAACTTTATATTTCTAACTATATTTCTTTTAAGTATATATAAAACTGTTATGGAGTCATGTAACAACATGAACAATAGTTTTTAAGTTTTTAGAATGGGGGTTTAAGTTTTTAGAATGGGGGGGGGGGGGTGTTTAATACCTCTGATTTATATGTTTAAAAAAAATGTTAAAACATTTGGTATATGGCATGGACTGGAAAAAACATAAAAATCCAAAGTACAAAGCAAAAGCTACACAGAAACATAATGAAAACCCACAAGTAAAAAAACTAAATCAGTGTTTAGGTAGTAAAATGTAGTCATTTGCAGGCAGTGGATGATATCTGCCAAAACTATACTAGTATAGTAACTATTTTTTGTGTGAAATGTGTCAAAAATTGTCTTCAAAAGCAGTTGAAGGTAGGCGAACAAAGGTAGGTAACTTTTCAATTCAGTTGTATTAAGCGAGCCATCTGACTCTAGCTAACACATAGTGTGCATACCAACAACAAAAACAACAAAAAAACAATTTACATTTCCCAATGAGAAATCAATAACAAATCCGATGGCTGAATGAATCGTTAACTAGCTTTCCACCAAATTCTTAACAATGAATGCATACGTATGATAAGTTTTAATTATGAAGCTAAAAACTCACTATGTCTATACCCGTTTCGCACCGACATAAGATATGACGCATATGTGCGCCCTGTTATTATGTACTGTTAGAATGTAAGACAAACACAAATCCGTCTGTTAATTGACATCCCACAGCCAATAAATCTCACGATGAACACAGTGTGCACATTAGTGTGTGTTGAATGACAGTACCTGAATCTCTGCCGGTAGAATTTGACCATACTCAGGACAGCACCCATAATAAAAAACATCAGGATGGGATCGAGCAGGATGTACTGTGAGAGGGTGATGCAGCCGGTGTCTAAAATAAAATTCACCACACACTGTTAGTGTTTAAATGTCGGAGCATTTTTTTTTTCCAGCTCCGTCTGTTTCAATCACGTTTGCATTTATCACAAAGATAAAATCATCATTCCTACCAAACACGAGCAGGAAAGCTGCAATGAGAGCAGCCGTAGTAGAACGAGACAGCTCCCGGACCACCAGAAAAGCGAATGGAGGCAGACAGGAGCCGAGTGCTGCACACAGCTGAATGGACAAGTGAAGACAAGCAGTGTTTTAACAATACATGTAATCACATCATGTGTCATCCAAAATACTTCAAGTACATAATATTAGCCATCATATCATCAGTGCTTAATGTCTATTTGAATAATACCAAGCACATTTTTAGGGATCGAAATGACAAGAGAATATTTACCCCTCTCATCCCCCAGTAGTTGTGGTGATCATATTTGTCCCCTGGTTTGATAAAAGGAAAGGTGCCATCGTAGCCTGTCAGATATCCTGCTAGGCCGATCAGCATCTGAGCTCACAAAACAGAAATAGTCAGTCACATATTATTAACCCTAGGTTTCCTGTTCCTAAACAAGCTCAGGTTACACCTTGTTGCTTTAAAAGTATGTCTTAGGAATCTTTATTGTGCATCATTTGCATAGTTTTTAAAAGGTATATGAGTGGACCTTAACATCCCATTCTTCTTCTTCTTTCGGCTTCTCCCATTAGGGGTCGCACAGCGGATCATCATTCTCCATACCCCCCTGTCTTCTACATCTGCCTCTTTCACCCCGAACCACCTGCATGTCTTCCTTTACCACATCCATAAACCTCCTCCTTGGCCTTCCTCTTTTCCTCCCATCCTTAACATCCTATTATAGACCTTAATTTATTTGTAAGCATGTACTGTACAAAGACATGCAGTAAAGGCATAATTCAAAACAGATGTAACTTAGGCAGTATGGAAAAATGACAGAATAGCATCTTTAATTTCTCATTCACATACATACACCTTGTTTCAAGTCAGCGCCCACGAGCATTCAATGATTTCATACCTGCCTGTAGACCCTGTGTAATCCTGTACACTAGTAGACGTGCCTAATGAAATATCCAGTGTAGATGGTTACATTCTGGTAACTCACCTTTCCAAGCGGAGGATGAACATCGAAGAAAAAGGTCCGGTTTATATAATAGCTGCCCATTTTCCCAAAATGGGTCTCATCCCAGCTGCAAACGAGCCACAATTTATTTCAGATCTTACAGATTTTATTTTTTTCCTGCATGTTTAAACCCTTTCATACGTAAATGATTAAACTGTATTTCCAGATTCTTTATTGTATTTAAAATGATGAAGGAGGCTGGGAATTTGGAATCTGCCTAAATATACTTATTATTTTAGAAAAAATGACTAAATAAATAAATAATGAATCATTTTTTTACATTGTTTTTTTTTAAATCTAATTTTAAAGCTTTTTTTGGATATTTATTTTTATATAAATATAATTTTAAAAAATATGATCAATATTGATAGGACATATACTCTGAACTGTTTCTTACACACACACACACACACACACACACACACACACACAATCGTTGCATGATTCAAACAGTTCAAATAAAGTGATTTATGACCTTCCAGGCATTTTTTTAAAGGTGTTATTATGAAAATGATGAAAACCTTTGTTATTTTTTATTTCTAGAAACTTGTGTAAATAAATACAAATAGAAGACAAAGTCTGCATAGAGAGCTACAGAAGTACGATATACAGTGCAATTGCATTTAGTGCATCACTAAATATAAACATTACTTATGAATTTACAATTAATTTATATAAATAATAATGCATATGAAAGGGTTGGAATAAATTGATTATTCATTTGATAAACTGATTCTCACCACACGTGCGGCGGCTCGGTGAGCGTGTAGAAGCGCGTGCACACGGAGGCGAGCAGCACGGTGAGGAGCGCAGCCACGGAACCGCTACTTCCGGTCCAATCCCGAGATGGACACAGGTTGGGAGATGATCCGTTGACACTGGAGCGACTGCTGGAATCTGAACTTGAAGCTCCAGGTATCCCCGGTCCGCCGTGAGCGCGCGCCGTCTTTGTGCGCGTGCATGATCTCCGATTCCGTATCCCGCTCAGACTTTGGCTCCGGACGTCCTGATCTCCACTGAAACCTTCTTCCATCAGCTGGAGAGATGAAGACGATGCACACAGCGGTGTTAATGAGAACTAAAAGGCGATTCAGCCGTGTAGTGCTGCAGCTGCCATCAGCTAGTGTTCACTTATTTTATTTTAATGAAAGCCTCAGATGATAAGCAATTAAAACATAGTAAGCAGCGAACATGGCGGAAATCCATATGCACACAACCTAAACTTGGACTGTTTTGTTTGCACGGTGGTATGTTTGCTCTCCGGTATTATTTGCGTTTAACTTCTACTACTAGCTCTTCTTCTATGAGACACTGCTGTGTAACCTGGGCGTGCACATCGCCCCCTGGTGGCTGATGGGAGAACAGGGATAGAGGTTTGTATTTCAAGACGTTTTATTGGTCTTAAGAACAAATCATTGGACAGAAAATGAGCTCTGCTATAAACTGTTTGGAGTGGAGAGCTAGAATCTGGGAAACCAACTTCCAATCATAAAAATAAAATCATTCAAAAGTTTCTTGTCAAATGGAACAATGATCTGGGTTCACGAACCTTTTCACCTACTTAGCTGTTTTGAAATCATCAGCTGGAATGGAAAGACATGAACTCTTCTGTGTGCAAAAAGCGCTTCACAAGTTTATACACAACAAATCTTCATCTATTGGTTTAATTCTTGCTCATTTCCTGACCTGTGATTTAAGATCATTAAAACTTCACATTTGCTACATGGGGCTAGGCCTGTTTTTTTTTTTCTCTTTTGACCAGGATTGTAAGCAGAACCAAAAATCTCATTATTGTTAAATTAGCTTTACACTGGAATTTACCAATGTAAAAAAATATGCACATTAGATCAGTGTATCCAAATTGAGTGAACATGGGGCATTACAGTACTTTTTTGATTTATGTTCTTACTTAGACTTACAAGTGAACAAAGAAATTTGGTGTGTTGAATCAAACCACCATTGAGCTAAACATCAACAAACAGTTTCTCCAAAGCTGAAATACTTTGCTGTGCCTCTAGTTCTTCACTAGTTGGATATGCACCCTAGAACAGTTCAATAGGATTTAGGTGCGGTTGTGACTGCGCAGGCTTTTCCATGATAGATATTTGTTCATATTTGTTGAAGCAGTGCATGTGCTTCGGCTCACCATCTGGTTTTATGGTAAATTGGTTCCATTTAGTCAGCTAAAAGTTTACAATGGAAACAGAAAAGTTAAACAATAAATTTTTATTTTCAACGGTCATGTAAACATCAAAATATACTGTATCTCTCTTAAACATTTCAAACTACAGTAAACACCTGCAATAAATGAAACTTTCGTACAAATTATTCCTGAAAAGAGGAAGAAAAGTTCTAGCAAGAATTTAAATCCTCAATCAAAACTCGAGTACGTGAGTGAGCGGCGTGTTGCTGTTCAGGTATAACGCTTGCATGTTTCCATAAACTCCGTGCCTGACGACCACTCCGGCCTCGGTGCATTTTGTTGATGCAGCCACTTCTTTCTCACACTGAGAAACGAACTGTCTGTAGAGGAAAGGACCTTTCCACACTTCAATGGCATCATGGTGCTGCACTCGGTTTCCTTTAACTACACCAGTCATGGTGTCTTGGGGAATGATCATCACACTTCCCGGAAGCTCCATGACGGACACATGTTTGCCCATACTCACGGGAAAGAACGTAGTGTTGAGCAGGGTGTTGACTGCAGAGAACACGTCACAGAACACGTTTCAAAACACTTTTTTGGATGTCAGCTAAGGGGCTTAACTTGACTTGACAATTTATTACTTAAATATCAAACATCAATACAATAGAAATGCTGATTACCTTTGAAAAAAAAAACAAAACACTTTTTTGGATGTCAGCTAAGGGGCTTAACTTGACTTGACAATTTATTACTTAAATATCAAACATCAATACAATAGAAATGCTGATTACCTTTGAAAAAA
>MU551716.1:5125262-5156420 GCA_024362625.1 Silurus asotus
TGGTATTTATCCATCAAATTTGCAGTCTTTAATATTAATGAAAAAAAATTATAATATATATATTATTTTAGTAAAGTAATGGACATTATTTAAACCCTAACTCCAAATTAGTGTTTCTCAACTAGTGGCAGATGTAAAGAAAAAAAAAGACAATAATCATATAAAACAATTATAGTGAAAAAGGAAAACCTGTAGTGACAGTTTTATTAATAATAATAATAATACCTACAAATATTTATAAATAAAATCTATATTTATAATGTAACTGTTGTAGCTACATTTGTATTGTAGCTCAGATTGAGTAAGATCACGTCTCACAACAATCTTTTCGTTTAATAGATGGATTAATTTTTATTTTAAATAACAGTTTTGATATTTAGATTATTATTATTATTGGTATTAATAATACCAATAATAACAATAAAATAGGAATATTGCTTTAACATGCTTAGTTAAACAGGGTTTACAAGAGCCTGTAGAGCTGTCCTAGTGAAACAAAGAATAAAACAACATTTCCTGACATTAACATCACAAATGATCGAAAGCTAAATCATTGTGATGTGATTTTTTTGTGGAAGGTTCTGGGGAAGTGTGCTGGCCATCATCACATTCACTGACCATCATCTCTTTGAAAAATCCTTGGTTTGGACAAAACACCATGATGGAGGGTGGGCATGAATTTGGTGCAACATAGGTATGACACAATGGTACATGTTAAAAATAATGTGAGCTTTTTCGGCACCAACTAAAAACCTGCAATGTTGCTATGTCATGGTTTCACTGAAGACTCACCAGACTTTTGTGAGGTGTTACAGTCTATCTTGGTTTGTAATAAACTGGTGTTTGTTGTGAGACTACTAAGCACATGGTACAATGAGCACCGTAGGAGCTATGAGTTGGAACTTCAAGCACTATATTTGCCCCTCTTTTTAGGCGCATGATTGTCAAAGTCAATGCTATAGTGTACAAATGTTCATTTAGAATAAATTGTTTTAATTGCTGTTTTTTTCTTTTGCAGATGTTTACCTCAGAAAAGCTGCAAATTGTTTTGGAAGAGAATGACATTCGCCAATTGCTTCTGCCCCCAGGCATCCCCAGTACTCTTCAGGACCTTAAACGAGTTATCAAAGAAACATTTAATATTCCTGACTGCTTTACGTTGATGTATAAAGACAGATTTTAGGGGCCAGTTTTTCACTTTGAGCTCAATAGATGATGTACAGGATAAATGTACATTAAAAGTGTTACAAACTGAACCCATCACCCTCAATCTGAGTGCTGTGGAAGAACCGATCCTACGAAATAAGTCTGACGCCATGTCATCCAGCTCTCAAGACACCACTGTGCTATGTCCGTCTGAAAGTGAGACATCATTCTTTTTTTAGACTCCAGATCCAGCAGTCTTCAAGACACTGTTCTGCTATCTTCATCTGAGAGTTTCACATCATTGTGCCAGCAAAGCTGGAGGTCAACTCTTTGAAAAGAAAGAAGACAAATGAAAAGTCTTGCCCCAAATGCATGAAAAGACCTAGGAAGGCTGAAGTAAACTACTTGCCCCCATTTCCATTTAGGGAAACCAAGGAATCTTTAGAGAAGGAGAGATCTGATCTTCTTAAAAAAAATTCACAAGAAAAACAACAAAAAGGTCATTAGTGAGATAATAGAGAATACTTTCTCATATCAAAGATTAGAAATCTTTAATAAATGCCCTGCTGTCAAAGATTTCATGAAGAGACGGACAGCACTTTTTTAGAGAATCGGAGGAAAACCTTAGTTTTTCTTTTGCTTGCTTGATGGTAATATGGATGGACAGGATTATAAATTAGTTTATTAGAGGGACAGCACATGTAAGATGTTTTGGAGACAAGGTGAGGGAGATGAGATTGAGATGTGCAGAAGAGGGACATGAGGTATATTGGTAGAAGAATGCTGAGGATGGAGCTACCAGGAAGGAGAAAAAGAGGAAGGTCAAGTAGGAGGTTTATGGATGTGGTTAAGGAAGACATGCAGGTAGTTGGGTTGAAATAGCCAGATGAAGGATACAGCGGGGTATGGAGACGGATGATCCGCTGTGGCGCCCCCTAATGGGAGCAGCCGAAAAAAGAAGACAATGGTAATATAGGGGTACTTATAACTTTTGGAACTCATTTCATTCATTAAAAAAACAATGTAATGTTTTAATTGTATTACTATAGAGTGATGTGTGGATGCACACGTGTGGTTGGCAAAAAAAAAGTTTGTAGTAGTTTATTTGACTACTAAATCTTAAATGTGTTACATTTATTTTTCTTTGTCTTAGATCAAGAATAAGTTTAGAAGGATAATTACAATTCCCCTGAAGCCAACCTTTCTGCATAAACTGGACCTCTATACCCCAAAGCTCCTGGATATGTCTAAAATAAAGGGTGGGGATGCATGCATAACCATTTGAAGTGTACTAGATTCACTCAGCAAGGTAAATGTAGATATTACACATTTCTTCCTGACTTTACAGATATGCAGTTGTAAGATGGAAGTGTACCCTGTTAATGTTCGCTGCAATTTACTTGTTTTAACAGCAAATTGAAGATAAGCAAGATACTGTGATTCACTGCCTGCTTCCCTACCTGGGAGAATCATCTGAGGAGCTCACTGAAGCCTACCAAGTACATTAATAGATCAATTAAAATTTAGTTTTGACTACAAATATGAACAGTACTGCAAAAGTCTGAGGCACATTAGTGTTTTTATCCCCAAAAACAGTTTGAACTATTTATATATTTGTGCTGAGAATTGTCATTATATGAAATTAGTTTGCATACCTGAACATTAATTTTGCCATTAAATTTAATAATCCAGTACGATTTTTTTATATGCACAGGGAGTCTGGCAACAGTTGGTGCTCCACAGAAGATTTGGTCTCAATGTAACATGAAGAAAGAGATAAAACTAAGACAACCTTAATCAAGAAAAACTGTGGCAATGTTTGTAAAATGCTTTACTAAAAAAAGAATTGTAAAGGCGTAATCTTAAAAGTTTTACAGTACTGTAACTTTGTAAGTAGCTTAAGTGTCTTGCAGACACATTTCTCCTGGATTTACTCTTTCCTCATTTTTTCCCTCTTTCTTCATGTAAAAACTGATTTAATGATAGTAATACTAAATCTCTGTGTGAGGCACTTATCACATACAATTAAAGAGAACATGCAACATACTGTACAGTATTGTAACCACTTTGCACTTATTTGTGTATTTAACATGATGTCAGCAGAGACCTGATTAAAGATACAGTGGCTTCACCAATCTTGTAATGAAGATTGTTTTACTGGGCAGCACTGCTGAAGAGGACGATACCAACATAGCTGATGTCATCATCATCATTGAGGGAAGTGAGGTGCTGTTGGAATGTATGAATTTTACAAATGCATGCCCTCTGTTCATGGGCTTCATGAACTTACCTTCCCTGAACTTAAGGCATTCCTCCGAAAAATATGTAAAACACAATTGAAGTCTTTTAGATAATCTTTTTTTGGGCTGGATGCTTGAAAATGTTCTCCAAAAGTTAGCTTTTTGCATAGAAAGCTACTACTGTAAATCTGCTAGTTAGCCATTTTGTTTAACACCTACACTTACTTTTTGAATTTGCTAATTTGTTCTGCAAGTAAGAATGTTCTAAAAAGTTTGTACTATACTGTACTGTTAAACATAAACATTGTAATACAGTGTAATGCAGTGCTGCTAAAGAAAACAGAAGCAGATGTATGTTTTTTTTTTATGTAAGATCACAGTTAAGCATCTTACTTGAATTATTGTGCTCTGTTATGTACACAAATAACATTGAAAGGTCTGTGTTAGGATAAAAATGTTGAACTATTTTAATTTATTTAATTTCTGTCATTTTTTTGTTACATTTTTTTTTTTCATGAGTTTAATTCAAACAACAGTACTCAAGGAGAATGTCTGTCAGAATGTCTGTCACTTTTTTTTTTTACTGAATACATCAGTAGTAATACATTACAAATTATATGAAGTAGTCTTAACTCGTGCTGCTGTAAAAGACTATTAAAATGTACTACAATTTGTTTCATTAATCCAATTTTGACTCTAATCTGATTTGAATTCATAATAAAAAATTTAACTTATCTGTTTAAAGCGAATCACCTTATCGGTTGTATTTTGTCCTTAATTTTTATAGGTTATTCTAAACATTACATCTTTTCAATTAATCGTTCATTATGGACTGAAAGTCACTTAGAGTCTTGCGCAGGCCAACTACAAATACTCACGGACACAAACTCACCCGTCTGAATCTTAGTCAGAGGATATAAACGTAAACTAATATTCTTTAAGTAAGCTGCTCAATACTGCTCATGCATAAAGAATAGTTGGTTTAGCCACTTTGTTATAACTAGTAAAACTTTCTTTTGGCTTCTCCCATTAGGGGTCGCCACAGCGGACCATCCGCATGTTTTTTTTTTACGCTGGATGCCCTTCTTAACGCAACCCTCCCCATTTATCCGGGCTTGGAACTGGCACTAAGAGTGGCTGGGGTTGGGTCCCTGACCGGGGATCGAACCCAGGCCACAGCGGTAAGAGCGCCACATCCTAACCACTAGACCACCAGGGAACCTTACATGTTATAAGTCAGTGATAGCCAGAAATCAGAAGTTCCCAGATGTTGCGCTCTATGTTGTGCTCTATGCTCCATCTATTCTTGAGCCTTCTGTATGTACTATCCATTTGCAGTAACACCAGACTACATAGTCAACTAGATATAAATGATTTCAGATTTCAAATGTAGAGTTAATCTAGGATTTGACATTAATTGGCCAGGCAATAATCAATAAAAAAAATGTCAAATTAAGAACTAAAAAAAATAAATAAAAAAAATGGTTATACATCATGATCAGCTTAAAAACAAATAGTTTAGCAATGCAGTTTACAAAATAATTGTTAGTCATCATGCCTGGCAATAGAGACACACAGAGACTGTGTGGGAAGTTCTGACTACAGAATGCTTCCCTGACTGTTTTACCAAATCTCCTTAAATACATACTAAACCATCATTAACACTTCAAAGTAATACAAGCTTTGCGAACCACTTTGTTGGGACATGAGGTGACCTAAAAACCAATTAGCACCTAGGGTAAAAACCTACACCTGAAAAATATCTTATCTGGGACAACCCTCACATCAGTAGGACAGAGTTTTCCTCAAATCTTTATTTTTGGTCTGTTCTACTGATATGGTACTGAGATCATATTTCCAGTCACACTGAGACCTTTAAAATGACACCATTATTCATCATTAAAAAAATCATGCATTCCTAAGATATAATAACAACAGTATGCAAGTATAGTAGCATGAATTCCAGGAACTTCTAAGTCACTTTTTCATGACCCGGTCATATCCCCAGGAGGGAAAGAGGGGGGCTAAAGAATGGGTGAGAGGGCAGCTGAACAAAGGATTTCTCTCCTCAGATTAAAAAGTTTTTGTTTCGTTGCATGGCAGTTCTCGGGGTCTGACCTCATGGAGAGATCTGACCATCCCTACAAATATCTAAAATGATTTAGTTGAGAAAAGTGTAGTTAGTACATAAATAATTGTAATGTTAGTACATTTAGAAACACAAGCAGGTAAAATATAAATTTGATCTTATTTATTAGAGTCAATCAAGGATGGAGAACCATGCAGGATTATTCCCACCAGGACAATGCTTGATCCAGTTTATTTAAAGAATATTGTTTATTGTGTTCAAATCTGAAACATTTAACCTTCAGGGAAACCTTAAATGATCATCTTTTTTAAACTCACTCTTTCTTACTATTCCATGTGCATTTAAATAAAGTAAAATTAACTAAATAAACCTACCTTTTAAAATGTTATTTTGGTAGTTAAAACTGTAAAAGGTGAGTTTTGTGATTGGACTTACACATTGGATTCAAAACATTTTTAAAACAGTGATTAGCCCTTTGACCTCATTCCAAACATTTGATTCACTTACAGTATTTCTATGGCGATTGAATGAAACTATAACCCCTGCAGAAAGAACTACTGATTCGATTTAAAAGTTTAATCTATAAAGCGTGCTTTTGCATTTATCTCTTGAATTCCTCTAACAGTAAGTGAAAAGCATGTCAGCTTTACTGCCATAGAAAAAACAGCAATAGACTGTCCCAAGAATGTATTCACAAAGCCTTACTGTTTACTGGCAAATAGGTTTGAGGTGGTTGCCCCAGTATATTCCACCTGGTGTAGAATGAAAACACCCGATCAGTGCTAGTAATGTGTCCATGTTTTATCACCTTACCTATTCATCACACAGGGCATTCGTTTTCACTGACACCACAGATTTTCCTGGAGATCTGAGGGAACTTCTTTCCTCTCAGTCTCTTTGGATGCATTTTGTATCATCCTTGTGTGTAATAATAAAAATAAGGTTTTGTTATCTACTGATTGTCCTCTCGCAAACTCCAAATAGGCCCAGATGATAAATAAGACTCGATTGCAGTTGTAGGAACAAGGAGTAAAGAATAGCCTATTACACCTCTGTTGACATCTGTAGTATGTCTTATACGGAGAGCAACCTGTTCCATTTTTTTTTTGGAGGACAAATTGATCTACAGTATGTCCTTGTTAAACCTAGCTGCTATCTGATCTAATTATAGATGTAGCCACTTTGAAAAGTGTAAAATCATCCAACAGTTTATTGCTATTTTTAACCGTGGTGTTGAGCAGGTCTTTGACAAATGCTAATCTGACTTTACCTATCTATCCTAACTTTGATGCAAACGGCAAAAAATCAGGTATACGCTGTCCATAACACTGAGACTCAAATGGCAGTACTGCACAGGATCTGACCACCTGATCCCACCTGACTACAAAATGTTATTCATGTATAATTATTTACACTTACCTACTAAAACATGAAGATGGAAAGCATGGAAAATAAAAGCTCAGACTAAAATTGGCTTTATATTAATGAAAATCTTTCCTTAGATGCAACACTTGACTCCACGTAAACCATCAATACCCAACCATTTGCTAGCAATTATTTATGCAGGGATGCAAAATTTTGTGCCAGTATTTGGATTAAATCAAAATAACAATCATTAGGTTAGGCTAAAAGGAAAAGAAAAAGTGTTGTCTTATAAATTGTGTGTGTTTTAGATGTTAGATATGTCCACTAGGAGTTAAATGTCACAACCTACATGCACTTTCATTATGGTACTTCTACATTGTAGCATGTAGCACAGGCCTATATAGTAACTGTACTGATTAATCAACATCAATCACAGGAATCATTCACATGTCAGAATGTATTCTTTTGACCAGTTGCTCCTGTGCCCCACAACATTACCATAAACATTTCTCAGACATGAGAATCATTTACAGAGATATAAAAATCGTCTCTTTTGACCAGTGCATTTGTGGTGTTGGTAGCAAGTTGCAACTGTACCCCACATAAACATTTCTACCCCTCCACCCAAGAGGTTTGCTGTGAAGATAATCAAGTGCATCAAGGCAGCTGGCCGAGAGCACAACAATGTTTGAAAACAAATCCACTCAAAAAAATTCATTATTCCAATCGGAGCTGCAATCCCCAGCTCCAACGCAAGATGGCGTCGCCTTTGGGTTTTATCCACCACAATCCAGGGTTTGTCATCTGCAGGTTGCTGTAAATCCACCACTTTTCAACAGTGTGTTTATGTTAATAGCAGATGCACAGTCTGTTTATACTTTAGAGGAAGAAAAAACCTATTTATTGAGCAAAACAGTGTTTATTAAAAAAAGTGTGTTTGTACACTATATGAACAAAAGTTTGTGGACACCTCTCGCTCTCGCTGTGGATAAGGGTGTCTTCCAAAAACTAAAAACATATGGCTGGGAAAGTCAGATGTCTTATGTCTTAATATGTTTGTCCGTGTAGTGTATGTATGAACTAGGTATGTATTACTTTGAGAGACATTTAAAAAAATAAAATAAAATAACAAAAAACAACAATATATATATATATATATATATATACACACACACACACACACACACACACTTTGACACTTTCTACCGTTTTTATTCAGTACTTATTAGGATATAAAAAGAAAAATTATGTTCTTCCATAATGTACAAAATCACAGCTTTCTTTTGTTATAAGACAAAAAGAAAAAAAAGATAGCAACATTTGGTTAGTGATGTACATCCAACTTCCAGATTCAAAAACAGTTGTTTAAATTTGAAAGTTCTTAAAACTCCATTAAATGAGTATAAGGTCCATTTGTATCCAGGTTCAGGACTTGTCTGTTTCCATAAGTCCCGTGTTTGACTTCTGTGCCAGCCTCAGAACACTTGGAGGAGGAACTCAGCTCCTTTTCACACTGAGAGAAAAAACTGTCATAGAGCTTCTGGCCATCCTCTTTACCAATGTTGTTGTGGTACTGCATGCACTTCCCCTTGGCTTTGCCTCCTAGTGTTGCTTGAGGTACTATGAGGATGCTGCCAGGCAGATCAACAACTGAGGTGTATTGCCCAGATTCAGTCTCACACAGCTTTACATTGAGGAGGGTGTTCACTGGAAAGAAAAATGCAGCCTAGATTAGTCAGATATATTCAAGCCTTCTTGCAAATTTAGGTGCGCTATATAATTGCACAATACCCATTTTGGGGATCATATCTTCAGTTGCACCTTTGAAGAAACAAATGTAGATGACCATTCCACGGTTTATCTGTGCAAATATACAACAGCTAAATCAGTTCAGACAAGAAACTGCAATTGCGGTTCTGTCTAAAAAAGTGTTCATTTCGATAGTTTTCATCGACTGTATGATCTGAAACTTCTGAACCTTATATATGTATACTAAATGGCCAAAGGTTTGTGGACACCATCAAACCCATGTATGCTTATTTTTTTTAGATCTGGAGAACTGGTCCAATTCATCCTAATAGGGATAGGGCAATTGTAACACTGCAGGATAATAACTGATGTGCATCAAGTGGAAAAAATCTGGTAATGGTTTTAATGGTTAACAGCTGCAGGGTTGGGATGTTTTTTGCTTTATGGAAACCTTTACGATTTCTGTGGTGGTTTATTTATTTTATTTTTTTTACTAATTCTAAAACCCAATTCAGCTGCAGTGTTAAACATTATATTTATTTTAATGAGAGAGGAAGACATGTAAAGATAGACACATCACCTCAACCCATTCTGCTGCAGAGTCCTCGTCTGCAGGTTTCACCTGAAGTTTCGCGTGTAAACACTGCTGAAGAAGCACGCGCGCTTTTACCGAAGCTCCGTTCGCCATCGCCCTGACATTAAAACTGCATCAACGACGAAGAAAAACAATTGCCATTCAAAATAGAGATTAAAATAGACCCTGGATTATAGAAGAAGGACACGATTATCTAGAACAACCTACGAAGTATGAATGACTTCCGCATTGCGTCATCAAAATGCGCCGTCGCGTCTTCGAGTGAAGATGCGTGCTTACTTTTTTCTGTAAAAGGTTTGATCTTACAAAGATAAGAGAAAAGGTGTAAAAATGGCAATGAGATTCTGAAGGGGTTTTCTTTTGTACAAATGAAAATGCTTGTGTATCAAAGCTGCAGAAAGCTTTTCCAGGCGTTAAAGCAGAACCCTGTGTCCCCTGGTACTGTGCTGTGGTCATGTAGAAGTCACGTTAAACAGCCCTGCAAACATGATGCTCGTTCCAAGGTAAGTGCATTGCTTGTGTGCAAGCTGTAGTCAATGTGTGCATGTGTTATAACCCATGCACTGACTCGAACGTAGATAAAAGGTCAAATCGACAAACATTGAAAGGGGAAAAACGTCTGATTGGCAAAGCTGACATGCACTGAGATTGCTCAGTTCTTCCCCTTTTCTTTACACAACCCATAAAGAATGCATCCTTTATCCTCCATTCTTCAGCAACAACAATCAGCTTCCTATGATGGAGCTGTTTTAACAACTAATCCAGCATAACTTTATCACATTCACAAACCAGGTCTAATAAAATAGATACAAATCAAATCAGTAGTTCTTTTATATTGTTTGTCCTCTATGTAGATGGTATACATGGGGGCAATAAGTTGTTTTGACAGAACGAGGTCCTGCACGGGACATTATACAGGACATCTTCCATGCACGACCAAACCATTGCACATAACAGTCAATACATCATAGGACAAAAAGTATGCATGAGCATTATTTTAAAATGACAGATTGCTGGTACTGTTATTCTCTTGTATATAGAACAATGGTGGACCAAATACGCTAACCTTGTACTTGAGTTAGAGATAAAGGGTAAAATATTCTGATAATAGAAACTGATAATAATAGTGAGAAAAATGATAATAGGAACATTACAGCCATAATCAATCATAATAATTTGGATACTTAAATACATTTGAAGGACAATACTTTTGTACTTTTACTCAAGTACAAAAGTATATTCCTTCAAATGTATTTAAGTATCCAAATTATTATGATTGATTATGGCTGTAATGTTCCTATTATCATTTTTCTCACAAGTCTCTTCCTCAATCAACTCAGTTTATGTTAAAAGACTCTGCTACTCTTAACACACCAATCTATTAATGATAGATTGATATTAATAAGTCAAACACTGATTGGTATCTTTTAAAATGATCATGAGTCCAAAACCTTATTTTTAACTATTTAAAATAATTGCACAAATAAGGCCATGCGTGTTGTGGAAATTTAGAGTCAGGAGTTTCTTCCATCATATTTCCTCCTCTCAAAATGTTCTGCTTGCTGTTGAACTGATGCTAAACTGAATGTTGGTCCAAGTTGATACCACCAAGCTGCGATCAAGTCAAGTTTAAAACGGTGCGTACGCTCCACCCTAATTGGTGGCTTTTTTTCCCCTGATTTGGTGATTTTTATTCACTCATTAATTTAAAGGATCAACTGATTTTTGCAAAATGTAGTTGATAAAAATTTTTTATATTTGACCTTGAAATGTAGTGACGTTAAAGTAAAAGTCTCCCCAAATGGAAATACTTTAGTAAAGTACAAATATGCGAAAAAGCTACCTAAGTACAGTAATGAATTGCATTTACTTTGTTACTGTCCACCACTGCTGTAGGCAAAGCTCTTCTTCTTCTTTCGGCTTTTCCTATTAGGGTTCGCCACAGCGGATCTTCTGTCTCCACACCCCCCCCTGTCCTCTACATCTGTTCAACCCAACTACCTGCATGTCTTCCCTCACCACATCCATAAACCTCCTCCTTGGTCTTCCTCTTTTCCTCCTTCCTGGTGGCTCCATCCTCAGCATTCTCCTACCGATATACCCCATGTCCCTCCTCTGCACATGTCCAAACCATCTCAATCTCGCCTCTCTCACCTTGTCGCCAAAACGTTCTACATGCGCTGTCCCTTTAATAAACTCATTTCTAATCCAGTCTATCGTCATCACTCCCAACGAAAATCTCAACATCTTCAGCTCTGCTACCTCCAGCTCCACCTCCTGTCTTTGACTCAATGCCACTGTCTCTAATCCATATAACATCACCACAGTAGCTAAAAAGTGAAAAAGGACAATTTAGGAATATAAAAGCACCACAAATTAAAATTTAGTTGCAGCAGTTCAACAGTAAATTTGTTTTCGCTCCCACATAGAAGCAAAAATTTAATCAAGTATTTTATTAATTACTTCCGGTCATTACATTTTAACAACAGCTACTAACACTAGTTTTCATTGAACTGTCATTCAAGCACCCGGTCAGAGCAGCTGATAAAACATATGCTGGTCAAGCCGGTGGCTTTTTTTCCAGTGTGTCAGCTGTTATTTACCAATTTCCTTAAATAGTTGAGATTTGTTTATTTCCTTACTGTTACAAGTGATATGTGATTAGGATTTAGTGACAGTAGCTCAATATTGTTTTATCTAATTGTCAAGTTCAGTCTGTTTTTCCTGCAACGGCTGTCACACACAGATATATTTTTTTAATTTTCTTATATGCATTTTGTTCATTTTTATTACAAACAGAAATGTGGACTTATGCAGTACCAGGTGTCTCAGAAATATTCACAAATCAATTCACATGTAGGTTTAAGTACGTAGCTTTCAATCTGCTTTTTAAAATTTATTTTACCAGCTATGAAGAATGTTTTGTGTGGTACTATTTTGAGATGTTACTGGGAAATTAAAAACGGAAACCCCACTTCTAATGTGGTGAAATGTTTTTATGTGTTTAAATAACACATAAACCTGATTCAAGTATATAGATTAACAAATCTGAGGTAAAAACTTTTACTTTTGAAGGTTATGTCGTCTTTTGCCAAGATTTTTAGACTTGCTAAACCGTATTTATGTAAATACATGACCTTTTCATATGTAGCTATTGTGCGCTGACCGCAGTTTCTAACATCACTGTGCTCTGTGCATTAAATGCATTAAAAAGGATATTTTAATCATCTTTTTGCTATCACACGGTGTTATGATAAGACATATAATTTGAGACAAATAACATTTGAATGAACATTTTGCTACCATTTCTGCTTGGACATTAAAAGCATTAAAATTAGTATGTAATTTATATATTAACAAATGTCACTTTTATAATTACATTTTCCTTTTGCCCCAAACTTTGCACATATGGTAATGGAAAATTTACATTTAAATACGGAAATACATTGCCATTTTAAATATCGCATCGCCATTTTTGCGAATGACATTTTAAATGGAATTTTGCTCGCCATACTTTCTTGTTCAACCTTTTAAAAATTCGCGGAAATATCCTGCTCTAATCAATTACTATTGGAGGGCACCGGTGTTGGCAGATTTTTTTTGACACCAGTTTGTTTTATTCGAATAAAAAACAAAAAAAAAACAAAAAAGGGTTCTTTCAAGTGCACAACTGAGCAGCTGTGTTTCAGCTGTTGTACCTGACAGAGAGAGTCTATGTATGTTGCATTGAGTTGTTCTAGATGTTGTCTGTAGTTGATTTGCTTTAATGAAGCTCCTGGTAACACAATTGTACATTTCGTCTATGTTTTTTTATGACTACAGAAGGAAATTATATAGAATTGTGCTGTCCGGTGTCATTCAGGTTTTGATGGATTCCCTTTTGAGCCTAGGTTTCTACCTCATATTATCTCTGGCAACCTCTTTATAGGGATAACTGTCTCCAAAATAAAATGTAGATCCCAAAATCTGTTTATTTGTGTACTAATTAAATTGAATGACTCTACAGTATTATTGCTTTAACTAAACATATTCTGACTGGCAACTCTTCACTTTAGAGTTCATCTGCTGGTGAGAGACAGCAGGAGAGGCAGAGGGCTCACATGGCACGTGGCCTTCCAAAGCAAAAGCCCATAGCGGGTGTTAAAGAGGTCATCGTTGTTGCTTCAGGGAAAGGAGGAGTTGGCAAATCTACCACAGCAGGTACCCATGAACTTTTTTTCTTGGCACTTACTTGTACATCAGAACTTTAAAGTAACACATTATTTACTTGAACAATGTTTTTGAAAGCTATGCATTTTTTCCGTAGTTTTTTCCGACTCAACGTGTACCCAATCAAATTCAAAATGTCAAAGGATATGTAGCATTGTCTCTGTACCAAGCGTTACCAGTTATTACCTTCAGGACATGTAAACAATTCACAAAAACTACTGATATCTTTTTTCACACTGTTTGCTGAGTCACTAAAAGTATGCCACTACCACAGATCTATGAGTGCCTGCAAAGAACATGCAAAAATGACCATCATTTTCACTGTTTTTGTCTTGAGCATTTTCATGTGGCTATGGATGTTTATTTAAAGTAATGTGGTCCTGTAAAATGTTCAGACTTTGATGTAGTAATCAAGAAAAATGTGTGCTTCTTGACAGATCTGCTTCATAATAATAGATCTGAAATTCAGCAATGAAAGAGAAAGAGACAAATAGCACATTTAGCAAATACAACACATTCTATATTGAGGCGCTTTATTTGTTTTAGAACGAACACAGAGTGCAGAATGAACAGAATGCTATAATATAGACTGGCTGGGTTTCAAATGATGCTTGATGAAATGTTGGAGCTGAAACATTTAACCTTTTGGATTGTTGTCTTGCTGCAAATCACATGGTTTCTAAAGTCAGATTGTTTAGCTGCAGTGCATCCAGAAAGTATTCACAGCACTTTACTTTTATTTTATGTTACAGCCTTATTCCAAAATTAAATAAATTAAAATTTACCCTTAATTAAAAAAAAACAAAACAAAACAATACCCCATAATGACAACGTAAAAGAAGTGTGTTTGAAATCTTTGCAATTTATTTTTAAAAATAAAATCTTATGTACATAAGTATTTAGTTCTTGGTTGAAGCACCTTTGGCACCAGTTACAGCCTCAAGCATTTTTGAGTATAATGCTACAAGCTTCTATTTTTGGGCAGTTTCTCCCATTCTTCTTTGCAGAACCTCAGGTTGGATGGGGGTGTCGGTGCACAGCCATTTTCAGATCTCTCCAGAGATGTTCCTCAAGTTCAAGTCTGGGCTCTGGCTGGGCCACTCAAGGACATTCACAGAATTGTCCTGCAGCCACTCCTTTGTCATCTTGGCTGTGTGCTTAGGGTCATTGTCCTGTTGGAAGATAACCTGTCGTCCCAGACTGAGGTCCAGATCTCTCTGAAGCAGTTTTTGTATTTTTTTTAAGGATGGCTCTGTATATTGCTGCAATCATCTTTTCCTGACTAGTCTCCCAGTTCCTGCCATTGAAAAACATCCCCACAGCATGATGTTTCCACCACCATGCTTCACTGTAGGAATGGTATTGATGAGCGGTGCCTGGTTTCCTACAGAAATTATTCTGACTAAGGCCCTTCTCCCCAAATCACTCAGTTTGGCTGGGCGGTCCGCTCTAGGAAGAGTCCTGGTGGTTCCAAACTTCTTCCATTTACGGATGATGGAGGCCACTGTGTTTATTGGGACCTTCAATGCTGCAGAAACGTTTCTGTAACCTTCCCCAGATCTGTGCCACAATACAAGACAATATAAACAATTCATTGGACTTCATGGCTTGGTCTGTGCTCTGATATATTAACTGTGGGACCTTCTATAGACAGGTGTGTGCCTTTCCAGATCATGTCCAATCAACTGAATATACCACAGGTGGACTCCATTCAAGTTAAATGCACCTGACCTGAACTGTGTCATGGCAAAGGCTGTTACTTCTTGTGTACACATGATTTTTTTTTTCTTTTTTAATTGTAATAAATCTGCAAAGATTTCAAACAAACCTCTTTCATGTTGTCACTACGGGGTATTTCAGGTTCATTATATCTTAAAAGTAACTCGTTTAAAGATTTAGTTAGAAACAGAGCTCCAAAGTCGGCTAAAATGTTCCTCAGCTGTTTTTATAGGCAGCATAGATAAAAAAAAACATGGGGCTGGTGTGTCTTAAAGGTTTTGAAGACCTCTTTTTTGTATCTTTTTTACTAGATTGGGAGTTTTAAAACCGTGTGATGTGCATTTCAATGCAAAATTTGTAGAAAGTTAACCACAATGTCAATCACACATTTCCACGATTCACGATGGAATCACGATGCATCAGGAGCATTACATTACTCTATTAGATATTATTGCAGTAACATGTGACAGAATTCATGTACTTGTTTCGAGAATGGCTCCATGACCTTTTAGGTCAGATGAAACTTGTCAGCCACTTTTTTTGAAGTGAAACTGTTTTGTCTGATCATTTTTTCTCTTTTTTTTTAAAATTTTATTTACAGTAAATCTTGCTCTTGGACTAATGGCTAACGATCAGGTAATGTACACCTCACAGCATCATCCATATTAAAATAGCATGAAAATAATACTGAAAGAATTAACAGACTATTTATATTTTTGTTCTTTTAGAGTAAGACAGTGGGTCTTTTAGATGCTGATGTTTATGGCCCCTCAGTCCCAAAGCTGATGAACCTTAGAGGAAACCCAGAATTAACAGACAGTAGGTGATATTAGGTGAAAACACCTGCCCCTTAAAATATATGCTCGCTGACCACTTTATTAGGTACACATAATTACTCGATAAAAAGCTTCATCTGTCTATTATGGTGTTAAGCAGGTGTTTGCATACATAAACATATAAAAATGTCTTTTCATTAAATTTTTTAGACAACTTAATGAGACCTCTTGTGAATTTTGGGATCCCTTGGTAAGTGTATTACCAGTCATATTAAATTAATTACTGTCGAACACAAGCCACCTCATATCCGCTCTGCCTTGTGTTTTCAGTATGTCTATGGGATTTCTGGTTGAAGATACAGCACCCATTGTCTGGAGGGGTCTGATGGTCATGTCAGCCATTGAGAAGCTCCTTAGGCAGGTGTGGCCAGAATGAGTCAGCTTCATGTGTATTATTTAATAATACAGAAATTTGTTCCAAAATCAGAATGATTATTGAATATGACGCTAGTTCAGAGATTTTCAGTTATTTTAGTTTTTTTATCATGTCTTTAGGTAGACTGGGGCTTTTTGGATTACTTAGTGATTGACATGCCACCTGGAACAGGGGATGTACAGCTTTCTGTCACACAGAACATCCCGATAGCAGGTAAATACAACTAGAAAGTGTTTTATACTCATCGTTTTAGTGCGATTGTCCCAGAAAACCTTTTGGAAGTCGCTGTTGATGAATTCTGTAAAAAAAAAAAAAAAAAAAAAAGGAAGTTTTTACCGGAAGTCTGTATGTTGAAATGTTACCACGTGTATGGTTGTCCTAAACACCACGTAAATATTGTAAGTTCCTAAAAAAAATAATACAAAATAAAAACATTTGACTGTCTCAATCCTTTGAACCCCACTGTATATTAACTTCTGATTAAAATAAAATGACTGTGAGGCTAAAGTAAGAAGTTGCTTATATATACTTTAGAATGCGAAAAACACAGAAGAAATTAAGGGAAAACTGAGTTTCTTCTTAAACTCTACAGGTCTTAGTTAGCATGTACTGTAAAATGTGAAAATTCATGACAGTACATTTAGAAAAAAATTAACAAGTAGGGTTTATTTGGGAGGGATACCAGGAGAACATATCTTCTCTCTCTAAAAAAAGGCTTAGGTTTGCAAGACTTCCAAAGCAACGTCCATTAATCAAATGGGACCAACGTGGAAACGTTTTGTCCGTAATGCACAGCTCCTGTTGGAGGGGTGATGATTCGGGTTTGTTTTGCAGACACAGGATCTGGGCAACTTGCAGTCATGGAGTCGACTATGAACTCCTAAGTATTCTAGAGTCAAATTTGAGGCCATCTGTCCGACAGCTAAAGCATGTGATCCCAAGCACACCAATCTACAACAGAAACGCTGAAGATAATCAAGGTTGTGCAATTGAAAAGTGGCAGTGAAATGCTGTGGCAGGACCTTGAGAAAGCTGTGTACAAACATGAACAATGAACTGAAGCAAAGCTGTAAACAAAAGTGGGACAAAATTCAACCACAACGATGTGACACAAGTCTATTTCTATAGCGCTTTTCACAATGGACATTGTCTCAAAGCAGCTTTACAGAACTTAAGAATGAAAGTGAATTATGTGTATTTATCACTGGTGAGCAGCCTGGGCGACCGTCACTAGTCACTAATAGTGATAGAGATCACGATAACGTCAATCCATTGTTCCTTAATGTGGTTCTACAAGCTATTGAATAATAAGGTGTACTTAGTTTTAAACACGTTTTTTATTTCGTGTGTGATATAAATATTTACATGGTGTAGCATGTCATTTGTTGTACATCCGAGGTTCTATGTACCTTATCTATATTTATTCACATTGAATTCATTCACATGTGCATGCATGACTGGGGAGGGTGGCGGGGGATTGACCCCACTATGATTTCTGACCGACTTAAAACCTGACACAGGATCCATTTGCACGGTAAGAACAGGAAGGCTGTAAAAGTTCAAAGTCTACGTTCGGCCGTCCCGTTATTTTATAGCGGCTTAAAAAACGTAGCTAGCGCATCTCTCAAAGAATTCTGATCATATGTACGCTTCGTATTTCAGGTGCCGTGATCGTGTCCACTCCCCAGGACATCGCGCTGTTAGACGCACGCAGAGGTGCCGAGATGTTCCGTAAAGTTAACGTGCCGGTGAGACTCTTAACAGCCTCTGTTACGCATGTGCAGTAACCGAAAACATCCCTGGCAGGAGTCTATGAATTCCAGATGTTGTTCAGGAGAAAGCAATCAGTGTATTCTGGGAAGAACGAGCTACGACTGAGGGAAGCCTCGAAATCCTAATAACTAAGCAAACAACTGACTAAAGTGAACCAGTAACTAGTTGTTCCTAACCAAATGTATTGTTTTAATATGAAGAACGTGAGGTACAAATGCACCTAATGACAGGTGATCAGGGAGGGAAGAGATGGTTGAAAGTATAGATACAACAGCGCTCCAAATACTTCACACATTTCGGTAGCGTTCGGGTTTCATCGTATACGACTGATAGAGTAGGAATGCTGACCGTGGCATAAAGAGGGATTGCAACATTACCATTTCGAAATCTTTTGGCATGGCACAGCAAACATTTAGCTAAAAATCACTAGGGTCTTATAAAGTACATTGTGCACTTTAAGCAATATAATGTGAAGAACAGTCTCCTTCCTGTGCTGTGGTGAGATTTACGCTGCTTGTCTGTGGCAGAACAGTATCTTTTAGATATTAAAACAAAATACATATGGCACAGGAAGCATATCCATCACCATATCCATGCATGAGCATGACTGATAGCTAGCAAATATAAAACAAGACTGTAAACGAGTTTAGTTTTTAAAATACTTAGTTACATTTTTTATTAAACTACAAAAAAATATCAGTGCCTGTTTAACTTGGAACTGGAGTAAAGTTATTTCTTTCCACATTTGGCTGCATGACGTATTATTGCAAATGCATCGTACAGTCACTTACTGACTTTTAAGGTTTCCTCGTGCATGCGCACAAGGTGTCTGTGGTTTTCCAAGGCTTCACAGATCCACAGTTGTAATCATAACTAGCATTTTCTGGGACATTGCTAATCAGTGGAACTGATAAATAAACATTGTTTAATTTGGTACACTCCTACACAAGATTGAAGTCATTATATTCTGATTTGAAGATAAAAAAGATATCTATATTTATTTATTTATTTATATTTTTTTTTGTAGGTGCTGGGTCTCGTTCAAAACATGAGCGTTTTCCAGTGTCCTCAATGCAACCACCAGACACACATCTTTGGCACAGATGGAGCGAAGGAATTAGCACGTACCCTTGGAGTAGAGGTTCTTGGTAAGATCATGATTGATAAAATTACAAATTATTATTAAAATAATGAATGTAGTAGTACATACATACCTGGGCTAGAAATAGTCCCAAAATATTATTATATGAAGCTTTAAATGGTCAACAAATGAATGGTCAGGAAATGAGAAAGAATAAGACAAATTAACTCTTGAGTCATGCTGTGCCTCCATTTTCCCATTTAAATGTGCTGCTTCTACATATTAGTGGGAGATGCAGGACACTCGGGAAGGAATAATTAGAAAGTTGTGTCTATAGTCTTTTCGTACACAAAGGTAAGATAATAATAATGATCCAAGTATTTGATAAGATAAGATGTACCTTTATTCTTCCCACTGTGGGAAAATTTCTTTGTCACAGCAGCAAAGAAAAAGAAATGTGCAAATATATATTAGAATAGAGACATAATACAGGATATACACAACAAAATTTATGAATACAAAAAGAAGAAAAAAGAGACCACGAGTCAGGAGTTACACCATCAATGTAAATGTAAAATTGTCAAATTCACCATAACCATGGTTTAGCCTTTTTGTCTACTGGAATTGGTGAAGGTCAGATTATTGCTTTGGAAGACGGAAGAAAAGTGAAAAAGTTGTTCTCTAAAGAGGAACAAGACAAGGTTATTTTTTCAAAAAGACAATGCTCCAGCCCACACGGCAAAGACCACCAAACAGTGGTTTGAGAACATGTACATTAGAGTCCAGATGGGAACCATTTAGTCTTAAACTCAAACTAACATTTTCCAACGACAGTTTGAAACCATCAGCTTTGAATGGAACAGCAATTCTATTGAAACACTGAGCACAGGTTTACCTACAAAGCTGAAACTTTTTTTAAAAAATCAAGGAGAAAAGCTATCCCTCACTTGATTATTGGTTTAGTTCTTGCTCATTTCCTGATCACTGATTAGTTAAAATCAGGTCGTAAATTGAGAAGAGTGACTCTATGATGCGTTCCGACGCAGACATAAAGAGGCTGTACACATAATTTTTTTTTATTTTTTATTATTATTTTTTATTTATTTATTTATTATTATTATTATTATTATTATTATTATTATTATTTTTACTTTTTTTCTGTCAGAGGTAACTGTCGTATCTCCGAAATGTCGTAAGTCGAGTGGTCGTAGGTCGGGGTCTGGCTGTATATGTCAAAATAAATGATTGAATAACTGTTTAATGAATTCTAACATTCCGTTTATTTAGGCTGTTTCTATTTATTTTATTTTTTTTTTAGGTGTTTCTGCAGTTCTACATTTATTTATTTCATATCCATTGTTCTTATTTTTTTTGTTTATTCCCCTCCTACATAATTCTTGGGGTGTTTTCACACTAAAATCCTTAGCCAGGTTTGATTCTGAGTTAGTCATGCTTTTGCATTAGATATTTATTTTGGCATTTTTGCCATTGTGAAACTTAAAATACAATGTAAAATTGTGAGTTCAGTTGATTTAATGCATGACTGTGGGAGTAGATCATTTACACACCAGCTGAACAGAGACCTGTTTCAGATTTAAAAGCAGTTCATCAAATGTACACACTAAGAATGCAGAGAACCATGGCTCCAGGACAAAAAAAAAGAAACGAAAGAATAAAATGTGAAAACACGCCTTAATTTATTAGCTCATGTTGAGTGAATGTGGAAAGTAGAAGGTGTGCAATACAGATTGTAAGAAACGAAATATTTGTTTAGAATGTGTTGGACTTGTATGAGATCATCAATCATGTGTTTTTTCTGCGTCCACTACAGGTGACATTCCACTTCATCTGAACATCAGAGAGACCTCAGACATGGGTCGGCCTGTGGTTGTGTCCTCACCCCACAGTCCCGAGGTGAATGTGTCATGATTAAATTATACATGTTAAACCTGTTTCTTTATATAAATACCATCTAAATAGAGGATAGTATTTGAGAACACTTTCAAATGCCTCATATATATATAATCATGTAAGAAGACACACAGTGTACAAATATCTGTAACACTGTACAGCCAAAAGTATGTGGACACCTCACCATCACTTCTATGAATAGCCACAAATTTGGAACCACACAAATTGCCTTTACATGCTTTGGGTTTGCAAGATTTGGTTTTAAAAAACATTGTTTACAAAGGTTGGAACAGAAGAACCCGGTGCCCTGAACTCACCCTATTGTACACCTTTGTGTAAGGTAAACTGGAATGCCAGTATCACCCTACATTCATGGCATTTGGCAGACGCCCTTATCCAGTGTCACTCACATTTATCTTTTTCATACAACTGAGCAGCTATGGGGGTTAAGGGTCTTGTTAAGGTGCCCAGGATTGGCAGCTTGGTGCTGTGATTTGAACTCACGACCTTCAGATCCAAAGTCCAATGTTTTAACCACTAAGCTCCTCCCAGCCGTGCTTTAAAAATCTAGTGGATAATCTAGTGGAGTTTATCAAAACCGAAAAGGGGAAATAATCTGGACTGGGATGTTCAACGATCACATATGGGTGTGATGGTCAGTTGTCCACAGACTTCTCACAATATGGTGGATATATATAATATGAATAATTATCGATTTATTTTTAGTTTCAGGATCGTTCTGAGTAGTAAAACATATTTTCTTTGAGTTAGATCAGATCCAGGTCTGGTGAAATTGGAAATTATTATCAGAGTATCTGTTTTCTTTATGACCTTTTATTAAAAACACATGTAATATGCTTATGTAAATTTGATACGGTTTCAATCGATTAGCCAATGAAACTCATTTGCGATCACATTCTGTTTCTGTTCGATTCATTGCAGGCCGAAGCATACAGAAGAGTCGCCAAAGCAGTGGTTCGTCGCCTCACAGAGGAGTCCAGCAGAACGTCTGAATAACCCTGATATACTTATTTATTTATTAGTCACCAGTACTGAGAATTTTCAATAAATATTTTACTGATGAGCACAGTTCATATTTAACAAGCCTTCCTGTACAATTTACGAGATTTATTGTTTGTTTGTTTATTTTGGAAAGGTTCACATTGGGTAATATTCTGCAGAATTTCATGAATCCATTAGAAAATATTGGTCAGTTAGCTTCTTCAGAGTCCAGCTGGAGGGAAAGGTCTTAAAAATAAATTTGATTGCACAAAGCAGACACATAAAGCAGTGCAATACAATGAATGCGATAGAAAAATGCGTATTTTGAGATCACATGATTTACTGGTCCTTACACAATTATTAGGTAACTTCTGTACGTTTGTACTTTTGTAAGTTTGTGGACACCTGACCATGCACACCATTATGTGCTTGTTAACCATCACTATACAGGGATTGTTCCAGCTGGTTATACCTATCTATATATAGATTTGAGGAGCTCGACTGGGGATTAGTGTTTTCTTAGCCACTAAAGTGTTATTGAGTTCTGACGTCAGGTAAGGAGGCCTGGGGGTTCAGTTGGCTTTCCATTTTTTTCCAAAGGTGCTCAGTGGAGTTCTGTTCAAGGCTCTTTCTCTGACACTTTTTCACTCGGTACATAGCAAACTATTAGCCTCTTAGTTTTAGTGAAGGGAATTCATAATAATACCTTATACAAATACTATATACCCAATTGGGTGGTTCTAATTTTGTGGTAACAGTTTGAAGAAGAACCACAAATGGGTGTGTCAGTCGGGTGTCCACATATGTTTTAGCCACACTGTGTTAAGGCATTGGCCCTGATAGCACCAGCTGAGAAACTCATGAGTTGCCACTGTTAGAATGGTCTGGGGTTTTTGTACAAAACCATCAGCAATTACTTTCGATCACAATCGACGTATTTTCCAGGTTATTTGTATTATTCTAAGAAATAAAGTAAATCGACTGTTGCAGCATTGATGGAAAATAATTGAACACTTTTGTGTAATCCAGTTCACCGTTTTGGCAGTGGAAGCAATTTCAGTGCTGTGAATGTTCTGATATGGATCGAGGATAGGATTTGACTGGAAAGTGAAGTCAAATGAATAGAGGGATAGAAAAGAAAGAAAAAAAACACGCCGACTTCCTGCACGGCTTTCTGGCTGCTGTGACTCAGCTTGTTCACTCCCTCTAATGACCAACCAGGCAGACTGTGATTCACCAGGTCAAATGAGTTTGCTTTCTTCTTTCTCATACATCAGTGTTGCTGGTAGAACAGCCTTGAAGTTGCAACTAGTGACTTTTTATCTTTACAATGATATTAAGTATTGCTGATATCTGTTTTGTGAAGTTTACTTTGCAGGGAATGTCGTGACCTTCATAAACCTAATGAATGTCAGGGATTATTAAGATGTTAAAGTTATGCCGAGGCGTTCATGTTGTTTATTTACCCAGAGGGCATCTGTCTAAGAGGAGGAGAGCAGATAGGTGGACTTGGACCAGTCAGTGTAGATTTCAGGAAAAGAGAGTTTGCTACATATTGGATTAATGAAATCCTTTAAAAGGAGTTCTTTATAATATGAGGGTGAAAGGGGCTCGAATTGCGCTCGAACACTTGCATTCATTGAAGTCAAAATGACATTTTTATTTGACTCACAATCATATAATGCACAGATATTTGAGTGCTTATATTAAGCAAAAGGCTCATATTTGGTCTGGCAATATGTTTAAAAAAGCACCCACTTCTCACTTTTCTGTACTTTGGAAGATCGGAAATGCTACAAAGCATATTCATTTAAAACCATGTCATTTGTAATTCAAATGAAGTTTTGTTAGGGCTTCTTAAAGTGGTTGCCTCCAGAGGCCTCATTGACGGTTTTAGAATAATTTTCAAACGCCACCTTTATGACACGTTTTAGCAACTTAATTCCACTATTCAGTTAATAGATTCATTTTTTAAATGTATACCAGAGAATGTTGGTATTCATTCAAGCTTTTTGTCAAGGAATGTTTGTAGAATTAGCAATAGGCCTATTTGTTTTTGAGCCATTGAGACTTGGATTAAACCTATTTACCTGAAATGACCTGTCCAACAGGCTAACAACAGCAGGAGGATTACACCATTCCTATCAGTATTCCCATCATCCTGTTTACCAGCAACTAAACATAGTCAATATACTCTACATACAGAAACCCAACAGTGTCCTCTATAATCTTATAAAAGTTGCTGTAATAAAATATATATTTTTTGACATCAGTATGGAATGTATATACAATAAGTTTATTTTCCACCTGCCATTGGAAAGGATTAAAATAACATACCTGAGTCAACTATTCAGATATACTGTACATCACTGCCATGTGGTGCTGCCCTGAATTTCACACCTTTGACATTTAGGCCTAGAGTATTGAAAATACCTACAGTTGTCCTTTAACATTTTAATGATAATTTTTTTAACAGGCTCCTCATAAAAGGGCAGCCAACTTAGTTTAAAGTGCATCTTCGTATGGTCATTCAAACTTCGTGTCTTTTCTGACATATGATCGGTTGATATCTTCCTCTGGATCTCTATTAATGCATCACTGTCTTTCATACAGTCATGGTTTCAAGTAGAACTTAAAGGAACCTTTTTTTTTTTAATTTTACCTTGAGTGTAGTATAGTATATTTTGAGCTCCTTTAAGCTTGTGCTATTGATTGACCTTTTTTCAGGATGCTGTTGCATATATTAGCACACATTTGACCTAACCATTGGATGGTGATATGTCTCCCAACAGGATTGAAAAGTCGCAATTTCTATAAATACATACATAAAAGGCTTATTTTAACAGTAAATTAAAGTAACTGCTATGGTTTTATACATGTAATATCATTCTCATTGTAGTATAATCCATCATTCATTCCCAATATCACTATAGGAATGTAATGTATCACTATTATTGGACATCGAGACTCGATGTAATATGTAGTTAAGGATCTTTTTGGTGCTAATAAGTGCTGTAGGCGTAAGTATATGATATCTAACATAATATATGCACAATGAAATGTATTTGGCAGTCCTATAAGCTAATAAAGAGAACATAACTTCAAATTGTAACTTTTCAAGTTATGTTCCTTCACGGTTCAGGGTTTTGAAACGTGACATGACTCAGCTACAGAGTGCTTAGTAAAGTAAAGACAGCTTATAATTGATAGAGAGAGTTCCTGCTTCTAGAGGCTGTTGGGGGGGATCAATAATTACATCAGGGGGCTAGGTTGCACAAGACAGGCTAGAGGGTGATTATGTTAAATAAATTAGAAGCAATGTGATAAAGAGCTGTAGCACATTTTCTGTTTCTCTCTCTATAAAAAAATCACAAAGCACAGGTCAGGATAGATACATGAGTCACAAATGAGTCATTTTGTTTTATGGCAAAGTCAATAGGGCAATTCATGTGTGATACACTAAACCTGTGTACACGGTTTGACTCCCAGAAAGATCATGGAGGTAATAATATAACTACAATTTCAAGGTGTTCTTTATATTTTTTAACTATATTCTAACACTGCTCACAAACTAAGAAACATGGATCTCCTGGTTTGTCAAAATGAAACAAATAGTTTCCACATGTATTATATAGCAGAGCATGGGTGAATACTGACTGCTGGGGCCATGGTGTTTAGGATATGCTAACAACATAAATTCGAATGCGCTAGGCCATGCCTTACACTGCATTACTCTGAATCAACCACCTAATATTTGTCTTTCTGAATTCCTTTCAACTTGAATCAGGCTTTGTTTTGTTTCAGCTGCTCTCTGCTCAGCTGAACTGCGCACACGCACCGAAAAAAAGAAAAAACCCTTGCCATTGTTATGAAAGCCACTTCCTGCATACCGAAAGGCAAAATAGATCCATCAGGAGAATTGTAAGAAGCTGTAAATTTCAGCCGGACTGTTCTCTTTCGAAACAGATGGACATCCACGCCCTCTCTCTCTCTCTCTCAAAAAAAAAAAAAAAAGAAGTCTGACAATGGTGTAGCAGAACTTTGTACTTCTGAACCCTGCAGTAAAATTTCATGCACATTGCCAAAGACCTGAATATGTGTCAGACAGGATGGATGATGTCACATTCGACGTCTGAATCCGCACTGTATGGTATTAGCGTTTTACCTTTTACATCATATTTTCTATAATCGTCGACGTTTTGGGACATAGTTGTCGTCTCCCCATCCCTGGCCCCATGGTAGTGCAGCTGTAGTAGTGCTGCCTAGAATAAATAGCAACAGCTGGTTCCAATTGCCCTGCATGATCAGAAACTGGAGGGAGAGATGTAAGCATGCATGGGGGGTAGGTGGGTTTAGAGGCTATTTTACCCCTGCCCCTTTCCCAACCATAATATACAATGCACTCTGACTGCGGCTTTCCATTAGGTCAACTAAAGCAGTCACAGAAATTTGATTGCTAGTGAACAGACTGCTGCAGATTTTATTGGAACTTAAGGTAAATCGAGCAAAAGAAATATCTTCCTGACGCTCCATGTCCAGAAAGATGACCTCAGATACATAATTGCCAATTTCGAAGGTCAGAAAATTGCTGAGCTATGCGCTCTTGGGAATAATTATACTGGTCTGGCAGAAAGAAGAGGTTGCCCAGTATCACATTCCACTACAGCTGACCATGAATCAGCATCGAGTAGAAAGAAAAAAAAAAGTCGGTCGAGGATATTTGGCAGTAGGGGAAGATAAATAAGTCATGGTGATTTTGAATGGAGATTTGAAACAGGCAGCTTTTAAAAGAAGCCCAAACAAGTACAGGTTTGTTAGAGATGGGTCGAGCACCACATAATTGACACTGAATCTATGAAATAATGTTACATGCATGTTAGCAAGATGACTCAAAAGCTGTTCAAGTTTATTGAAGTGGGTGGGAGTGACATATCATGTTTTGTCATGTCATGGCCAAATCGTTGTACTTATCAACTCCATGCACAGGGAATTTTTCTGAAGTAGCATGTCTGACTCAGCTCAGAAACTCATAACAAACGTTTTAAGAACTGTGAGGTTCTACCATATGCACAGTGTATGTTTTTCAACTGCTCTCGAAGTGTATTCACTCACATAAGCACAGATTATTAATTATCCAGGGTGATTTATATGTGCTTGTTGAACATCCCATTCCAAATTAAGTCTCCTCTTTACTGTCATAATACCCTCATTAAAGCTTTTCACTAGATCCTGAACTGTGGCTATCAGGATATTTCCTCGTTCAAGAGATGTTTAGATTTATCCCAAAGGTGTTCTATGAGGATGAGGTCAGGGCACTATGCAGTCCACTTGAGTTCTTTCACTCCAAACCTGGGCAAACCATGTCTTTCACAGAGCTCGCTTTTTTAAGAGAAATGTTAATCCTTCAGCATACAAAGACATCCTATACAACTGTTTGCTTACAGCTTTTTGTTTGGGGAAGCTGCACATATGGGTGTGATAGTCAGGTGTTCACAAACCTCATATGCCATATATGATCTATGGTTTATGCTTCCCATCTCATACAGGTTTGATGTTTCCAGTAAAAGGAATGCATTAGTCTTTTTTCAAAAAAATCATATTTTTTTTATTTCCAAAATGAGTAAAAAAAAAAAAAAAACATATAGTAGTCTATAAATGATTGTGCTTGTGCCCTGTAAAGACAATAAGCATGCTTTTTTTCTGCTGACAGCAAAGCACTTTCAGTGCAGTATAATGGCAAAGGGAAACCCCAGATCTTGTATATTGCTCTAAGGCTGATGATAAGAGGTTGAATGAGGCGTGTGACTGTTTGATAGCCTACACATTATGCATCACACAATTTTACACACTAGAGGCTATTTATATTATTTGTTTGCTATGATGTTCAAAGTCCTTTAGACCACTGCATAATTCTCACATTTGCACACACATTGTTCAGTGTAACTCTATTCTGCTGAACTGCATTCTAAATAATTTGATTTTTTATAGTACTTTTTTTTAATATATTACTTTTTTTTCTATATTCGTTCCTTCCTTCTAAACTTTATTATCACTTTATTTTACTGAACAGTCTTTTCCATTTGCTTATTCTGACATCCTGTGTGCTCTGTTTTGCATTGTACAAATCATATTTTTTTATTGTACACATTGTCATATTATATTCTAGTGCAATTATCTTTTGTTTAATTAAACATTTTCTTATTGCTGCTGGTCTCTGAGAGCTACCAAACTAATTTTGTTGTATCACTACAATGACAAAGTTTCTAAAAGTCTAAATAAGAATTTCACTGCGTGTCATACGATGTGAGACGTGACAAATAACAGTTTTATTTGGAATAAATAGGTTGTGTAGTTATAAAGTGATATTTGTATTGTGATAATACATAATGTGCTATTTTTTTACTCAAATCGTTTTAAATAATTATTTAAATTAATGGTTGCAAGATGCAAGTTCACTCTACACTCCTTAATGTGTCTAAAAGTTACTTAGAATTATAACATGTGAAACTGAAATTAGACTGATGGCAATTTGCCAAACAATAACCATTGGGGGATAAAAAAGGAAATGGGCCTGTTGAAACCTGTACACAGGGGTGGATTGTGTAAACAGGACCATGGATTGGCGGTATTTATTATACATGTATTTCAAATATAAACTAGGATTTTTTTAATTTGATAGGATTAATAAAAATCGCTTCATATTTTGTATCAAAATACTTTAGTGTTTTGTATTTTCCAAATACTGTAAAATACTTTGTAAGAAGTCTACATGCTGACATCATAAAAATGCGGCCTCTGATTGGTGCCTACTCAGCAGTTTGCCCAGACTTGTGAAAATGTATCCATATGGGAGAAGGTGGTGAAGATAAAAAAAAATGTGCAGGCTGCCAGCCAATAGGTGTCCAATGACTCATAAATAAATATTTGTTTGCCGAATATGTACCAGAATTCATGATTTTGCATACAACTGCATGAATGACTGCCTGACACATAATCAATTATTATATTTATGATTAACAATCAAATGATTCATTAGTATAGAAACTAGATTTAATGAATACTGGTGCCATCAGAGTCTTCTTATGAATGACTTGTCGGTGTTGCTGATGCAAAGTAGCCCATAGTTACCAAACACCAAGTTACTAAATTAGGATACAATTATGAGTCATTCACAGACTGTTCAATATTCAACTGTTGATTACTTTAAAACTAACCTTCTTCTGGGAGATCACAGGGATTATTTATGTGAATATAATATAAAATATTATAATATTTAAAATGCAAAAATACAGTAGTTTATTTTGATACATGGCATGGCTGCTGTATTTTTTTAAATACTTAAAGTTAAGGTATTAAGGTATTTAATTTTAAAATACATTTTCATGTATCTTTGCCCAACCCTGAACAGGACAGGGTGTCGTGTTCAGGTTAGGCCGTTGTGTGCTACATTTGAATGGCAGAGAGACAGCTGAGCCCACGCCCAAATAAGCTTAAGGGACAATGGGACGGTGGCTTCCACTGATAAATTTAGCAACGTGTGCTTTTACAAAAACATGGAGCCAAGATTTCAGTGCGTCCTGCAAACGTGTTACAAAAGCAGGTCATGTCTTACCAAATGAACATTTCTGGATATGAAACTAAATTTGTGGTGAGAGAGTTGTGGTGAACAGTTGATTATGGGAATTTGTGTTGTGTTCATTTCCTGTGGTTGGACACCTGGTTGAATAAACTAGGCAAGTGAGCAATATTTATTTAATTGATTTGTCTGTAATTATTTGTATAAACTGTAATGTGCTTAACATTTGTATTTGCAGTAGAGGAGACACAATTTCTTTTCTGCCTATAGGCTTTTATACCTGCACTCTGTTGGATACCTTGAATAACATCAAACTTAATATGAATACAAATATATCTTTTAGTAAAAAATGCTATGGATAATACTGATATATTATATATACATAATAAATGTAATAAATGAATATAAATAATTAGTTAAATAACAAAAATTGATACAATAAATACAATGAAACAAATGTGTAAGATTACAAAATTTATTACACAATTAGGTGCAAAACAAACATCCTACATGCTATAATTTAAAGGTACTGCAATCATCATCATCATCATCCTTTATAATTTTTTTTTTTAATTTTTGTGTACTTTTGGGCTGCTCAAGTGAAGAGTTAGATAACGCAGCCGCTTGCGAAATGACGGAGAGTACAGGGTCAACCTGCAGCAGGTAAAAGTGTGAGTCCCAAGTCAGGGATGAAGGTGAAACATCAGCACGGTGAGCAAAAACTGTAGAATCCTCATCATGTGAAAATAGTAAAGTTTACTGAAGTGCTATTGTGTAAACTGTTTGTTTGATAACTTCAGGACAGTCTCGCTGGATCTGTTCTGGCGCAATCACCTCGCTCACAACATGGTGATGGTTTCAATTAACACGGTGCGAACAAACACTAAATCTGAAAGCAGCAAATAACAGCAGCAGTAAAACGATCTTCACAAATCAACAAAATGTCTGTATTTCTTTAAACAAAAATTGTCAAAACTACATTATATTCTATTTTGTATACATTTTTTAAGCAGGGTTGTCAACTTGTCACCTACAATTATCATTAAAACAATACAAATGTTGATTTAGACAAATTACTCCACTGTTTTTACAGAAAGAAACAACCCAGCATGAGTGAATTTGTTCAAGAAGTTCAAGTTTTCCAATGCACTCCTCAACACGCAGCCACTATAAGCTTAAATAAAAAAAGTACAAATTAAGGATAGTTAAAATGAAAATAATCCATTGTTGCAGCCCTAAATAACAATTATAATAAATGTATGTTATTAGTATTACTGTAATTACATTGGAACGTGTTAACTAAGAGTGAAACAAATGTGTACGATGAAAAAATGTAAAGATGACAATGAAGAAAACATGCTATAAATCAGAGGTATTGCAATAATAATAACCATCATCATCATCATCATTTTATTCTTCTTCAGATATTTAGAATATACATTTTTTTAATTTGTGTATTTTTTACTCCAGGATATATATATATATATATAT
>MU551716.1:5157188-5175208 GCA_024362625.1 Silurus asotus
AGAGAGAGAGAGAGAGAGAGAGAGAGAGAGAGAGAGAGAGAGAGAGAGAGTGTGAGTGTGTGAGTAAATAAGAGAGAGAGAGAGAGAGAGATCCATCGGTCGCCATTACCGACTGGAATGGAGAGGGGAGGGAGTCAGGCTCGGATTACGCGCATACCAAAAAATTCAGCATTAATCCCGAATCGGGAGCAGGCCGTGTGGGAAATTTAGCTCTGATTAAACCCTGCCACTTCTGGATCTTTTTTTCTGGATCGCATTTTTTCAAGAGAGGGGATTTTTCCCTTAAAATTAGAAAAGGGAAATCTTCAGGAATGCCACCTCCTTCCTCTCCGCCGAGTCGGGAGATGGGAGCGACCATGTTAGGTAGGAGAACGCTTTCGGAAGAGTGTGTGTGTGTGTAATCTTTCTGTCCTGTGTGTATGTGTGTGTGTGTGTGTGTGTGTTTTCCATTGCCGTGGAGTTGAAGTAGAGAATGAACATAATGGATGAACTGTGTGTAGTTGCGGATCAGATGATCAGGGTTGAAACAGCGCAGTGAAACACCAGCACTTAGCCAGAGCGAGCTAGCAGGAGTTCTCTCTCTCTCTCTCTCTCTCTCTCTCTCTCTCTCTCTCTCTCTCTCTCTCTCTCTCTCTCTCTCTCGGTGTTGGACCAGGCCTGGCTCCATGATCAACTCTGTAAATATGTCCAGAATATCCAGAAAAGCCACGAACCATGTTTGTTTCCATACTTTGTGTATCCTAACACCGCCTTAACAGCGTCTCTGTATCCAAAATACAGCCCTGCTGAACCTGTATTCCCGGTGGCCATGCTAGCTAATGAATGCTCCGAGTTAGTTCTACCTTTTAGTCCGAAGGGCTGTACATTTCTCAAAGTAGTCAGACTATGGGAGAGTAGAAAGTGAAAAGGAATTCATGGCGACATACGAAATATGGAGGTTTTATGCTCAAGGGGCTTTCGAGTGCACTAATCCAGGATAGTCGTGAATCTCGTCCTGGCGCTGGAAGTTAGCAGGCGTGGAGCTCAAACAATACACTCAGCTCACCTTATAGACATCAGCACACGTTCCTCATTGCTGATCCCTTGGTGTTTCCAGTCCCTCATAATCCCTCACAAGACTCACCCAAGAGGGGGGATACATGCTAGATTTTGCGGCAGACCTCTGATAGCAGGGTTTTGGCCAGCCGCGGTTTCACGCCTCATATGTGTGTTTGTGTGTGTGTGAACGCAGGAGAGTTAAACAGCGTGTCAAAACAATACCCTCTTCTCACACACTGACCCATTGAACCCAGGCCTGGGATTTTCCCCAAACGCCAAAAATTCGACCCTAAACACACCAAAAGCCCACCAAAGCCCCTTTCCTGATTCACTGCCGGAGTTACTGCTTTCCTAACTACACCAACAAATATGTTTTTATGAGCTCCAGGACCAGATAGATGGTGTGTGACTAATCCCTGTGATACTGCACTCATCAGAAAATGTTGAGGTCACATTCTGGGGGGTGAGGGTGGAAAATAAATAGGAATGAATACTGTGTTTGGTGGTGCTTTATTGGCTATTAGTGAGATAAGGTAATGTTGGATTGACACAGGTGGATGTTGTCGGAATGAAAATTCGAACGGATCAGCAAGATCGGTCCTTCCAACCCGGAGAACGAAACAGAAGCTTTTTATCGTTTCTCGCAGCAACCTTCATCGTCCTGTTAATCAGTTTAGAACTAGAGATCGCAGACTTTGGACTCGAATGCATAAGGATCGCACAGAGTTATGGGAAAAACGCGGCTTGTTGGTGAGCGCGATAGACGCCGAAGCCGAAAGCACAACCTTATCGACATCGTGAACGTTTAGGATCCTTATCAGTTTGAGGAAAGCGTACAGGCGAGGAGGTGGAGAGCAAGCTGGAGAGATCTGAGAATTAAAGTATGATGTTAAGTTGATTCGGAAGTTAATCTGTTGGTCTCTACGAATATGTTAGTTAATATTTTTGTTTAATGCTTTCAGTTGTTTTTGCCTACTCATTATTCAGCCATTCAAACACGTCATTAGTTTTAATAGATCAAAAAAAACATCACTTTCTCACCAGAACACCATATGAGATGCAGCCAGAGAAAATGTGTAACTGCTTATCTTCATGTTACGTAACATTTTACTCATAAAGCTCTACACACAGGAGTGTGAATTTCTAGTCCTACTATTCTCGTGCCCATTCGAAATAGATCAGCCTCCAGAGAATTCTTACTAGTTTTAATTTTATTTGCTAGGGGGAGATGGACACAGGTGCTCAACCAGGGTACGTAAAATATGGATTAGTAACCACTCTGGACCGTCTGGCATGGTTTGGTGAACAGAGTGCAATTAGTCATCCTTGACATGGATCGAAGTGCGAGGGCAGTGTTAGGTTCATTTTAGAAAGGATTTGATTGTTGACGTGGTTTATTACGTGGAATCCTACGGTTCTACTTCAAAAGTCAGGTAAACGTTAATGCCGTACTTTTGGATATAGGAGTTTGTATGCACACATTGTAGGTACTTGATTAGTAACCAGTAGTACCTAAGACACTGCATATCTTAAATAATCGTAGATCATCACGCCCCCACTGCTGTGCTAGTAGTCAGAGGATTGATGGTGAAGTGCATTGCACCGAGCACAGTTGGATCATGTTTCGGGGGCCTCTTTCCATGAATGACTGCATGTGTTGTCTGGGTATTTTGTCCAATATATACATATTTATGGCCACTTTTGATCTGTCGTAGGTAATGAAAGGAAATGCACGCTTGTGAATCCTGAGTTGCTCATGCAGCCAAACTTTAGTTACAATAAAAGTCTAATAAAAGATCGTAAACCCTTTATTTTCAAACGGCTTCATAAATGTGTATAAAAGACATCCAGCTTCTACCTCTTCTTTTGTATCAAAGCAGGTCAGTGATGAAAGAGGTTTAAAAAAAATAAATAAAAAATTCTTACTTGTATTTCACAACTCCAGCATATTCAATTGTTTGACTAAAGAGAACAAAAGTGGTGCTTTTTTTTATTGAAAACATAATTTACTACTCGCTGTGTACGGTAATTACTGTATAGCATATTATAAGGTAGTTTATCTAATAATGCAGAGGGTATGAGGATATGAAGCTACGATATAGTAATTTTTTTATTCCAGTCTTACTTGTTCTTTGATCCGATCTCTCTCTCTCTCTTTCTCTCTCTCTCTCTCTCTCTCTCTCTCTCTCTCTCTCTCTCTCTCTCTCTCTCTCTGTATCGTACCCTATGTAAACATGCCGGTAATAAAGTTGGCAGGCGAATAAGTATTCATCGACAATAGCGTTGTCTTTTATTGGCAATAAAGTTTGTATTTTGGTCAATAGTGTATGCTAATGCGATGTCCTTTTATATATTGCAGGTAGGTGATGCCTGAGGAGAAGCACAGCTGCTCCATAACTGACGATCCAGAGGAAAGGGATATCCACATCTGTTCAGAGCAAGAAATGGAAACACATCACCAGTAGCCAATGGAATTTTATCTTTGCCTTGCTGGCAAACTTTGCTGAGAGTAACAAGGCAATGAGAGGGGCTGTATAATGGCCAAGAATAAAGAGCCCCGTCCACCGACATACACTATCAGTGTAGTCGGGCTCTCAGGCACTGAGAAAGAAAAGGGCAACTGTGGCGTGGGCAAGTCCTGCCTATGCAACAGATACGTGCGTCCCAGTGCAGACAGCTACTACTCAGAGCACACTTCTGTGTTAAGCACAATCGACTTCGGAGGTCGTGTGGTGAACAATGATCACTTCCTGTACTGGGGGGAAGTGTTACACCGAGGAGATGATGGACTTGACTGTCGAATTCAAATCATCGAACAGACCGAATTTATTGACGACCAGACCTTTTTGCCGCACCGGAGCACAAATTTGCAACCCTACTCGAAGCGGGCGGCCACTACAAAGCTGCAGTCTGCCGAGAAACTGATGTATATTTGCACGGATCAGCTTGGCTTGGAGCAGGATTTTGATCAGAAGCAGATGCCCGACGGAAAGCTAAACATTGATGCTTTCGTCCTGTGCATAGACGTAAGCAAAGGATGCAACCGAAAATTCGACGACCAGATGAAATTTGTCAACAGCCTTTACTCGCAAATCGCCAAGTCTAAAAAACCTATCATCATTGCCGCGACGAAATGTGATTCTTGCGTCGAGCAATACTTGCGGGATGTCCAGGCTTTTGCTGCAAGCAAAAAGAATCTTCTGTTGGTTGAGACATCAGCGGTATCGTCCGTCAACGTGGACCTCTGTTTTAATGCGCTAACCCAGCAAATGGACAAAACACGAGGGAAATCCAAAATTATCCCGTACTTGGAGGCGTACAAAACTCAGAGACAATTAGTAGCCGCGGTCACGGTCAAATTCGAAAAGCTTATTGTTCAGTCTGTCCGAGATTATCACACGAGCTGGAAAGTTGTGAGCAACTCTTTGAAAAACCTTTCAGACTACGAGGAATACATCAATTTGGAAGGGACCCAGAAGGCTAGAAACACCTTCTCTAAGCACATTGAGCAGCTGAGACAGGAGCATATCAAGAAGAGAAGAGATGATTATCTCTGCAGTTTGCCAAAAATTCTTAACAAGATGCTCAGCAACTTGGAGGAGATTGAGAACCTGAGCTGGACCGATGCTCAGAACCTGTTAAAAAGCAAGAACGAATTTCAGTACTATTTTGTTGTGCTGGAGCAAACCCCATGGAATGAGACGGATCATGTGAACAAAACAGACGACAGAAGAGTCCCATTTGACATCCTTAAAACTGTAGAAGGTGAGAGAATTTACCAGAACCACGTGCAGCATTTGATATCGGAAAAGAGGCGAATGGAAATGAAGGAAAAATTTAAGAAGACGCTGGACAGAGTACATTTCATAAGTCCTGGCCAACCGTGGGAAGAGATTATGTGTTTTGTCATGGAGGACGAGGAATACAAGTATATCACAGAAGCTGATCGGCGAGATGTGTACGCTCTGCATCAGCAGGAAATAGTTGAACGGGCCAAAGAGGAGTTTCAGGAAATGCTTTTCGAGCATGCCGAGCTGTTTTATGACTTGGATCTGAATGCCACCCCGAGTTGTGATAAAATGAGCGAAATCCACACTGTACTCAATGAGGAACCCAGATACAGAGCTCTACAGAAGCTCGCCCCAGATCGGGAGTCCCTTTTACTGAAACACATCGGATTTGTTTATCATCCCACCAAAGAGACTTGTCTGAGTGGTGTGAGCTGTGTGGATCTGAAAGTTGAGCAGGTACTCGCAAATAGGCTGGTCCAGTTGGACCACGGTCGCACTAATCTCTACTACAACAGCTCCAATCTCGATAAAGTGAACTTGTGTCTTCTTGGCCGCGAAGGACTGGCTCAAGAACTGGCTAATGAAATCAAAGCTCAGTCCACAGATGATGAATATACCCTTGATGGCAAAATCTATGAATTGGACCTTTTACCTGTTGATGTAAGTTCCCCCATGCTTTTGAACCATTCCTGGATATCCAGTTTCAAACCTCACGGGTTCTTCTGTGTCTTCAGCTCAATAGAGTCACTTAATTTCCTTGGCGATCGCATAAACCGAATTCGAGCCGAGATTTGTCAGGGCAAAAGAGATAGATTTGCCCAGCCCTCGCCGTTTATCCTAATCCTAGCGAGTCAGCGGGACAGTGTTTGCAAAAACATGCCTATTTTAAGGCATCAGGGCCAACAGCTTGCTAATAAGCTACAGTGCACATTCATAGACATGCCCTCCGGGACCTTTCCCCGAAAGTTTAACGAATCTCAAATCAAACAAGGGCTCAGGGCAGTCCTTGAAGGCTTAAAGCACAACTTTGACTTGATGAATCCTATGCCCTCCATCAAAGATTTGTCCGAAACGGATTTGCGAATAGTTATGTGCGCTATGTGTGGCGACCCGTTCAGCGTAGATCTCATCCTCTCGCCTTTTCTGGATTCGCTCTCCTGTAGTGCGGGTCAACCCGGTCAGAGCAACACCCTGTACCTCGACAAAATCATCGGTGACAGTCGCAGGCGTATACAAGTCACTGTTCTCTCATACCACTCCTCAATTGGAATCAGAAAGGACGAATTGGTGCACGGATACATACTTGTGTACTCGGCGAAACGAAAGGCCTCCATGGCCATGTTGCGGGCGTTTTTGGCAGAGGTCCAAGATGTCATCCCGGTCCAAATGGTTGCTATCACTGACAGTCAGGCAGATTTCTTTGAGAACGAAGCAATCAAGGAACTGATGACTGAGGGGGAACACATTGCTACAGAGATTGCAGCCAAATTCACAGCGCTTTACTCGTTGTCTCAGTACCACCGGCAAACCGAAGTCTTTACGCCGTTTTTTAACGAAGTACTTGAAAAGAAGAACAGCATCGAAAGCTCCTTCATGTTCGATAATACGCGGGACCTCGGCACCTCTGAAGACGTCTTCCCTCAATCGCCACATAACCATTCATCGGCCTATTCTTATTACCCCGACTCTGAAGATGACGCGGAGGGACCACCTCCTTATAGCCCTATAGGGGATGATGTACAGCTTCTCCCCACCCCTAGTGAACGAAAGTATAAAATTGACTTAGAAGGGAATGAGTATCCTGTCCACAGCACCCCTTTAGGTGATCATGAACGCAACCACAAAGTGCCTCCCCCGGTGAGACCGAAACCTGTGCTGAACAAGCCTAATGTTAAGAAGCTGGACCCCAACCTTCTAAAGACCATAGAAGCTGGAATGAGGTCCAGCAGGAGAACACGAGGCCAGATTATGGTCCATGACGACCTTGAGGTGGCTGACAATTACGCAGATCCAATAGACACTCTGGCCAAATCGAAGGGTTACAACGACGACATTTACGCTGTTCCAGAGGACACCCATAGCAGGATAGTCAAGATGCGCAACTCGTTCGGTGGCCATCACGGGTATTACGGCGACGAGGAGAATGGCTTTGATCGTACGTTGAAGTCACAGGGTAGCAGGCGGCCGTCCAAATACAAGCATCGATCAAAGATCCTTTTCAGCAAGACGAAAATGTACCACAGACGAGTACACTCCGATGTCAGCGATGACGAATCGGGGCCGGCGGTGCAGAAGAAGAAAAAAGGACGAGGAAACCGCGGAAGTGAAGAAGACCCTTTACTTTCACCTGCTGATCCATGGAAAGGAGGGATAGACAATCCAGCCATAACTTCAGACCCAGAGCAGGAGGACAAGAAGTTGAAGAAAAAGAAAGCAACAAAAAACAAGGAACCGAAAAAGGTTAAATTGCATGTTTTTATTTTTTATATTTACATACAGTTTATGAGTCGAAGAGTGACGCAGCAGGCATCCTCGGCTCGAGCTCAGGTTTCTGACTGCCGTTTTACATGTTTTGGTTTAGCACGGGTTTCCTCTGGGGTCTCCAGTATCCTCCCGCTGTTTAAAAACAAAAAATAAAACAGCAAATAGGAGAATTGGTTATGCTAAATTGCCCATGTGTGAATGTGTGTGTGTGGTGCAGTGGATCTGGAGTATATTCTCTCACCCAGTATCCAATATTCCTGGGATAGGTCCAGGATTCACTCAAACCCTGACTGGCTAAAACTGATCCTAAAAAAATTTAATGTATGCGTTTGTTTTCTTTTCATAGGTTAAAGCGAAAGTTCCAAAGCCATTGTATCCACCGACCCGAAGAAATTGGGAAAGCAACTATTTCGGTGTTCCTCTACAGAACGTGGTCACCCCAGACAGGCCTATTCCTCTGTTTATTGAGAAGTGTGTGGACTACATTGAGCGTACAGGTCAGTCACAAATGTCAATTTAAAAAAACCTCCCGCTTAACAGTGTGTCGCGCTGTTCCGTAGCACAGACAATTTACCGCTGAAGGTTACACATTGTAATTGAGTCGGAACGATGATGTCAAATGGTCGGGTGATATTTCCTCCAGTGTGTGATGAGAGAATTAGATCTATAGCCTGGCCTCGATATGAATGGTAAGAGTTAATGCCGACTTGTACGTGCAACCACCTTTCAGAGAATGTCAGATAGTGAGGACGAAGCAGCTATGAGAAGCATGAGACGAGGCGATAAATCATCTGAGAAAGGCAAGATCTCATTCAGCAGTGAGAGTGATGCAACTTAAGCAGCCTGCTTACACAAGGACAAATGTAGCTCGACCATATAAAAAAAATCTTCAGAATATAGAAACATTGCTGTTGCATTACAAGCTAGACAAGCTGACCAGCACTGCTGCTCTTGGACGTGATGTCCAAACCGCAGAGAGTATGCAAATTTGAAAAGTTAGCGAAGGTGGTTTCGTCTTCGGCGTAACCCCTTTTGCAGAAGTCGTTTCTGCATTAAGTATGCTGAGGCCTGCAGCTATTCCACAGCGAGGTGTGTTTTGATGATTCGATGACGCAGCACAACAGGAGGCTCTTTTACTGTATTCACCCCCCGGACTCATGCTCTATTAAATAGTTTCATTTAACGAGCTACTTGATTTAAGATAAATTGCTGTACAGGGAAACGTACAGCTGCGTAACTACAAGAAGAGAAGCCATTAGATTGACTAATGCAATGGTTTCAATGTTTGTAGCTAGGCAGCTGCCTGGAATTGCCTGACATCTTGTCTTTTGAACGTGTTCACTTCACGTATCACAGAAGTGCTGTAATACCCCGAACCACATTTCAGTATTGTTGTATTGTTAGGTCGACTGTTGCAGCGAAGCCTTAGAACGCCCGTGGCTGCATCTCAGTACTCCTAGGTCTTTATATAAAAGCCTTTTCGGTGCATTTTGTGGATAAAAGGGGTCATCTAGCTCCCACACGCGCACGCACGCACGCACACACACACACACACACACACACTTATAGTTGCGCACATTCTTTGATGTGTTTTAAAAAACCTGGAGGAAATGCTTTTGCCTTTTTGTCCATCACAGCTAGCCTTTTACCAGTCCAAACATTCTGTATCCCTCGGCTTGTCGCTTCGCCTTCCATTTTGTGATTTACAGACATTGCGAAATTTTATTTTTTTTACTTTCTTTTTCTAAATGGACTTTTCCTAATAGCCTTTGAAGGCTTGCTTATCATTTCTAGCAGCAGTGTGCCATTTCTCCCAGCTTTCTCACAGTATTCAATCTTATTTGTTACATTTTATTCAGTATTAATTTGGCTTGGGACGATTGAGGGTATAGTCGTTGCACGTCGATTCCATCGTCTAGCTGTTATATTAGACTAAAACGTCGGGCGGAAAAAAACGTGGCTTTTTCAGCTTAAAAATCGGCAAAAATAAACAGTTCGTCTCGGACCGTGCTTTTCGTATTGTTTTTTGGCCTTTCTTTGTATCCTCTGTGAACCTTAAAAGCCTATTTTGAGTATGTGAATATCTGCTGGCAAAACATGTACGAAAACTGAAATTATATGGCGCACCCACAACAATATCCCTTAGACAAGGGGCATGGGGGAACGGTAACATTTTCCACGTAATCTGATGATGATGAAAATGATATGGTTTTTATACGAAATCTATAAATGCACATGTACAGTATGCACTATGCTCTGAAACCCAGGATGCGACTTAAGCGGAGAGGGATATTGCGGAGCGTGACTTGCTAAAGGAGTTGTATTTTAATTAGCGATGCAAGTGCGCACGATCAGTTTGTCTAATGTAAATGCGCAGTGGTTTTTTTCTGTTTGTTTGTTTGGGGTTTTCCTCGGGCGCCAGGGAATTCCTATCATTTCGAGTGAATATTTATGCTGTTGAAAGCATTTAAATTTCGTAACCGGTGCACTCCGGGGCAAAAAGCTAGCGAGAAAAGCATTTTAAAACGTGCTACTGCGGTAAGCATTTTGAAGTCGGTTTCCGTTTCCTATAAAGTTGCGAAAACTCCTCACTCCCCTGATTTTCAGGAAGATTGAATCGTATCTACCTCAAATCTCAGATAAGGTTTTGAAGTGGAAAGGCGACGATTTGAGTTGTAAAATGTAAACGATGTGAAGTACGCTGTGTTTAAATGGCACCGATTTAAAGAGCAGCTGTAGTGATGATGTAAAGTTGTGTCGGTAGATAAATCTGACTTTGGCATCTCTTAATCTCCTTCTCTTTTTCACGGTTATGTGTAGCCAAACGATCCATTCTGAGGACAACCCTCAACCAGTAGAGGTGAACAGACAGCTTGACATTGATTTGTGGAGCAGATTCGCCTCGGCTGTCGGGGCATCCTGCTTCCCCACCTGGCTCTTTTTCAGCTGTTCACTGCTGCTGTCATGATGACAAATAAGTATTTGTATTGTCTGTTTAAATGGCTAGGCCTACTGCCTCTCTGCGCTACTTGAAAAAGATATAATGGTAAAGAGCTGGTGGTTTTTCTTAAAGCAGCCAGAAATTAAATGCCCCCCTTACAGCAATATTACTCTGAAAAGTAGCCGCATTTATTCAGGTTTTTTGTCAGTTCCCAAGTATAACTCAAGTATATCTCATGGCTAACCTGCATTTGTCTTGGAGTTCTAGTGTACGTGTATTCAGCTGAGATTTTTTTTTGCAGGTTCACCTACATAAAAATCCCTCCTGCTATAATTCAATTCAATTTTGTTTGTATTGCACTTTTATCAATGGACACTGTCCCAAACCAGCTATACAGAGATAAGTAGGCTATAAAATTTCAATTTATATGTTAGTGCCTGTAAGTATATTCCTAATGAGCAAGCGACAGTGGCAACAATGGCGAGGAAAAACTCCCTCAGATTGTATGAGGAAGAAACCTGGAGAAGAACCAGACTCAAAATGGAATCCATTCTCATCTGGGTGGCCCCGAATGTCCATATCATTGTTGAGGCGTATTATTATCATCACTGTTCGGTGATGGGCGTTTTAATGCAGAACCGTGGGTGCACATTTCAGCCATTGTAGCAGACTGTTTGTGTTCATTACAGTCCGAGTCCATCCGTTCATAGTTCTCGAGTTGCTCAGTAACTTTGCGATCTTTAGTCCGTTCACGTGAAACCATCCTCAGTTCTACATGTTCTACATTTAAAGAGAACTCCATCCAGAGGTATCGTGATGAAAGGGACAGACAAAAAGAAAGGGACAAGATCACTGATCATTGGTGCATCAAGAGGATGTTTAACTCAACAGAGAGGGAGAGAGAGTCTTCTAATACCCTGACTGAATAAATACAGTTTTAATGCTATAAACACGAGTGGTTCTGGTTTGTTTCATTATGAACTTTATGCTACCACTTTTTTTTTACTCGCACCATAAAAACGAATTACGCAGAGAATACACACACGCACACACACACACACACACTTCTTTTTCGAATTGCCTTCGAACGTTCGAGAGACGCTAAACGAGATAAACGGCTGATGAAACTCTACGAAATCTCGGCCCCGTGAACTACCTTCAGGTAAATAACATACACGAACGCATGCAGAGAATCTGCTCATTCCCTACGTCGATCAGGTCTGCAGAAGTTTTTTGTGTCAATATTATCCGCTGTAATGTCTATAATGTTAGCAAGAGTGCATCTGTAACGTTTTAGCCGGTGTCTTCTGACGTCTCCTGTTCAACCAAGCAGAGCTTTTTTTGACACATGTACCAGGTCCCTGGTGAATGCTTAGCAAAAAAATGTTCAACAACCCAAAGTCACAGTATTCCCAGTGGCAATCTGCTGTCTGAGGTAAACAACGGAAGGAGTTGTCGGAACAAATTGCTTTTGACAGTCTGTCGCGGCACATCACGGACCGTGTTTATTCCACGTTGTAGACATCGGAGTGGACTGAGTGGATCAGCACTGAAGCTCACACAAATGAGCCAGTGGAGGCGTCACACGATGTGGTAGGCTTGTACATTGTCGAGAAAGACCACATATTACGATTAAGAATAACCTGCACTAAAAAAAGAGTTGCTTATCCGATAGGCTCCTTATAGAACAGTGGTCCCCAAACCCCCGGCTGATTAGTACCGACCGGGCCACACAGAAAGAATACATAACTTACATTATTTCCGTTTTATTTTTTCCGAGCGATGTTTTATTTTGGATATTTACAGGATTTTCTGTCTATGACTCACTCTTGATGCATGTCATGATGCCTCAGTCACATGTCTTACCAACATCCGCTACCTTCTTTAAGGGGCTGATCCGTCCGCTAACACATAATACATTACCGCTAAATTGAAACCCCCCAAGCTAGCAAAGTGAACAAAAAACAACACAGTGGATTCACAATTATTATATTTATAAAATACCAGTTTTTATGCCAGTCGTATCATTTTATTCTGTTGTATTTATCCGCCGCACCTTAAAGGCCGGTCCATGGCGCAAAAAAGGTTGAAGACCTAAAAAAAAACTGTCATTAAATGTTAAGTGATATATTGTATGTATTTGGCCAGTTTCACACCAGGTTTTACTATATGACCAAATGTTAAATAGGCTCCTAGACATTATACTCATGTGCTTGTTGTACATCCAATTCTAGATTTCCCCTGTTGCTGCTATAATGAACTCCACTGAGGAACTTTGTACCGGTTCAACCCAAAAGAGTTCAGTGGAGTTGAGGTCATTGCTCTGTGCAGGCTACTCAAGATCTTCAACTCAATCCTTTCTGTGTACATTATGGCTAACGCTGGTAGTGGCAGCTGAAAACCTCATGAGAGCTCATGCCAGGTTGCTGCTGTGGGGATGGCCAGAACTTCCTGGCATGCTAAAACAACCCAAAAAACATTTAATCCATCGTCCTCCACCTTTATTCCTTTTTTAACTTCAAGGTACAACGCGGTAAAACCATTGCTGTCATTGTCAGACCCTTTCCTTCATGTGCTTAGTTATGTTGTCCCCTATCCAAATTCAGCTACTTCCATAAAAACATTAGATACTTACTGATGAATAGAAAACACAATATAAGGATATTGTAAAAACATTTAAAAAAAAACTTTTTATTTTGTGTATGCTTAGGCTTTCCCTTATTTAAAAAGTTATTTTTAAAGCTAGTAATACAACACTGTGACTCTGTTTTAATTTTCCTGTATTTGTTGAACATAATTGGTGTTCACTGTAAATCTGTTTTTGCATATTAAGGCAATTGTTACCTTGAATAATCAAGCTGTAAGCTCTAAGTTTATGATTTTTAACAATCATTTACTGTGCTCTTTAAGATGTTAAGGTTTTCATTAGGGGGTGACGAGGATGGACAGGATTAGAAATGAGTTTATTAGAGGGACAGCGCATGTAGGACGTTTTGGAAACTAGGTGAGGGAGGCGAGATTGAGATGGTTTGGACATGTGCAGAGGAGGGACATGGGGTATATCTGTAGGAGAATGCTGAGGATGGAGCCACCAGGAAGGAGGAAAAGAGAAAGACCAAGGAGGCGGTTTATGGATGTGGTGAGGGAAGACATGCAGGTAGTTGGGTGGAAAGAGGCAGATGTAGAGGACAGGGGGGTATGGAGACAGATGATCCGCTGTGGCGACCTCTAATGGGAAAAGTCTAAAGAAGAAGAAGATTCACTGTACTCTATACACTCACAGGAAAAAAAATTTGCGGATACTTGTTCACGTGTTTATTTATGCAGTTATCCAAGCAGCCAATCATGAGCCAGAATGCAAAATGCATAATATCCTGCACATACAGAGTTGCAGTTTTATACAAGTTTCAAAATGATGTTCTCATCCAAACTTCAGGATAGCGAAAGAAAAGCCATGTCTCCTTCCCAAGTGATACATTTCATCCCCAGATACACAGAAAAGGCGCTTTTCTTTTAAATTGTAACGCATCTGCTCACTATGAATTAGAGATGAGCTGGACTGATGTGCAGATGTCCTGGGCCACTGTACAGCCCCTGTGAGAGCTGTGCACCGAGGCACATGTTCTGCTGGTGTGAGCACTACTCCAAAGCACTAGTGCTTAAGGATGCGCGTTTTACCTACATGAGCAGTGTAGAGAATGGGTGCTTTCACTGCATCAAATGTCACCTGTGTTAACATAGCAGAGGTCCACATGTGCATGCGTGAAGCAGCGAATCTTTATGTTAATGATTTAGTCCTATTGGACGAGAAGAGTCTCGCTGCAGGCAGCAGATAAGACTCTTCGCATCTGCTAAAGCCTCTGCTGGCAATTTTGTAGGGGGCTTTACTTGACACACACACACACACACACACACACACACACACACACACACACACACACACACACACACACCTTTGGATCAAACCCAGCTCAGTCTATTCACACTAACAGACTGTAGTGCTTATGTAAAAGCACTCAGAGCTGTCTTTTATCTGTCGTCTCCTCGTGACTAAACCTGCTGTCAAGGCCTGAGTGTTAAAACACAGTCCGAGCCGCTTGTTATTGTCAAGGCACTAAAAGGCAGCGTTATAAGACCCGTTCTACCGAAGCGCATCATCACATCAAGGAAATGCGCGCATCTGTCATGACCTCAGTTACTAACCATGAATTTAGGTTTGTCCCTGCCTTTGGATGCCCCACCTTTCATGCTATTATAGATTTTGTCATGAAAACAAAGAGGGAGTTTGTACTCTCTGACCTTCTCCCCCGCCCCCAACCTCCTCGCCCTGTTCTTTTGTGTCAACTGCTTTGAGGAACTGCAGGACAAATATTAATGTCCTGCTCTTGAAATTGATGATTCGGCTTTTATTTGGACCTGCTTAAATTTCCCAAATAAGCAGGTTTTTTTTTCCGCTTATGGAGTTGCGTCTAATCAGTGCTCAGACGACGTCTACTATGCTGGAACAAATCTCTTTATGTATATTGAAGTCGTGCGATGAATATATGCAATAATGTGCCTCTAATTCAACCGGGCATGCAAATACGCCGTCACAAGAGCTCTCTCGTGCAGTGGAAACCTCAAACTTGACTCTTTTTAACACGATTACGCACCATGTTGTTGTCCAAGGTACGGTTCATTACTAAGCAGTCATGATGAATATCTGAGCCCCAATTCAGCCCACGAGGCGTCGAGTTTATTCACCTGTGTGTGTTTTCATCTCTCTTACAAAAGCCTTCCGTTCAACCAGGAGCTCGTTCTGATCTAAGCAACCTTTTGTTTTATGAGTTTTATGATTTGCATGAAACCCATAGCTATGTAAAATTGCAAAACTGCCTGTGTGGACTGTTGTCCTTTATCATTTTTCTTTTGTGCTTTCATCTGAATGCTGATGGGAAAATAAATCTAGCACAGCATTACTTTTAGCTATGAAATGTATACTGTTTAATGCTGATTGGTTTGAGAAATACAATCATTATATCAAAACTGCTTTCGAAAATAGCGTGTCCTTGTGCAAACACATGCTTCCTTGGAGAACATAATCTTTTCGATTTGCTGCTTTAGCTGTGTCATAGGGCTGTGCAACAAAAAACAAGCGCTCTTCACCCTGACGAGAAAACGGCATCCTTCTCACACAGAAAGCAAGGGCGATTCTGCTGTCTTTGACCCCTGGGTCGTGGATGGCTTTGGCATCGATTTCTGGGTGACAGAATGAACCTGCTCCTTTTGCGAACTTTAGAATCGCGTTCAAGTCAAAAAAGCACAGGATAAGTATGCTGATCCGCACTGACTAATATGCTAAATCCTTCACTATGCATTGACTAAAATACTTTTTTGAAATTATTTTATGTATAAGGTAAGTAAGGAGCAAAACATGTCTGATTATTTCAAAATAACTGCATTTAAGGAACTCAAACTATAGCAGCTCTAGACAATTATTTCATTATTTCATTTCATTTATTGAGGAACCATCAACGTGTGGTTACGTTGATGATGTGTAATGTCCAAGAAACAAGTTATCCTGTGCTGTAATAAAATAAATAAATAAATAGCTTGACGTTGTTATGATGCTGACGGCTTTACTGTAGGTTTCCTTGTAATAGAAGTTACAGTTTGTGACTGTGTATAATAAACATGTGCTGTAAACAATCATCTTATATAAGTCACACATGTTAGATAATCACTGTTTGTGGAACATCTGCCTACAAGCGTTTTAAAATTGTTACTACTGTATACAAATTTGCATAAAAAATTTGTTTAGTTGAAACTAGACGAATCCGTTGATTAACGTACTTCACAGTTCAGTAGCGGAATTCGGGTTCTCTAAGACGATAAGCATGACCGCATTATCTCTGATCTATGTGATGAAAGCTATGTGATGGTGTAGCTATAAACGATTATTTTTATTTATTTATTTATTTTTCTCTAATGGGAATTTCATTGACTTAAATTATATCACTTTCCTCAGCCTGTAGAGCAGCATCATGTTTTTTTTTTCATCTCAGGGTTTGTCAAACTAGTCTGGCGTTCAGTGAAGTAATCTTCATGCATTTCAATGAGTGCTGACTTTCTAATGAGTTGAGACGTTCCGGTTGTAGAAGCAGATTCTGAAACACCACGTCAGTGGTTTCGTCGTCGCCGTGTGCTTAGTTCGAAAAAATTACGCATGAAACAGATGCATTATATAATGAATAACGGATGCATAAAATTCAGTTGCAGTTTATCGCCATTTTTTGTGCGATCTTCTGTGCTAAAGGATTTGGCCGTGTTGAAGTTCATTGGTTATCTATTTTCTCAGCAAAAATGACGAATGCCTCATTTCTAGAAGAATCATTTCTGCCCCAATTAGACATTTGAATTCGGGATCTAATCGCTTCGTTAGTTACTTCTGAAGGAAGCAGTGTGGGTGGTGTAGGGCAGAATCATCCTCCATGAATGTGTGAGAGATGAAGAAACACTCGGTCAGTGGGTTGCAGCTCTCTTACAGTACATGGGTGTGAGTGTTTTCCTATTTGTATCGACATACTCCAGCGCACTTGCATCCTGAGTGCCGTTTGCAGCTCTTGGCACTGCACCGTCAAATCAGCCTATCAAAGCTGCAGCTCCTCTGATGTACTCGGCAGTGGCTGTGCTTAGATTTGGATAATCCGACAATCCTTAGTTCACTTTCACCCCACTTTATGGTCCATGCTGTGTGCTATATGAGAGGAAAGATCCAGCTGTGTTGCATACACAGGCCATGTTCCTGTCGCTGTTTATTGTTCTTACTCTGGAATTTTTTATTTTTTTTGTAATTGTGTGTAGGATAGGTGGGAATAAAGTAGTAATAGAAGTGGGAGTAGGTCAATGGTTAATTCAGTCAACCGGTATGTCCTTGTAATGTGTGGGATGTACTTATGCTGTTATACCAGTATGGACAACTTTTATGAATGAAACATGACAGGGCATGCTGCCATTATAGAACACAATCCAACAATGAGGTGTGATGCTACATAAACCCCAAACATGGATTATGTAAGAAATAACACACGACAGACCTGTGATATGCACATTTGTGGGTGTCGTGATGTGGCTTTTGTCTTGTGCTGTCACTGAACACAAAACGCCCTTATTCATCTATAATCTCATGACTTTATCCATGAGTGAGACATCGCACATTTCTAATTTATAGGTGGATTTGATGTCATAAAGTTTCAGTTGGCACATTTTAGTTCCTGTTCTCACCTGCGTTATATCTGTGATAAACAGTGATTAACCAGTCTCTCTCTCTATCTCTCTCTCTCTCACTCTCTCTCACTCTCACTCTCTCTCTCACAGACACACACACACACACACACACACACACACACACACACAATAAATGTGTCCTAACAAAAAACTTCCCTGCATAAACCATTAAAAAAATCGCATTATCAAACAAACTATCTTTAAATTGTTATTCTTAGATTCTTATTGTTGGATAAATCTTAAATTATAAGACTTGTATATGCTGTTACCATAGAAACAAACATTATAGAAGTAGAACAAGCAATTTTAATATTAACATTCATGTTCCAGCCCAAACGTTTTGTAATATTATATGTTCATTAATGCACCTCTTCACCAATTAGATTCGAGCAGTCCAGTCATGACGTAGTACAGTTTCTAATATGGCTCTATCTATCTATCTATCTATCTATCTATCTATCTATCTATCTATCTATCTATCTATCTATCTATCTATCTAT